>SMOB01000295.1:0-223426 GCA_007388105.1 Coniochaeta prunicola
ACAGAGGGCTGCAGATATCTGCAGGGGTTTGCAGTTTCAGAGCCCCGGTACCAGGTCTTGGCGGAAGGATCTCGAAGTTTTCAGGATACAGGGGTTGGCGATAGCCTCATTTTCAGGGGTTCGATCCTTTTCCTCCCACAATTCTTACCCACAGGACTGGAGCAATTAAAGCCGTTGTCCGTTTCTTTATGCTGTTAGTAACTCCTCAAGATGACTTGCCCTGCTTCGATCGGCAACTTTCTCTTTCTCCTAGGTATAGTGATTTCCCCGTCTCTCGCACTGTTGTACTTCTCATATATCGGACGTGACATGGTCCCTCTGATACTTGTAGCTTGGGAGTGTGCCTACCTGTTCTGATTAATGTCAAGCGTTAGGCAGGGTGCATGTGAATGAGTGCTTGCGAGCAAATGAGCACTACCTCAAAATGACGACGGGAGCAGCTTCGAGCACGTCGAATTCACCCGTAGTTGCCTCCAGTTCAACCTAAAAGAAGATGGGAAAACACGATCCTAGAGCTATCTTGACATTATTCTCATTACTACTTCGCACAACATGAAGCACTTGGAAGAATAGATGGATAAGATGGTCAAGAGTCGCTTACCGCCTTGTATGGGCTAGCACAACCATCAGTCAGTCTCTGATGTTCTAGCATGTCAGTGGCCAAGAAAGAATGAATCTATGTGTTGTATGCCAGGATCGGTGCCTCTTATGCAATGATGTCGCCGTGTCTGGTAGACGAAGAAAGCAATAGAACTTGAAGCATTTTTCAACGAATGCCCAGACATTGGATAGTAATAGGAACTTCAGAAACACTCCCTCTTAGTGACAAGCTTTTGACAGGAATGTCCCTTGACTTCTTTCACGCTTATAAGGCCACGGACTTATAAATACCCCTTATCACCGCTAAGTACGTATCACATAGGAAACATTCCCTCACAACCACAACCCTGCACCATTCAACCCATTACTACCACTGAAAGTATCACTCACTCCTGGCGAGATGGCGAATAAGCCGAGCAAGGACGGGAACGCAAGGCGGACAGAGGCCATAGAGCTAGAGGAAGAGAGAGAGAGTCAGCGAAACAAAAGAGATGAATCGGCTATCGAGTCGGTAGAAAGTATGCCGCCAGAGAGCAGTAGCAGGGCCGGTCGGGTGAAGGACAAGAACAAGAGGGAGAAGAAAAGGAGACGATGTTGGTGCGTTATCTTGTAAACGCCATTAACCACCAGTGCCCGAACTTGAAGCCCTCCAACAAACATCCACACATAAGAAGTATTGTTGCGGTAAGAAAACATGATAACGTTTAGAGACATCTCTAAACATGGACAGTGTTGTGCAGTAGATATGTGTCGTGATTATTTTGAGGCCCCCTAGCAAGTGTCTGTGAGAATGTTGACATATCTTTAAACATTTTCGTTAGACAGCCTTCGTCAGTCCGTGTTTACTCGATGCTACCTGTGTTTACTCGATGTTACCTGTTCTTCGTCGAACTTGTTTCCTCGTAGTGTGTACTTTTGGCCTATACTTTGATTCCGCGAGTCTAATTCTAGCTCCCCTTCCTTCTTAGCCTTAATTCATCTTGTAACACTTCTCTATAGCACCTCCTATACCATCCGAACTAGCCCTCGAAGTTTCCTTTTAATATGAAACCGACACCTCTGGACTATAGTATATCATAGTTTATACCGCACTGGGGAGTATAAAAGGAGAGTTCTCAGAAAAGAAATAGAGTTACCCTCTTGAGATATTAGATCAAATAATAATACTAGACATAGCAGCTCTTCAACTCGGTGTCGCTCTTTCAAACTTGTGATTAATATCTTACCTGACCAGAAAAGAAATACAACTTAAACTCAATAAGGGGCTCTCACTACAGTCATAGCTTGAACTAAAAGTCAAGGCAAGGCCGGTACTATAACCCCGAAGAACAGAATGAGAATGACAATGGGCGCTTTGTCTGGGGGAAAAAGAAGTGCGCTGACAGGAACAGGCCAGGTTGAGTCTAGAATCATACTATCAGTGTTGATAATTTCCACCGCAGAGCTTGCCTTAGTAGGCCACGGCACAAGTAGAAAGGAGTTCTTCGGCTTGCACACAATGTTCGACTGGAATGAAGTGTAATTGTTGATTTGTATGGAGATTTCAGTGTGTAACGCTACGTATGGAAGGGGCCAATATGAAGAGACAACGGCCACGACCCCTAGACAAGCGCCTCCGCTTATCACTGGCCCGACTTGAGGTGATATCTTAGCCGCAGAATACATCAATAGTCCCTGGGCTTCCATCTCCATCGCGACGTATGCAGACGAATCCACTACTCTCCGCCCTTCGACGGCGTGATGGGCTTCGGGAGAGGGACATAGTCGAACGTACCCGCCATGCTGAGGAGCCAGACGTCACATGGGTGCTTGTCCATCTTCGGCCCGTACGCAAAATTGTTCGGGAAGCCGACGTCGAAGGGCACCGCATTCTCGATCTCCTCGATATCCTCAGCCGACAGCGTCAGCTTCAGAGCCTCAATATTCTGCTTCAGATGATCGACGGTCCGACCTCCGACGATCGGGAAGACGTAGGGCGTCTTATGCATGACATACGCGAGCGCCACACTCGTGATGATGGTGTTCTTTCGCTTGGCGACCGCCTCCAATGCCTTGCTGACCTTGATGTGCTTCTCGCTCGGCTGCACGGCACGACCCTCCTGGGCCTTGCGTTGCTCCTCAGTCTTGAACATGCCGCCGCCTAGGGAGCCCCACGGAGCGAGTGCCATGCCCTCGTCGCGGGCCATGGGGATGATGTCGCGCTCGAAATCGCGGCCAGCAGCGGACCATTGCCCCTGGTAGACGGAGAATTGTCGAAGTCCGTGGTCCCGAGCGTACTGGTTGGCTTTGCTGACGACCCAGGCGGGAGAATCGCTGATGCCGAGGTAGAGAACCTTACCGGAGACAACAAGGGCGTTCAGCGACTGCATGAGTTCTGGGATGGAGGTGGCGTAATCCCACCAATGCACGTAGAGCTAGAATGTATCACTGTCAGAGCCCGAGCCGGCCCATCTTCGGTTTCGAAGTAAGCACTTACCAGGTCAATGTAGTCAGTCTGAAGCTTCTTCAGACTGGCCTCAACGGACGTATGCAGACTCTTGGTGCCAGTACCAGAGAAGTTTGCCATGATGTTCCTGGCTTTGGGACCCGCCTGGAAGTTGGTCGTGTACTTCGTGGCAATGACCATCTCATCACGATTGCCGCGCTTCTTCATCCATTCTCCGATCCACTGCTCGCTCTCCTCAAACTGGTAGTTGTTCGCAGTGTCGATGAAGTTGCCTGTGCGCAGTTAGCTCGACTCTCTGGAATTATGCAGAGCCAGTTTGGTATACCTCCGTTCTCGTAGAAGAAGTCCAAAATGGCCTCAGTCGTCTTTTGGTCACAAGTTCCCATGTAGTCCTTCCTTTACTACTGTTAGTGATGACCTAGCCATCCTTCTGCTTCATTGAGACTGACCAAGCGTTGCCGAAATTCATGGCGCCGAGGCAAAGCGGACTAACTCGCACAGAGGCATTTGGTGAAAGCAGTCGATACCGGCCCAAGGGGCTTTTTGGTGGAGGTGCTGTGGGAAGAGCCGACATTTTGCCTGATTGGTGCTATGTTGTTTTTTATGAAGCTTGTCCTTCGGTCACTGTGTTGCCGATTTAATGCAAGAAGATAGATGATTGAGGCCTTGAGTATAGGGGGAGCGGGGAGGAATAAAGGTTTAAAGACGGATGAGAACGCTTCGATATTTATCACTTCTCTCGTACCTGCCTCGGTAAATCTGCCGAGCCAACAGGTGAGGTTCTAAGGTACCTTATGATGTAGTCAAGTCCGGATTTTGAGACGGAGTTAGGTCCGCGCTGCAACTTAACCCAGCCCGGACGCATAACCCGACCAAAAGTTCATGAGGTGGGCTACCCCTCTTTTCCATGTCTTTCTGCCATGTTGTAATAATGATGCGTATGATACCTGTATGGCTGGGGCTCTTAGTAACCCTTCTATGCTACCTGCAAGACCTGTGCGTCAACTTTTCTCGGCCGACAGACGAAAGATAGCCTCGATCATAAGCAGTTTGCATAAACGTGTTCGTTGCACAGGGGCCTCCCTGGAAAATACTACCTCACTAAAGATAAGGTAGCTCTATTGCGTACACGTGCACGCGGGTAACCGGGATGGACCTCTGTAGCACGGAATACACCCGCTGGGGCCGCTGGCTGGTCAACCAGGATGCAACGGCAGTAAGGTCGAGTCTGCTCCAGGCGGCCGCAGATGCCGCTTCTCAGTAAGGATTTATTTCAAATACAAGTTGACGAGACCTGTAATGTGGACTGCACCGAGGTATGTACAATGATCTAGCTGTGATTAATTGGTCTGAAGTGTATTATCCGGACTACCAAAATACCTATGGTATCCTGATTGCCTATACAAGTACGTACTGTGGTAGGCAACCTGAAAGCAGTTGATTTTGAGGTAAAGTGCTGACCCTGCTTAAAGCCTTAAGCAAGTCTGGGGGCCTGTGTGGAGTATCCTGCATAGTAGTGGGGCATTGTTATGCACATCGAGGAGTTAACTTGCTTCAGGTCCCAGTTAAGCCCTAACACCGATGCCGAGACCGTGTAAGTACAGCCGCTTTATACTACAATATGTAATCAGTAGTGATATGTAATCGGTAGTGCTACACCTAGCAAGTCCAGACGCCGACAATGCCGTCTCGGCGGCCCTCAATCATATATCCGTCTCTTATGCGTACGCGTTCCACAATTGCAGGTGTCTTGCCATCTTCTGCCCCTGCAATACCGGCACCACAGTCCCATTGCCTCCCTTCTACCTTATCATACACCTTGACGACATCCTCGCCAGCGGCGCAGACTATCCTACGCGCGTCGAACATCATGCTCGTGATCGGGTGATCGTAAGCGTAGGCATCGTAGATCGACCCAGTCCGTAGGTCCCATATCTATGTTTTGATCAGTCTGGACTCATATACGTTCGGAGAGGTATCATGTGCTTACCCGTACGCTTCTGTCGAGGCTCCCTGTGACTAGATGGACGTCATCGAACTGAAGGCATGTCACTGGCCCGGTATGTCCGACTAGGCTTCGGTGGACCTGACCACTCCTCAGATCCCACAGCCTGACCATGCCATCAGCCGTACCGCATGCAAGGGCGGAATCGAACACCTGCAGAGCACCGACAAAGTCCGCGGTCTGGTCAGCGGTCCGGGTGGTCTGTCTCCAGGCGCCCTCACCCGTTGATACTGACGCCGACGCCTGCGCGGCCGCCCACATCACATCCAGGGTCTGCACACATCTGCCCCTCTCGAGGTCCCAATGCCGGATTGTCTTGTCGGCCGAGCCCGACACGAGAACGTCGCCCCTGAAATGAAGGGCTGTAATCTCGTCAACATGAGCTTGAAGAGTGAAAAGTGAGCAGTCGGACATGCTGCCTGCGGGCGGATCCACCGGTTGGTCATCCGGGTTCTCGAAGGCCATTCCGTCGTCATCCTCGTCATCCTTGCCAAACTGGCTACCGTGTGGATCATAGTGTGCCTTGCTGAGGTCCCATAGCCGAATTGTAGCATCCATGCCACCCGTCGCCAAGATATTATCTTCGACCTGCAGCGTGCGGACGGATGCCGTGTGACCTTCGAGAACGCCAATGCTACGGCCAGCGTTCAGGTCCCAAACGCGCACAGAATCATCCATAGCTGCTGTCACCATCATCCCAAAAGGAGCGTCAAAGTCGAGCGCCGTGACACTATCCTGGTGCGCCCGCATCTCGCGGATCATAGTGCCCGGATCGAAGTGTTCGTGGAGGATGGGCATCGACTTCCGCCGTATGTTGCGAGGCTTTTTCGATTTTGACGGGGTGCTGTTGGTGGAAGCAGGCAGCTTTTCGTAAATCGATTGGGACATGAAACCAGCATCTTCGTCTTTATCCACTGCCAGGTCTTCCTCGCTCTTCGTTGGTGTCTGGAGAGCTATTGATTCGGCTTCCGCAACCAGCTCTTGTGCCTCTTCCAGCCTTCCCTCGACATCCAAGACTACGAATGGCATTAGCATGGCAGTCAAAATCAGTTCCAAAGATAGAGCTAGCTTACTCTCATGTTCTAGCAAGGCCTCCTCTTGTTCCAGGCCGGCTAGTCTCTCGAGGATAATCTTACGCATACCAGCCAGGTTGGCGACCTTGTTGTCAATCTCATGTATCTCGCTGCTTGCCATGTTCTTCCGTATCCCAAGCATCTCTAGCTCATGCATCATTGAAGCCTTCTCCTTTTTCAGCTTGTGCACTGCATGTGGACTGTCCGGTGAGGTGTGGGTGTTATCTTCCAGCATCTTCCTGCCCCTCGACACGCGCCGCCTGTGCTTCTTCCCTTCATCGGTAAGCTCCGGAAACGAGGCCTTGAAGCCCTGGAACAGAGAGTATGAGTTGTCGTCTTCGGGAATATTCTGCAGCAGCTCTTCCGGCACGTATGACAAGGCCCTGGATTGGATTTCTCTTGCTGACAGCTTTGATCGGACTAGATCGGTGGGCGTAGTGCGCGCCATGGAGAACATACTCCGCTGGAGTGTCGGCTTCCGTAGCTGTCTAGTAACTTCACTCATGGCCGTGGCGTAATGTGGATGGGTCGTTGGATCGGAGAGGGGGCCTATCAGATGGCTTGCGGTAGTGGTTACTTTTCGACTGAACGCTTCGAGTCCCCGGGGCTTGTAGTCAAACAACGGTCAGTACATTAATCACCGCCGTCTTCCAAGGTAATGCCACACAGCGAGAACCACGAAACATAGAACATACCGACATGATCGACGACTCGTCGTCGGGCCCCAGGTCATCATGGAAAGCATTGTGGTCGTCTGCGCCGGCCATGCCGTGCCGCGGCTTGTGTAATACCACTTTAGTCTCTCAAAGAACAATACTTGACGCGTGGAATGCCGAAATCAGCTTTTTTCTTGCCTTGTGGTGCTCAGAACCTTCGTGACGGCATAGGATTAGGTGTCTCGGCAAAGAGTTGAAGAGGTGTGGCGCAAAGGTGTGGGTTCCGGAAAGCCACGCGACGCCCACTGTTGATGAGGCTGAAGCTGTCAGAGCTCAGGCCAAGGGAGGGGTGCGTCACTCTGCGTGTGGAGAGCGAGCTGACCCGACCTTGCAGCTTCGGGAAATCCTTGTGCGTAACCCCACCCTGTACCTTACGGCAGCAGCTCCTTTGTCGGAGCTTCTGCCATGTGGTATATTGACAATCCAAGAACTTCCGGTCGCTAATAGCCTTTCGACACAGTCAGATCCGCGCAGTGCTTATTTAAAGAAAGAAAACCTCTCCCCATCTCGTTACGTCTTTCAACCTCACATCTCCTCAAGGCAAACACGGATAGCGAACAAGATGGATTCGTTAATTGACTTGTCAGACGCCTCCAAGGCGCTGGACCTCTCGCGCATTCGATACCAGCTTATGTGAGTCAAGCTATGGACAATCTTGCTTGCGGACAGTTGGCGAGCTGACCACGTTCTTTGCAGCCGTCTTGAGGACACAATCACCTTCCACCTGATCGAGCGCGTCCAATTTCCCCTCAACAGGAACATCTATATTCCTGGAGCCGTACCGATCCCCGATAGCGACCTCAGCTTCATGGACTGGTATCTACGAGAACAAGAGAAGCTACAGTCGTTGATCCGTCGCTTTGAGTCCCCAGACGAATATCCTTTCTTTCCAGAGCATCTTAACAAGCCCGTATTACCGTCGCTCGACTACCCAAAAATACTTCACCCAAATGATGTCAACGTGAACGAGAAAATCAAAGACTTTTACACGAAATCATTCCTGCCAAAAGTGTGCCCGGATTTCGGTCGCGAGGATCGAGGAGTTTCTCAAGAGAATTATGGGTCATCGGCAACGTGCGACATCGCTTGCCTCCAGGCGCTGTCCAGGAGGATACACTTTGGCAAGTTTGTCGCGGAGTCAAAGTTCCAATCCGAAAGAGAGAGATTCACCCGCCTCATACAGGCCGGTGACCGGGACGCTATTGGTGAGGCAATCACGAAGAAGGAGGTCGAGAAGAAGGTTCTTGAAAGACTCAAGCTCAAGGCACAAACATACGGAACGGATCCTTCGCTCGGAGCTGCGGCCGGAGACCAGGTGAAGATCAACGTGGATGCTGTAGTGTCCATGTACGAGGACTTTGTCATCCCATTGACTAAAGAGGTGGAGGTCGAGTATCTAATGCAGAGACTCTAGACGTTATAAAAGCTGCTTTTCCTGACTATCAAGGTGGGCTAAGGTAGTCGCTAATAGCTTTCACCGCACCTTGGAATTTGGTCGCCTCAATGAGAATTACAGACCCGTAAGACTTGACACCCATCTCCTGGAACGCCCGCTTGCTGTCGGCAACGTTTTCATCCTCCTTGGTGTACTCGTAAGTACCATAAGCCGTGGCATGTTTTTGCAGCACTTCGTCTTCTGGGTGGAAGTAGAACAGGGGCGAATCTTCTTTGGCTTTCTTCTTCTTCCGCTCGCCGTCGTTTAGCGTAGACTCGATCTCGTTGTAGGTCTTGGATATGATGAGGTAGTGGGAGAACTCGTACGGTTCTTTGTCCTCCACAGCCGCCTCGATCTCATCAATGAGCATGGAATACATGGGCGGTATGATCTCTGGAGGCATGTTGATCAGTCGCTCAGTCAAGATGAGTCCGACCGGTTTCCTTGACGTAAGAACGTCCACGATTGGCGCAAGAGCTTCGTTCGTCCGGGACTTCTCGACCAGGTATTGAACAAGGTCAGACACAGCTTTCTTCTCGGCGTTCTCAGCCAAATTGAGGACCGTCAAGAAGGCGTAAGCGTCGTTAGCCTTGTCATCGACTTTGACTGTCGAGCCGATCGTCCGCTGCTCGACGATCAAGTCGGCTAGAGCCGAGAGGTCAAATAGTTGGGAATCGACATCAAGAAGCTGTCTTAGAAGGGTCTTGACACCGTGAAAGTCAATATCAGGGTCGTAGTTGAACCACTCAAAGTCGACATTAACAACGTCAAAGTCCTGCAGACGTCGTCAGCGATAATGTCTGGTTCTGTTGGGAGGTTGTTCCTACATCATCGTCTGAGCTCTCATCTTCATCCATCTTGTCTACAGTAGGGTCATGGGCTGAGGCTGACTGCCCGTCGGCCTCTCTCGCTCTTTTTTTCACCATGGTGAGCTCGAATCAAAGTCAAGTGCGCAACTCTTGTGTAACAAACACTGATCACAGCTAGCAAGTTAGAAGCACAGGTCCTGGTGACTGGATCAGCGTGAGCATGGGAACGGAAGACCGTTCTATAAGTTGAACATGCTTGACCCCACTAAAAATTCTGGTGCCCCTCTCAGATAACATAAAGATAAGAAAAGAGCTGAGCAAACCCTAACCCTGTATTTGAAGCGAGGTCTGCCACTGGCTGGCTCTGTTGCACGATTCCTACTCATATGGCCTCACCTAACTATGTCTGAGTTAGCATATCCCCCCAACCTCCTTCTTCTCTCCTTTTAGAACTTCTCCTACTCTACTTAGTTCTTCGCCTAGTGACAGATCCGAACTGTCTCACTAGCAGCGTAGCGTCTGCACGTCTTTGTGATGTTCAAACTTTCATCACATCCCTGCAGCTTTCTTTAAGTACTCGGGTACTTGAAGATTGATACCAATGATGACGACGAGTCTTACGTGGCTACACGACAGTGAGAATGTAATGTGCTATGTCAAAACCTGGTAGGTTCGAGTACAGTGGAAGCCCTTAGACCCAGTTTTGTGAGCATTGCTAGCAATAGTATGCTCATCTTCTGGGTAGCTTCTGATATCATTACTATTTCTAGTCTGAAGATGGTGCTAACAGTGTAGCCTATAAGCGTGTATATGATCCGCCGTCGAGCAAGAAATTTCCATAACCTAAGTCCGTCTAAATCTAACCCCTCAAGACTCAAAAATATCAAACGAAGTCTTAGCAAAAGTGGATCGCAAACCTGACAGCCGGCTGTTGCAGATGTTACGAACCAGAGCTCAACTCCGCCATATCACCTCCTTACACACCCTATTCGAAGACCGAAGGAGTTGCGGAACGGCCATGGGCGACCCAGATGCCTATTTGGTTGAGATGCGTTAGCTTGGGCCGCTGTCGGCTCGGTAGTCCTAGAGTAATATGATTAGAGTAGGAGTCTATGTGGACATACTCTTATAATTGCGCCGCGCTTCCACCACTGCCTTTTGACCACTGCCAATAACATCCGCCGCTGACTTGATGTGGCCATCGATGCCCACCAGCTGGTAGGCATCACGATACGTCTTCATAAACGTAAGCCGTGCATCGGCAGCTCTAGAAGATAATAGAACTGTAAGCTTCTCAAACACTACGAACCGAACTTTGTTGCCGTCGCAAAAAAAAAAACATGACAGCATACTTCACAGCCGTACTTCCCCCACTCAATAGCCAACCTGGCACGCTCGGCGTGCTGCTCCGGCGTGGCGTGTTTCCTTGTTTGACTCAGATAATCTTGGAACGCTGTATGAGCTTTAGCATGGTCGTCTCCAAAACTCTTGTATCGTTTGTAGGCTCTTTCCATCGCAGTCGACCATGGTACGCGCTTTCTATACCCTGTAGGATCAATCTTCGTGTGCCATTCTTTGAGCTCATTGAGCGTGCCCTGGAGATTGCCCAAATCTGCATCGATTTTTGTGGCCAGACTCTCAATGGACCGGGACTGTTGGATATGTTCCACGGTCTCCTCCGCGGACTCGATCCAAATACGCCTGGAGACATTGCCACGCGAGTGCCCACTAGCCGATCCAGTTTGACCTGGCGGGTAGTCACTACCGGGGTAGAACATACCCGAGCTGGAGGGTGTCATGGACTGTGATGGATGGGATCCATGGCCAGGCGAAGGCGCCTTTCTGTCCTTGCGGCCTGAGAGCAATCGTCCCAATCCAAAACAGTCGCAACACATGATAGGCAATCAATCGGTTGAGATGATAGGAAAACAAATATAAAAATAAGGAGACACTTGAACTTTGGAGACCGCGAGAACAAATAGCTTAGAGACGTCAGTATAGGCGCTTCTAAAGATCAAACAACAACAGATCGGATTTGCGCTGGAGAAGAAGAGTAGACTCGAGCTTGTCAACTCGGGAGATGAGGTCAACGTAGATTTATCTACAGGTTAGAAGTACGACCCAAACGAGGCACCATACTGGACGCATTTAGGGGGATGCTTGACCGGTGAGTCTACGACTCCATAAACAGTTCGAAACAGGATACCTTACGTGAGCGGCGGGCGCTCGACCGAGTCCCAAGCGCTGAGACTCCGTGCCCTGTGTAGATCGAAACGGTCATCTGCACCGGGTCAACATGTTAGGAGGCCGTTTCACTAGACGGCCCTGACGCTGGACCTGTACGCTTCATCAAGAGCCCACCCATGTACAGAGTTAATAGTCCATCATTCGTCCAAGTAGGTCAGTCATCAGGCGCTGCGCGGTCAGACCAGATCTCGGGTCGTCATCTCGCCGCCTCCTCGAATTAGGTGGGTGCAATTCAGCTCGGGTTTATTTTTACCAACAGCCTCTTTACTATGTGGTGGTGCTGATTATTTTGTTTCATATGGAGCGGGGCAGTGGCAGGTGGTTGATATCGCAACGGCTGACTCTTAACTCCATCGACTGAAATCAATCAACTGATACGTTGTTTTCCATCTTCCATCTCTCAAACATATCAAATGCTCGCGGGTGATATCCGAGATACACAATCTCTTCCAATATTGCAAGATGAAGCGTCTAGTCTCCAAGCTCAAGCGTTCCGCCGAAACGTCCAAAGATGGAAGAGTTACAGCACAACCAGTAACCTCAGCTATAGATGCCACTGTACCGCTCATCGCTGCTGGGAAAGAGCCAAAGCCAAATCAGAATCAAACTTGTGATAGTAGACTTGAAAGCCTTCCCGCAGAAGTCCGGCGCCAACTGCTTTCAACTCTCAACCTTCCACAACTCAAGGCGATGGTCCGCGCCTCCCCAATCTTTCATCAGCAGTACCTTTTCGACCGCAACTACCTCCTCTGTACGGGCCTTGAAAACACACTAAATAGCGTTAGTGAGGATGCTTACACAGCTTACCTAAACGCAACTCGGGGGAGGAGAGATATCCAACACAGCGAATCCCTGAAGCTGCACTCAACAACAAGCTCGCGGCACTTCCTCCCCCTGGTCAGCAAGCTCAGTGAGGACCAGAGTGTAAATATTGTCTCCTTTTACTTTCTGCAAGTAAAACCTCTGATAGAACACTATGCACTCTGGGCTCTGAGCAACCTGGGCGAAGTCACCGGCAGAAATGCTTCCGGGCGATATGTACTTACCACCACGGAGGAGCTGCGATTAACGCGGGCTATCTACCGCTTCCAGCTCCTCTGTCAAATTGCCGACCCTGCTGATGCGACTATCAGCTCGTCCCGAGCAGAAGCGGTGCTGGCTTTTCTAGACTTGCTCGAACCATGGGAGATCGAGGAGCTATTTTCGATCTACCAATTTGCACAGAACGTATATAACAGACTCCTCGACGACATTCGATGGGATTTACATCGGCATAACCCCAAGTTTAATGACCAAAACCAGCCTCCGTCTCCTGAAGGGACATTTGACTTGGATAACACAGGTAAGTTGAACCACATTCTCAGCCTCCTCCTGACGCTACAGGTATCTAATGCATGAGTAGTAGACCGTGCCAATTATCTAGAGGGACTGACCTTACGTGGCCTTCCCCTTCTTCACACGGTACTTTTCAAATCGGAGGATCACGAACACCTTGTCTCTACGATACAGCAGCATATGGTCAGCTCATACATCCCATTCAACGCATTCGAGGGTGTCCTCGGCGAGACCCAACAGGCCCTGCGGCGCGAAAATCGCCCATCCGAACGAGATCGGATGCAGCAGGAACGAGTGCCTTTTCCTTTCCGCGGAGACAGTGAGCTAGATGCCCCTCCGGCGGCTTGGACAACGATCTGGGATGGTACATACAGCAACCTCTACGGGTGGTATATCTCGGATGAGATGCGACGTTGGGGTTACGTTTTCTGGGATGCAACGAGGCTGGAGAGCACTGGAGGCATGCGGGTTCTGAAACAACAGTGGGGGCAGTATTGGGATGACGATCCGAGAGACAGCTTGATATAAGAGTGAATATGCAGGCAAAAGGGGCCTGGCCCCGTCTATCTCTCCCTGTCCTCCGCACTTACGAGGAAGTGTAACAAAGTTCAGGAATGTCGCTCGATAAGCAGGCAGCTGTAATGGACTGAGGTAGACTCTGCTGAAATGAATATAGTGCTGGATAAGCTTGGTAGCACCGAGAAATTACTTGTTCGTGTTTCATCGGAATTGATTTCAACAAAAAGTCCTGATTTGAGATCATGAAAAATGGCCGAAAGAGCCTTGTGCCATGGTTAACTCGTGGATAGAAAAAAGCCTTCCTCAGTCACTGTTATCGCACTATTCGTTGTAAGGAGTGAAATTCGATGGAGCAAGTGAGTGACCTTGCGACCTAGCTGATTTTGAAGACCTCAATACGCCACGAAGCACCGCAGGTCTCGACTGAGCCGCTGCATTCTTCGTTGCACTGGGAATCGTCGACCTTGAGGCTCGCGGCAGGAGGTGTCCCGCCGCACCAACATTCAGAGCCGGCTTCCACGCCACCATAGTTGTAGCCATTTTCGGTGCAAGCTCGAAGGCATATCGCCGGTGTGATGCGCTCGCCCAAGTTGGCCTTGGAGGGAAGCACACGCGGGTTGGCACTGTCCGTGTAGCAGCCCAGACGACCTGGCTCTTTGGGATACACGACTGGCGGTGGCACTGGAGCAGGAGCGGAATCCACGAATATGTCGGTCTGGGCGCCGTGGTTGAAACCACATTTGCCATGATATCCCGGGGATTTGCCCGCAGGCACTTCGATATTGTTTCCGTCGAGTTCTGAAGTTTGTTAGATAAGATCCACTCGTAGTCGGGGCCCCTGAAAGACTCACGATTCCAGACCAAGGGCTGTTTCGGACCGGTGACGCAGTTCTCTGAGTGATCCTCGCAGAACACAGCCGGCCGCGGCTTACCGATCGTCCTGTTCGATGTTTTCCCCGTCACATTACACTTTAGGGGCTGTAGATATATATTCGGTTGTCCGCCTTGGCCACGTGTCAGGTGGGTGTACAGGAAGTGATGGGCGCACGAGATACTTACAGCCGAAGGGTATCCAGCCCCAGAGACAGTGACACCCACCCTCGGGACACACGTTCATCCCAGCAGGAGCATCGTACCAAGTTTCGCGCTTGAAAGGGGTGCTGTAAATCAACGCTCAGTATGAAGTTGTGACATCACATAGGACGAACTCACTTTTTAGCCACTGTGAAGACGACAGAGTTATTGAGTGTGACCTTGGTGATGTCGGATTCGTATGAGATCGCAAAGGCTGTACCCGCGGCTGTTCTTTCGTCCTGGGTGTGCAAGGCACCATCCTCAAGACAAGAACCAGCAGGGGTTGCATGCCAATCGTCCGGATGTTGAGCTCCATCGGGCCACGGCGTGACATACTTGCCGCCGTAAGACAGGGTGGTGAAAGCCTGGTTATGTGCCAGCTCCACCATGAAAGAGCCCCCGGATGGGATCTCCAGGAAAACCCCTTCCTCTGGCGGGAACTTGTTGCAGCCCCGGTCCGCTTGCATCCAGAAGTCCTTGAATGGCAGCTGGTACGAAGGGTTCACGGCAACATTGGCGTTTTGGTTTACTTCGCTAGCATTGTTGCCGTTCTGCAATTGCAGTCATAGTTAGCAAAACATCACATAAAATCCGGCCAGCAATCTTGAATTACCTTGCAGTACATGCCTTCCGTGAAGGCTGCTGTGTGTGACAAAGCACCCGACGCCAGGGCGACCAGTATGGCCACCTGGGCAAGCATCCTGACCGTGTGTGTCAAACGAAAGCGAATTGTGAAGAACTGACTAGCAAGGACTCGTAGACTAGAGTCCGAAACAAGGGAGCGGAATGGTCGCTGAATAGTGAATGCGGTCTGGAACCTACTGCCCGGAAAAGAATGACGTTGAACTTGAGTCCAGGAGCAAAGGGCTTGAGAGCCTTGAGTGATACATTCGTGATGTTGGTGATTCTTTGCGCTGGTATATGTATATGTGGGATGTTGAAAGTGTTCTGTCGTCTATCCAATCACACTGTCCCTATCGTATCCCGTAACCACTCGGCTCCTTAATGTCGGCGAAAGCCCTTGGCGCCGGCAGATCTGGGGATTTCCAGGTATGTAGGTATTGATCTACTACGTAGTATGAGCGTAACCTTACATAGACTAGCCAGCTCATGTCTTGTTTCAGAAACTATATTTCTGTTGCTTCCTTGTGCCTCGAAAAGGGCCGACGGCTGCGCGAACTTCTAGCTACCAGGATGCTTTCAATACGCCGAGAAGTCTGGTTTTTAATTGATTCTTCTCTCCCGGTCATAACCCATCCTGGAATTTACTTATTGCTAAGAGGTTTGAACTGGTGCATTCGGCGCCTACACCAGGGAGGTAGTAGTCCCGAGCGGTTCTCGCCACCGAATTGATCACAGTTGCAATGTGCCCGCAAAAAATTGCAGTAATGCGTTTATTCCATGTCGAATCTTCTTCGGTGGTCTGCAGCAGGCGATTGAACAAACGCATCACAGATCAAACAGCACCGCTGCAATCAATTCCCTCTGACCAAACGCGGCATGACCAGGGCCTTGTGCTCCGTGATTCACCAACCCTTCGACGGTATCCAGGTTGACGATTCGAGCCAGATGGAGGAAAGGAAAGACGTGAAGGTCGAAACCGACCACTGTTTGGTATGAGAGCCGTTGTCTGTCGACATCACATTCCTCTCAATGGAGTTGCACCAATCACGTCAGGCCACCCAGACAGCAGATTGTACAGCACTAAGATACGTACTTTCAAGATCTTGGGTAATGAAGTCAGCTCCTCTGTCAGCGACGCGGTGCCAGCTGAGCCAAGTCAGCCAAGGCACTTGGCAATTCTTCGGTCCACAATTCTTAGGTTCACATTTAATCCTTCGCGACCCGACGCTCTGTCAGCTGAAAAGCCCCACGAAAATAAGCGCGGGAGAGAGAAGGAAGAGGACCCACTGATGTGTATTACTTTTATTTAACCTATGATTGGTCTGCTTCGCTTCAACCGGCTCCATCCTACGGGACTGTTCCATAGGTCCCTCGTCACCGACGCTGCTGTTCCTGAGCGCTCAGACTGCCTGTGGTCTGGATGTTGTTGGAATTAGAATTTCAAGACTTCCCAAGGTTGTAAAAGCGGAAAAGGCTGTCATTTGCTGGTTCTGTCGGAAGCAAATCGGGGCCGGACGCTGAAGCCAAGCCCGGTCACAGGACACGTCGTCAGCTCTCCGGTTTCCGAGTAGGTGCCTTTTCCAGGTCGCCTTATCCTCGATACTCGTGCGCTTGTGCACCCGTACACACACCGAGACCGCATACCCGTGCCGTGTCATCAGGCGATTTCTTTCATCACTTTTCCCCTCTTAACTCTCTTACCTCTCTCAGCCATCACGCCTTCTGCTACGCTCTTGTCAGGGTCACCATTGCAACTCATTACTACACAACCGTATACCTTCCCCGACAGCACCTCTGCATGTGATGCACGCCTGCTAAGGGACGTCGAGTCATCATTATCAAGTCGAAGCCTCCTTCGGATGCAGGACCCAACTCCCTACTAGCCCAGACTCAGCAGGCCCCATCGGGATCAGATAAGGTGTCGCATTTACGCAGTACATAACTCATGTCCCGCCCCTCCTAGGCCTTCTTTCATCCGTCCACGGCATCTTGCCGACCGCAAATCCCCTCGAATAGGAACCCGGCCACCCTAGGCCCCTATTCCAAAACCACGTCAGCATCCAGACACGCCATTTGCCATTCCGTGCTTGGACCATAGAGTTTGACCGGGTGACCCCACGACTGCATAACTCTGTTTGCTGGCCCTCCTCCGGGTGGCGACTTCAGCATTCAAGGCCCTTTCCAGTCTTTGTTCCGCATGCCTGCACGCCGATCCCTGGAACCCATCCAACCCGAGTCGAGACCAAGAGGAGCGTTGGTCTAGACGATCTGATACAGCAACCATCATTTCACGCGGTGTTCGACACATCTCTACATCGCCAAGCAAATGGCTATGTGCCAAATACCGGAGTCTCCTGTCATGGATGGGCAAAAGGAGCCCTCAGCTTCGCTGCGGACGGCTCTTCCCTCTCGACCAGTCTCGATCAAAGGCGACAATCATCCAGTTCCCCGTTCTCGTACGGAGTTAGCACGGCCTGAAGAGAGTCGCGCGATGCACGACAACTCGGCGAGGTCATCGAGCCCCCCTAGTTCAAGAACGGCCACAAGCCCAAGTCCGATGCCGAGCCTCAGTCCCGAAGCAACCAGTGATGTGGTGAAACCGGCAGCCGGGCAAGTTTGCCAGTATGTTTTTCAGACCTCCGGATCCTCTTGTGAAGCATTGTGTTCTGACTTGAGGTATAGGAATTGTGGCACAAGCGAGACACCGCTTTGGCGAAGATCGCCTACGGGAGCTACCATTTGCAATGCTTGCGGCCTATACCAGAAATCTAGGAACGCTCCACGACCAGTCAACCTGATACGCCCGCAGCAGAGTAGTCTGTTGCGCATACCGAAGAAGTCTTTCGCTAGGAGCAATGCGCCATTGCTGCCAAAAGTACCGGGCGCGACGTATGTTACCGAGGACTGCACGCCGTCAGGAACATGCCCTGGTGGCGGACGTTGTAACGGGACCGGCGGGGCAGATGGCTGCAGTGGCTGTCCGGCCTACAACAACAGGGTAGCAAAGAGTGCCAGCATCAATGTGCTAAAGGCACGCAATAGTTCAACCCCCGCAAGGGTTCATGAGTCTCCCGCCGGCGGCCAGGATGATGAGGAAGTAGACTCGCCTCCGTCTCCAGTCGATATCGGCGCGCTCCACCTTCAGGGCCAGAATACCACTGTGGTGATTGCGTGTCAAAACTGTGGAACCACAATCACCCCCCTCTGGCGGAGGGACGAGGCTGGCCACACCATATGCAACGCTTGCGGTAAGTGCAGATGGACTTCCTCTGTCGCTATCCCGATCCTCATCTGACCTGTCCAGGCCTCTATTACAAGCTTCACAACGTCCACAGACCTGTAACGATGAAGAAGGCGATGATTAAGCGACGAAAACGTGTCTTGCCTGCCGGCCAAAGTCCGGAAGATGCTAGAGAGATATCAGGGTCGCCGTCCCCTGGACCTGAGACGTCACGAGAGAAAGGCTCGATTAACCCAGATGGTTCGGTCAATCTCGGATCCAGGCCGAAATCGGAGCAATCGATGAGCCTCGTTCCAGAAGATATATTGCAACGAACGCGACAGGCCTCACCACTTCGTCCAGGTACTGATTTAACACAGTATCATGTGGCGTCCTCACTGACGGACGAGAATCGGCTCGCACCGTTGACATCACTGGCTGCCATCAGCGACAGGCAGTCATCACTATCTCCAGCCTCGTTTCTCTCTCCGTCCCGCAAGAGGTCCTTCTCTGCGGCGGACATGGACTTCCCTCAGACTTCCGAGCACGAGTCGTCGAAACGACTGTCATCTATCAAGTCGATTCTGAACCCAGCTGGAGGCCCGGGAAACAGTGAGGATAGTGAGGAGCTACCGCGAGGCTCTTTCCGGTCCCCGGCACGCTCCCCCGGCACGATAGCAGTCGAGTCTAACGCCACGAAAGCTGAGAAACGGGCGGCGTTGCAAAGAGAAGCAGAGTATATGAGGGCGCTTTTAGCAGCCAAGGAAAGAGAATTGGCAGAATTATGAAATTTTGGAGTTATACCACGGATAGTCGGACCAGGCATTGGACTATAGGTTTTGGCATTTGAGGCGATCAAGGCGCAGGATATATTGGAGAGTCAGGGCCACACTGCAGCCGTTGCTGAGGGTCTGACGCACTAGCGCTAAATGTGTCTTATACACGGTAGTGTCGTTCAAATGGAACGGACAGCATGTTGAATTGCGTTTGCGCGAGAACCTCGAAGTGAGCACATGCTCAATTGTTTCGCGTAGCAGCGTGGTGGCACTTGCCAATCGCGAGATCCGATGAGCATAAACATCACAGCATAGCAACGGTTCAATAAATATTGAAGGCTCAGCAAGAGCTTGTATATAATGATAATCGCCCTATACCCACGCATTTCTTCATCCTAGACCTCAGCATAACTCTTCGGTGAATCTGTGATAGCTCATCACAGCGCATGGCAGGGTGGGGCTGCGCCTGCATCTCACAACGCATATAAGAATGTCTGACGCAGTTAGTGAAGTCGTTTAGCCGAATAATACCACCCATGCCTCAAGACGAGTTTAGCAAGGAGCTTCTGCGGGTCGCCCCCTTGTCATGGGAGCTCCTTGTTTTGGAGGCTGGAGCTTTGCGTCAGTGGTCGCAAGTTGCACCGTCAGCCTTCTTTTTTTCGCTCCGCAACACAACTGCAATCATAGAAGCCGAATTCATCTGCCTGATCCCGTCCACGCAAGCTCTCTCTCAGCCGACCCCAGCTATAACAAGCACATCCAGCACTACCCAGAAGTATCCATCTCATAACAGAGACAAGGCAAAGTATAGCAAAGATGGATCTCTCCGACTCATTGTACGTCCTCCATCCGAACTACTCGAAGCTTGCATGAAAGCTGGTAGAATGTTGGCATCAATTGATTTCTGTGCTGACTGTGACATTCTTGATCCTAGCCGAATCGTAAACCTGGCAGTCGGCGTCATCATGATACTGGGAGGCGTCGCGCAGTTCTTTGACCCTACGGCTAGATTGTACGGACCACTTCCTCATGCTGCCCAGTGTTTTCGGAAGTTCCTGTCCTTGAAGCTACCGCAACGATACGTCGAATATTCTCCGAAGACTCTACTTCAGTCGTCGTTGCGCCGGCTTCGTTGAACTAGGATGCGAATTGAAAAGGCTTGTACTGACCTACCTGTGCGCGACAGCAAGGGGATCGTGATTGGTATCTATGTTATTCTCTTCGGTCTCAGTAAGTTACGCATGGATGAATCACCGCGCATCGCCAAGCAGGCGCAATCTAATGTATCATCCAAGTCAACGGCCTGCTCGAGTTCCAGATCCCTCCTCAAGTCTCTCGCTACGCCTCGTTCCTCTTCTCCTTCATCGGTCGCGGTATTTGTAAGTTTGGCGTTTCGGATTCCCTTCTTGCGTCGGGTGCACGCCGTCACACTAACATTGGTGCTAACCCTCGTCCACGACCAGTCTACATCTTTATCGGCACCGTCATCCTGGACACCCACTCGACCTGGAAGATTATCTGGGGCTCCATCGTCGGTCTCGTCGGTGTTGCCTACGCGGTCCTCGAGTTCATCCCATCCATCGAGCCGCCCGCGAACATGCGCGAGGCCGACGCCGGCTGGGGCGCTGAACAGGTCTAGCCGAACCGTACGGATCACTAGAAGTCTGTGACTCGCAACTCTGAGGTCGTTCGGGACGGATGGTGGTCACCCCGCAATTGGATACGTTTCGTGCCATGGTCTGCCCGGCACTGTTTCCGGAGGAGGTCGATGCAGCGGGACTTGCATCTCGAAGGGAGCGCAAGTGAAATGATGGTTAAGGCTACGTTCGAGCCACATGTTATGTGGCTCTTATAGAGAGTTTTTCATGTGTGGTGTCAAGGTGATATTGCCGGATAACGTCTGAGGCGAGATCATCCATGTATGATAAGTACGCTTGGAGAGTAGGACATGTTTTTGAGCTTATAAGATGGCTTACTGATGTACGCCATCATGCAAGAATATCTTCAACGTCCTTTCGTGGTATTGTAGGGAAGAAATGTCTGGTCTCGTGAACATAAACAATCTTTTGGGTATCTCATAATAGCGCCCTCACGCCATCTTAACAACATTGAAAGGCCATTCTAAGGCATGCGACAAGACAAATGGAATATAGCAAAGGAACGAGAGGGTATAAGGGTATACGAGTAAAAGCAGGTCTTCGAACTTCCAACAAGAACCATGTAAAAACAGCATAACAAAGGCCACAGACACGCTCCATAGATCTGCATGTTCAGAGATCAGGATCATCAACCTCCATCCGTTCAACAACCGGCAACCCTTCCCTCCGCTCCCACAGCGCATCCCGCGCCATATGCACCGGCAGAGCAAGCGCAAGCGCGTTCCACAGCCATTGGTCGGCAAGCGACATATCCAGCTCAGAAAACACAATGATCTCGTTATCCGGCCGCGACGGATCCATGCTGACGACCATGACCATGTGCTGCACAATGACGAAGGCGAACAGCACTGGAGGCGGCTTCTTGTAGGTCCACATGTACTCCGGCAGGTGGCGGGACTCGGGTGTGGCCAAGTCCCTGCGATGGCGGGCAGCCAATCGCCGGAGACGCTGCTCGACTTCGCGAGAGATGGGATCTGAATCAACATCTTCGCCATCCGAGTCCAAGTCCGAGTCCGAGTCCGAGTCTGACATTATTTCCTTCTTGATGGCGGTTTCCTTGGATGCCCTCGTCTTAGCGGCCCACCGCCTCGGGTCGAACTCGTAGACCTCGAGTGTAGGGATGTAGACCCGGTCCTCTACACCGGCGTCGTACGCGGCCCAGTTGATGTAGCGCTTCAAGGCCTTTTTCAGTACGATGCCTATCTTGTCTTCGACTCCGGACTGGCGGTAGGAGTGGACCAGTGGTGAGAGGTCGAAAATCGCCTCAAGAGCTCTCGTAGTTCTGAATCCGTTCGTTTTCGAGGTAATGGCCACGCGTTTATGGGTTCCTTCCGGGGCAAAGACTGTGGGGTGGATGTTTCGGATGCTGAAATTCAAGGCCCAGCGATGCTCAAACATTGGCCAGCAGCCGCGCAGAGCGAGGAGCTTGTGAAGTTTGGCTTGGTCTTTTGTCCACTTTTCGTGACCTTTGACTGACTTCTTGAACTCGTTATACTCTTTTAGTCGCTCCTGCACTATTTCGAGACGGTCCCAGTTGCTGTTGGTTTCGTAGTCTGGGTCGTCTTCATCCTCGGCAATGTCGCCTTTGTCGTCGTCGCTGGCTATGATCTCCGTATCCACGTTGCTGGCGTATTGCGGGGCGTCCATTCCGATATTCTCGCAAGCATCCTGATCACTGCCCTCACCATCTTGTTCCGTCGTGTGCAGCCCTATACCATGCTCGACGAGTTCAGCAATCTTGCTGTGGACTTCGTCCTGTTTGGAAACGTCAAGTCTCCTCCTCTTTGCAACCGGCTTGCGGCACTCGTTGTCCTCCTGGGCCACCGGCGTCTGGTTGTAGATAACCTCAACCGACTTGAGCGATTTGTAGTCGACATCCTTGCGCATACCTAGCTCATCTGTAAACAAGCTGCTGTCGTCAAAGTCCTTGACTGTCTTGGCCCGATGGTCAGAGACACAAGCAAATGGATCCATGATAGCGACCCCTCGAACAATGCCGTCCTCCTCATCCTTCTCATCAGGTACAGTCAATAGACTAGTCATCGTTTGAGCACTAGCAACAGAAGACCTGTCTGTCGAAAACCCTGCAGTGAGAGCTGATGAGGGCAACCCTGGCGTCCGGGGATCAGGTGTCGAGACTCTGGGCCTGTCTGCAATTTTTGGTGCGTGCATCTCCTGACCAGGCGTGGCGCTCCTTTTCCTTTTCGTATTGTGAGCTGAATCTCCAGCGAGATCCAGCGCATGGTAGCGCGGGCTTGTTCCATATGGGCGCTCTGGCATGACTGTAGATCTGCGCCCAATTCCTAGACGTTGTGGTATGAAGGGGTGATAGTGCTGACGTCAAAGGTAAGACGGCGGTGAAGATGCAGCGTTAAGAGATTCATGAAACGTTGGAGGGCGGATGGCTCTATGTTATAAAAGCATCGATGTTGATCTGCAGCCTTAGGATAAGGTTGTCATCGTCTTCGCATCCCGTCAAAGTTGTGCTTTGTCGCTTTTCTTTCAGTTCTGTCTCACTTGTCTTTGACAGTATGATATTTGAGAGTACCGGCATAGACGAGTTCTTGTAGTTGCCGATCCAGCTGCGGGCGCTTTTCTTTGAAGTGAGGAAGAAAAGTCCGAGTTTGTGATTGTCGGGCAGGCTGAGAACATGGGTATGCCATCTCAAAGGCAGAAAAGAATTAGAGGTTGTTGTCGAGGCTGCTCCTTCCATTCGCTGGTATAAGACTCACAGCGATGCCCTGTTTCATTAAGAGAGCCCAACCCCGCCATTTTTTTGTAACTGCGTTAACTCTCCTTCCCAGCCAATGATCATGCAGCAGGCTCGAGAAGGCTGGTTTGAGTTTCATCCTACGTGATATTGGGGAAGCTTTTTTAATCATAACATAAGGTAGTTTTGAACGTACTTAGTACGTATAATTGACAGAATCGCGCACTGGGAAGGGTTCCTACCTTAGGCTGCCCCCCAAGTCTGCCGGCATATGTGCCACATCACCTAGCATGCCAGTGACGTCTGTCGTCACAGTACATGGTCCGTGCGTTCAATCCCTGCAGCCATCGGGCACTTTTGCCGCACTTGTGGAGTGAAAGCGATGTGTTGCTGTCGGGGCCCTCTCTCCGCACCCTTCGATATGAATGTTCCCGCACCGATGGGAGGGTTACCGAATCTATCTACAGATTGGTCGTTACAAGTTCATCTTGTATCTCGTTCATGAAGCGTTGGTCATGATCATACTTACTGATTGCCTGCTCTCACTTGAAGGGCAGGCGTATTGTTTTGTCGGTCCTGGTTCGAGAGCGATGATGATAAATTTATTTGCTGAGCTCACTCGTCGGGTGTCCTTGGAGGGCAAGGTACATTGCGACCGGAATTTTGGGGTACTTCTAAGCTGGACATGTCGGCTGGCCAAGGGTCTGGCGGAAGGAAGATACTTGACAGGGCAGTTTTGAGGCGACAGCGGTGGCACGGGCAGGCCCACCGATACCTGGCATGGGGGTAAAACTTTGGCACGCAACCGCAGTAAATCTGGAAGCGCGACGCGCCCAAATTTCGTTGTGTTTAACGTAGGAATTCAATATACCTTAACGACATTTGTCCCTTCGCTTTCTTTCTGACAACAAACGATAGACCTAGCGCTAGCTAACTTGCCGTTTCATCACGCATAACTTCTGCAGTCCTGACCTGCATTATCTCTTGCCTCCAAGATCCCTTTATTGGTACCGCAGTTCGCTGTCAAGCTATGAGCAACCTCGAGACAACTACTCACCATTACCCGTCAACATGACCACCGATCTGAACAAGCTCACAGTCGTTGAGCTAAGAACTGAGCTGAAGAAATATGGACTCCCCCAATCTGGCAAGAAGGCCGACCTCGTTGAACGTCTTTCCTCAGCCGTAGCGAATGGGTCATCTGAGGATGGGAACAAGGAAGCTGTTAGCGACGAGCAACAACAGCAAAATTCACCCCGAGCTCCGACGGCAATTCCAGAGACCGCCTCTGAACTCGCTCCAGGGCCTGTTGCAGCACATGCCCAAGACAGTACAGAAGCGCCTGAATCTGTCGATGCGATTTTGCACAGCGAAGGAGAGGACCATGCCGCACTACCAAAAACCGACGTTTCAGACCTCGCCGTCGATGCGCAACCTTCAACAGAGCCGACAGCTACCACTACGATCAATATTACTGAAGAGAACATGCCTGTCTCCGAAGTTTTCAATGACGTACAGAGCAGGAAGCGACGCTCTCGTACTCCATCTGTTGATGAAAGTGTCCGGAAGCGATTGCGACCAGATGATCCCGAGCCCAGACATGTCGAGTCAGAAATGGAAGATACTTCGCCTGCGCCCTTGGAGAAGGGTGGCCTACTTCACAAGGACGAAATAATCGAGCGGGGCGAAGAGCCTTCTAACGTTGAAGAACGACCTATCGAGCCTAAAGATGAGATCGTAGAGCCCAATACAAAGCTCACCCACGCCTCCTCTCCTCAGCTCACAGATGCGACCGCCTACGATACCAGCGACAAATATGATGTGGCCATGGAAGAGAAGAATGGGTCTCGACCTGATGAAGAGAGACGTGCCGAAGACAGTAGTCGAGAATACCCTGCTCGTGGCATGATGGATGATGAACCTGTAGAGACCGACTTCGGCGCCGATGAGCGCCCTGTGATGCCGGCCATACATCCTGCGACATCTGCTCTATATATCAAAAACTTCATGCGACCGCTTCGCACTGTTGATGTCAAAGACCACCTCATTGCACTTGCAACACCGCCATCCAAGGAACCTAATCCCGACGTCGTGGTGGACTTTTATCTGGACCCTATCAGGACTCATGCTTTTGTTAAGTTCAACAGCATCTCCGCCGCATCCAGGGTACGCTCCGCTCTCCACGATCAGGTATGGCCTGATGAACGGAACAGAAAGGCTCTTTGGGTTGATTTCATCCCTCCGGAGAAGGTGCCCGAGTGGATCGATAGAGAAGAGGCCGATGGAGGCGGCAGGGGAAAGATGAACCGATGGGAAGTTGTGTATGAGGCTGATGCCGACGGAAATATGACGGCGAGCCTAGAGGAGGGAGGCGCAGATACCGGCCGACCGCCGCCTAGAGCAACTGCGCCACCGACTGCTCCGGTATCAACCTTTATTCCGACTGGCCCTTCACAGAATACCGCCGGCATCCATGGCGCACCAACTGGTCCCAGGGGTAGAGGCGGCCGGATGCCGCCTGGCTATCCTCTGCAAGGTGGTGTAACCCCGCAAGAGGGCTTTAGGACGACTCGGGCTCAACCTTCGCTCCTCTACAAGCCTGCAGCAGAGGAGGTCGTGCATCGTCGCATTGAGAACATGCGCTCCTTCTACACCCAGGACCGGTACCGTGACATGGGCCCGCCAGAAGACATCAACCGCTACACATTCGAAAACGTTGATTCTTTCGTTGACCGGGGTAAGGAGGTGTTCGTCGGCATTCGACCGCCACACCGGGAGCGCCAAATGCGTGGCGGTGGTGGTGGTCGCCCCAGCGGTCCTCGTCGTGGAGGGGCCCCTCCTCCCAGCTTTCGTCCGCGAGGTGATCGGTACATGGGCGGTCGCGACGGCGGTGGCAGGGACAATTTTGCGCCGCGGTCGAGACTGGATGGTGCTCCGCTTCCGACGTATGAAGGTCGTTCTGTTAGACGCGGTAGGAACGGATTTGGTGGCTATGGGCGTTAGAAACCTGCAAAAGTTACTTGGGTGCGTCGGGCAGGGGATGTGGAGTTGTGGTTCTAGGTGATAGTCCGCGCCTCCCGGCAATCTCGCCTTGGTCTCTTTCCTGTGGTAGTCCCGGGGATGAAGATCATCTCGGATTGCCTATGGTGTAAGTGCAAGACGATCAATGCAGTCATTTGCATTGCTTTGCACACATCTTGCCTAGGACATAGCACCTAGAGCAGAAGGAGTCTCCACGGAATGAGGATAGGGGCTTTGGCTACGTAGCCATTCTGAGAGAACTCACATGGAAGATACCCACAAGTGGATTTAGAAACAACAGTCATGGGTGAAAAGAAATATGTTCAGAATCAATGGTACCAAAAGACACTCACATACTTTTCTTAGAACAGGGTAGGAATACTGGACAGCATCTATATCTGGCGACGGTCCAACCGGAGAATGACGTCTACGCTATGTGGTTGTTGAGTCCTTGTTGGACATGCACATACTGGTATTCAAACTCCTACTCTGCAAGTCAACTAAAGGACCATCTTCTAGAAATGATCCAATCTCCATACAATGGTGGCTACCTGACTTACATGTACGTAGACTGGGATGCTTTAGTCATGCGAGCGAATGCTCCTTCCACCTTTGGCTTGATGGTGGCAGGAGAGTAAGGTAGGCTGAAGTACGGTGGGATATATGTACACCGTCACCTCATTCATGAGATGTACCAAGGTATACCAAAAGGCATACCTTAGGACATGATGTTTTCTCATAACAAGAGGGAAGGAGAGGCCGAACCACCCGTCGGGGCAGGAGCAATGTTTACGTTGCAAGGCGACTTCCTTGCTCCGGTTTCTTGATCCTCGTAGTGGACAGAGTATCTAAGTATCTTTGCTTTTTAGTCGAAGATTTGGGTACCCATCTCCCCGAGCTTTGAACTCTTCCAGTTCCTTCAAGAGATCTGGTTTCGAACGGTGAGCTTCTCCGCTCTGAATGATACAGTCCAGCAAGGCCGGTCCCGTATGGACAAGTCCTTCACGGCTCTACCTTTTTTGTTGAGCAGCTTTGTCGATTGTCGTCTTTCATCCTTCTGAGATCCCGGGACCGAAGTCATGAAACGCGCGCTGTCATGGTCAGAACGGCCAAGGTCTCACTGGTCAACCTCTGAGGACGAAACAAGGCACTTCTTAACAGATCCACAACCTGTCAAAGCCATCTCTAAATTACAAGATATCCAGATAAATTCCTTCAGCGAGAGAGGAGGCCCGGTCAAGACCAGCTTCATCTCATCTACTTCGTCCTTCGCATCGGTCACCGACAACACGACCTCCGGGGGGCTGGCAGAGACCTTTCCTGTGGCATCGACGTCAACCAGTGCACCAAAGGGTTTTCTTGCCAACGCAACTGCGGGCTCCATAGCTGCGATACCAGCTGCTCCTTTCCAGACAGTTGCAATAGCTGCGGAGCTAGGGGGTCCACAACCTGTGCAATGTGTGGTTGAGAATAAAACATTGCAGCAGGACACCAAGAGGCCGCTTACCTGCCAAGCTCCTGAAATTATCCTGGATACTTTCCCTTTAGGTAAGGATAAATAATTTAAGCTCAGATAGATCATAGCTGACCGTACCATGTAACAGCTTCAGTGACACGCCCATTTGTACTCACACAACAGTCCGAGGAGCAGGAAGTCCCGCTGCCATCAACACCTATTCCCTCTTCCGGCAATACCAACAGCCAAGGATCTGTTGGTGAACGTGCGTCTCAGACAGAATGCAGAGGCGAGATTCGCCGTCATTTTTTGATCTCTGAAAAGCAAACAATCCCCAAGGGCTTCAAGCTGCTTCAAAAAAGACTCCATATCGTTACTCCTGAGCACAAGTCTATCCACTCTTTGGGTGATGGATTCTCAGACTGTGAGGCTACCCCCACAGGGTTCGCACACGCTGGCGGCAGGAGGAAGCACTCAACTCCTAGTGTTGCTTTAGGCCAGCTCGAGCTAACCCAAACATCAAATGGCGAGCCGGTCGACAAGCAGAAGAGGAGAAGGTTCATGCGCACCCGAAAGAGGAATCGCCAACAAGACGACCCGTTTGACTTTGCCGACGTACAACTCACGCCAAGGAGCACAAAACGACATCAGCCGACAGTTATAAGTGACTGTAAGGTTCCAGGATCCCCTCAAGGTGCGTCGGGCGGTTTAGGACAACCAGATGTTAAAGAGAGGGAAGAAATACACAATGCCGCGCCGCCACAAGCTACGGAGAAAATGGACGCAAAAAACAACGTAGAATTGTCCAGACCATGCCCCCGACCACTCGCAGACCCAGAGACCAACGACAGGGCTATCTCAGCCACTGTAATGCCATTCGAAGGAAGGTCAATCACGCCGCAGCTCAGTCTTTCAGTAGAGCCTGGGGAGACTTACGAAGTGTCGCAGACTCCGGTCGTCTGGGAGACACAGCTGAGCCTACGTTTGTGATTGCATGGGCTAATTGTCAAACGACCTCGGTATACACAGGCTTGAAGGTACATCGTAGTGTTTGCATGGTGCGGGCTCTGATGTAAGGCCATTTTGCTTTGCAGTCTAGCATCAACGAAGAGTTGCTTGCTATAGCACATATAGCCGTGGCTAAGGAGTTTCCAGCTGGTTTCGAAAGGAACCGTACGTCCTCAGGAATAAGATGCACTCGTGTAGCTGATGCCAACAGATAGACAAATCGCGGAGACGCCTCCCACAACCTGTATGAAGACCGATTGACTTTTGATATTCCTCTCACATGACGCCAAGCGACGCGCAGAACACCGTTACATATCTCCAAATCCTGATAGTCTACCTCATTTCGACCCCTTACCCTTGGCCTCCGTCTCCCCAAGCTCTCGTATGAATACAGTCGTCTGCCCTTGGCCGCTATAGTCCTCCATACCCGTTTCGAACCCCGGACACACTCCGATGGCCAAGAACTTGCCGTCGCGCGAGAAATCCACGGCCGCGATACTGTTCGGGAACCGCTGGTACTGCCTCATGCGGCGCTTGGCTTCGGCGTCCCACAGCGCGACGGTGCCGTCGCCACCGGCGGATGCGAACGTGCCGTACACGGGGTGGAAGGCGAGCGAGTTGACGGGGTAGACTACGTCGCCGCCGCCTTCCTCCTCGGGTGCCGTCTGCCGGTGGCACTTGAAGGCGTACTTCCTGCTCTGGGATTCCGGGGTGTCCTCGAACCACTCGACGGCAACGCGGCCCTCGATACTGGATGTGGCGTACCCGGCGTCGTTGGGCATGCAAGAGGCGGCGCGCGTCAGGAACTTGAGGGAGGACTCGCGCTGCTGCCATGGCTTAATGTCAGGCTGTGCGCCCGATTGCGCGAGGGTGTTGAGGGCCTGGCCGAGGGCGGGAAGGTCGTATATGTGCACTAGGCGGGCGGTCATGGCGACGACTAGTTTTGTAGGGGAAGCGGCCAGGGCGTGCGGCTTGCCTGGGAGGGGAATCGTGAGGTGCGTTTCCGGCGAGGAGGGAGAGTGAACGTGGAGGGTGGAGTCCCAGGAGGCCGATACGACGAGGGATTGTTGCGGTCCGTAGACAACGCATCTTACAGGGGCTGCGTGTTTGCTTAAAACAGACTGTTCACCGCTGGTCAAGTCCAGCTTCCTAACGGTCCAGTCCATGCCGGCTGTGTAAGCTTCGTTGTCGTTGGCACCAAAGCATACGTCAAGGACTGGCGCTTGGTGCGTATATGTCTGGACGAGGTTGGCGCTGTGCTCTTCATAGCTCGTGGTGATCTCGTAGAGGTATACGTTCTTGTCCCATGACGAGACGAGGAATCGCGTTGGGGAGTCTGGGGCGAAGGAGATAGCTGAGACGGCGTCGGATGGTGGTTGCGCCACCTCGAATTGTGTTGCTGTGGAGGGCGTTAGCTTTGATAATATCACATAACCAGCTTTCAATGCTTCCGTTCTACTTACATGGAGACATGTTTGTCTATGGTATTCAGGTTTTGGCTGGAAAGGTTGCGAGACTGATCTACCGCCATGGATGTCAAGGTCAGGGAAGCTGTTTAGGTAAACATACCTTCGGAAATACTGCCGCTTTTTACCGCTAATCTTTCCTGCAGCTCTAGCGCCGACCCCACCATGATGATGTCGCTGGATTTATGAGCTTCCAGACAGTGGGGGCTTCCTGTCGCGGGGCAAAGTCGCATTTGAAAACCATCCATCGTTCTGTTGATTTCTTTCCACGATTTGGACTTGGGGTCTCTTTTTTCCTACCGTTTAGCTACAGAACCCCTGGCATGTCAATATGCCGTTTGGACAGCTAGTTCTTGGTAGTCCGGGTTCAGGGAAGAGCACTTATTGCGATGGCAGTAAGTTCTTGATTCAGTCATTGTTTCCTCGAGGGAAGTTGAGAGATTGACCCGGTATGTGATGCAGTGCATCAGTTCCTGGGCGCCATCGGGCGGCAGAGCTCAGTCGTCAACCTTGACCCGGCCAACGATCACACAAATTACCCGTGCGCATTAGATATCCGAGACCTAGTCACCCTAGAAGAGATCATGTCCGACGACCGACTAGGACCAAATGGCGGCATTTTATATGCGCTTGAAGAACTGGAGAACAATATGGAGTGGCTAGAGGAGGGGCTGAAAGAGCTAGGGGATGACTATATCTTGTTTGATTGTCCTGGCCAGGTCGAGCTGTACACTCACCACAACTCCCTGCGGAATATCATCTACCGGCTACAAAAGCTAGGATATAGACTAGTCGCAGTCCACCTATCAGACTGCATATGCCTGACACAGCCGTCGCTGTACATAGCCAACATCCTCCTCGCTCTGCGCGCTATGCTGCAGATGGACCTCCCGCACATCAACATCCTGACCAAGATCGACAAGATCGCCTCGTACGACCGGTTGCCCTTCACGCTCGACTACTACACCGACGTCGACGACTTGTCGCACCTTGTTCCTGCTCTAGAACATGAGTCACCAGCATTGAGGAGCGAGAAATTTGGCAAGCTCAACACCGCCATCGCCAACGTGATCGAGAGTTTTGGCCTGGTGCGCTTCGAGGTACTCGCTGTCGAGAACAAGAAGAGCATGATGCACATCCTGCGCGTCATAGACCGCGCGGGAGGCTATGTATTTGGCAGCGCCGAGGGCGCCAACGATACCATATGGCAGGTCGCAATGCGCAACGAGTCCTCTATCATGGACGTCCAGGATATTCAAGAGCGATGGATTGACAACAAGGAGGAATACGACGCCCGCGAGTTGGAGGAGGAGGAAGAACAAGCTCGTATCCGGGGCGAGAAAGCCAAAGCAGCCGCAGAAGCTGCTGGAATGAGCGTAGACGATTTGTCGATGGATGATGCTCCGGCTGCTCCTAAGCATTATACACCCACGGTGATTCGGAAGAAGAAGTGAAGGCTCTTGACTCCGCTCAATCACCCTCCCCTGCCACTTCACCTTCGCTCATGCCGCTGTCCACGTCCATCAGGTCGAATTCGCCGCTGCCACGGTCGCTCTTGCCAAATATAGCGCCTAAGGCATCAATTGCTGGTTGTTTGCCGGGCATCTCTTCCTTCGCCGCAAGCATTATCTGCTTTGCCCGACGCACAGCATCCTCCTCGATCTTGCGGATGGTGCCGCTCACGCGCACCACGCGGAATATGCAAGATTTGCCGTTTTTAGCTGGCAGCTCGTTCATTGAGGTTAAAGCGACCCAGACGAGGCGATAATGCGTTCGTGAGACTCGCAAGATAAATGTCGAGGTCGCGAGCGACAGGTATTTGACTTGAAGGGTACGCTCTACCGCTCCAGAGCCGTAGTCGCCGAAGAGCGTGGCTACTTGGGCCCGTATGGCACGGAGCAGACTTTGTGGGGTGACATGGTCTGTCGTCGGCTGGTTGTAGATCAGGATGTCGGGGATGTTCTGGCCTGTCTTTTTGGATGTTGATAAATCGGTCAATGGTTGGAGTATGTTGACTAGGAGGTAGCGTTCCTTGAAACGGACCATTGTCGTGGGCTTGATCGCGTAACTTGGAGCCGGTACACTGTGATTGACCTTGTTTTTGCGCTGAAAGGAGCTAGAATTTCAAGGTGGCGTACCCTGCAGGTAGATTGATTGATTAGGCCGATGCCCCCACGTTTGACAAGGGTAAGCTCCTCCAGGCTCCAGCTGAGGCCCCACTTTGGCGATAGCTTCATGACTTACTCATCAATCACACAGCTGATTGAACGGTCTTGGATCATAGCCTCAATTCCACATCGTATGTCCAGTCTGCAGTGGCATTCAGTTTCCAGATTCTGAACAATGGCGTCAGATTCCCACCCCCTAAGAGCAGCCATCCTCATCGTTTCGACGACGGCAGCCAATGACCCCTCGTCCGACGCTGCAGATGTCGCGCTGCGAGACGTCATCGACCAGGATGGAGGTGGCCAATGGGGCGTGGTGGAAACGAAGATAGTCAGCGATAATGTCGCTGACATCCAACGACAGATCATGTCGTGGGCTGACAACGTTGACTCGGCGATCAACCTCATCGTGACCACCGGTGGCACCGGCTTTGCCGTGTCAGACCAGACCCCTGAAGCCGTATCACCACTGCTGCATAAACAGGCACCTGGTCTGGTGCATGCTATGCTCTCCATGTCACTGAGTGTCACACCGTTTGCTATGATGTCGCGGCCAGCGGCTGGGGTAAGGAACCAGACGGTCATTATCACGCTGCCTGGATCCGTCAAGGGTGCGAGGGAGAACTTACAAGCTGTTCTCAAGACATTGCCGCATGCGTGTCTTCAGGCCGCGGGAGCAAACTCGAGGGCATTGCACTCGGGCGGCGTGAAGAAGCTGGAGAAAGAAGCCGGCATTAGTTCTGGGGGAGCGGCGCAGCCCGGCCATGCAGGCGGACACCATCATCACCATGGACACAGCCACGGGCACGGCCATGGGCATGGCCATGGAGGGCTCGTAAGGCATACAAAGCCAGATGAGAATCCCAAGTCGAACGATCCGAGCCTAGGACCAAGTCGCAGACACAGATCATCACCCTATCCTATGCTCTCAGTCGACGATGCATTGAAACTTATTACACAACATACTCCTTCCCCTGAGATAATAAGCTCCAAGGTGGACAGTGGTCTTGTTGGTTCTGTGTTAGCAGAGACTGTTACCGCCCGCGAAAATGTCCCAGCTTTCCGAGCAAGCATTGTTGACGGATACGCTGTGGTAGTCCCCCCTGACGGAAACATGAAAGGAGTATACCCAGTAGTCTCGGTGTCTCATGCGGAACCTGGAGAAGATATGAAGGGGCTGAAAGAGGGCGAAATCGCCCGTATCACTACTGGCGCACCGTTACCCCCCGGAGCGACATCAGTTATAATGGTGGAAGATACGATACTCAAGTCCAAGACTGAGGATGGCCTGGAGGAGAAGGAAGTTGAGCTCCTGGCGGAGAATGTGAAAGAAGGCGAGAATATTCGCGAGGTAGGGAGCGATATCAAGAAAGATGCCACTATACTGGAGAGTGGGGAACAGATATCTGCCGTTGGTGGTGAAATAGGTCTACTCGCTGCAGTAGGCGTGGCAGAGGTCAAGACCTACAGGCGGCCGGTAGTAGGTGTGCTGTCGACCGGTGACGAGATTGTGGAGCACGACCGACCCGGCAACCTACGACACGGTGAAGTCCGCGACACAAACCGACCCACGTTGATATCAGCAGCGAGGGATTGGGGCTACAAGGTTGTTGATCTTGGAATAGCAAGCGACAAGCCAGGCAGCCTCGAAGAGACGCTGAGGGACGGCCTGAGGAAGGTCGATATGGTGATCACAACTGGTGGTGTTTCGATGGGGGAACTAGACCTCCTCAAACCGACTATCGAACGCGCGTTGGGCGGCATGATCCACTTCGGAAGGGTCGCCATGAAGCCGGGCAAACCGACTACTTTTGCAACTGTGCCAGTGAAAAACAACGCCGGCGAGAGATTGTCGAAAGTCGTCTTCTCGCTTCCAGGCAATCCAGCCTCGGCGTTAGTGACCTTTCATTTGTTTGTCCTGCCTTCGCTACAGCAGATGGAAGGAAAAGCTCCTCCCGGTCTTACCAAGGTCCCGGTGGTACTGGCTCACGACTTCCCTTTAGACAAGGTGCGGCCGGAATATCACCGTGCAATAGTGTCCGTTACCAAGAACGGAGTTCTTGCGGCTGCAAGCACAGGAGGTCAGCGTAGCTCGAAAGTGGGAAGCCTGAAAGGAGCGAACGCGTTGCTAGCTTTGCCTAGCGGGACCGAGCCGCTACGGAAAGGTACAATGGTCGAGGCGCTTTTGATGGAAGGTGTTAGGGGCTGTATCTGATGATATTGTAATATTCGTGATATAACGAGCTCGATTCCCATAGCTTACAGAGGGGTTTCATGCCCCGAGCAGTGCCATATGATATGGCTTGTTCTGCCATCCAACTACTACCAATACACCATCCATGCCCTTGAACAGTCCATCATTCTCCTGTTGCCATGTCGGTGCGAAACTGGTGTGATGATGGTTAATAACATCACCTAGTCGCCGCAATAACAACCACTTAACCATGCAGCGCCAAACACACACTGGTCGGTTTTATACAGTAATTATAGTTCTAACCGCGTAGAATGCTTCTCCGGCCCTCTCTTCCTTGAAAACGCCATTACGAATTCGCATGCCATCTCGCGGAATCTGGCGACTCAATAGGAGATAGAATATGATCGGTCCGCTGAACCGACGGCTCATGAATCGAAGCCGAACTCGTTCGCTTTACTGGAGACAAGAAGCCCGATAATCAGACCAAAGAGGCCGAGGACGGAGGAGAAGATTTCGATAACAAGGATCTTGACAAAGCTGCAGGGTTTACTTGTCAGTCACACGTGAGTAAAAGAGAATGGCGCGGGATATCATACAGTGAGGGATCCGCAGCATCGGCCAAGGCGGCACCGCTACCGTTGATGCCAACGGAAACACCGCACACGAGATTGCACATGCCGACTGTCAGACCAGCCCAGAAAAGTGCGTAGCCAGTGTAGTACGTGTTGGCGTCCCAGATAGCGGTGCCCTCGACCGTGTTAATCTTGGATGAGAAGACGATAGCCATGATGACACCGTAGATGGCGACGACCTCGCAGAAGATGATGGATATAAGGTTCTTCGTCCGGATACGTGGTGCTTTCACGCCGCCTCCTAAGATGGACGATCCTGTGATAAAGATGCCCCATGCTGCGCCGACGACCGATAGGCCGATGCAAAGAGCGATACCCAAGTCTGCCCACGCGAAGGGAGACACTGCTTCGAGGAAGGCTCCGACCTATGACACCGATGGTCAGCTGTCTCGTGGCTGTGCATTATGGAATCAGCATATTTCGTACATCGAAGGACTCGCCGTTGCCGGTAAAGAGCATGTCTAGAGCACCATCCGTTAGCTATGTGTTGCCGTCCTCTCCTTGCCGGGAAAGATGCGGCAACTGGCTTTGAAGCTGGTGACAACTTACAAGCTCCCACGACCAAGAGGGCGCTGCCTATGCCGCCAGCTCCATATTTCAAACTCATTTTGGCAGCCTCTCCTAAGAGTAAGAAGCTTGCGCGAAGGTTTGCAGGTGTGTGAAAGCTGTTTGAACCTCTGGCAGTCAACTTGGGTGTCCAGGTTACGTCGACGGTCCAGTCTCCAATTCCCCGGAGCCCCAGCAAAAATTGCTTACCTAAGACTCACGTGGCCCAGGCGTCCCGCCAACTTTCGCTTCGCCTCACCTCTCCCTCTTCCCAAACGTATTTAAGCCACCAACCTCACTACTTCCTCGAAGCAACCACCCATCAACGCGACGACGAAATCACCGTAGAACCCACTGGACAGCGCGCAAAGACAAGATGGCGTCCGGCGCACCCACTTTCTACGAGCTGTATCGTCGGAGCAGGTACTACATGGTCGTTTCCGCGCACAACACAGCAGTGCTGCAGTTGTGCTGCAACCCATGACCAACCGAGATGGCTAACGGTTCGTGAAAACACACAGCATCGGGATGACCTTAACCGACATGCTCGATGAGCTCATAGGCGAACAGCGCATGGATCCACAGTTAGCCATGAAGATTCTCTCCAACTTCGACCGAGCTATCACCGAGACCTTAAATGACAAGGTGAAGGCGCGGTTGACATTCAAGGTGAATACAACCTGGTGTGGGGGATTTGCTACAAACACGTGGACGGATGATTTCGAGCAAGGTGACTAACTGCAGCTTGCTGTTTCTCTCTTACAGGGCTCTCTTGACACGTATCGCTTCTGTGACGAAGTCTGGACCTTCCTCATCAAGAACGTATCCTTCAAGATGGAGAACGGCGGACAGACGGTGATGGCGGACAAGGTTAAGATTGTCAGCTGCAATGCCAAGCGACCAGGCGATGCACCATAGGCGGGCGATACTTGCGTTTCACACAGCTGCGAGTCCTACGATCGGGTGGTGACGATAGTCGCTTGGGTGCTCGGTGACAATACTTGGATGCTAGGGCAGCCGTTGGAAGACTCTGTGACCTGTCATCGCATGCTTTTTCTCTTTGGACCTGTTTAGGAGAGGGTTATGGTTGGTGGCGTTCGTGAAGAGCATTGGCATGATTCGGCGTTTGCGGGAGTAGGTTCTGTTACTTCACACATTGACGCCGTGTATCATGCGGGGCAACACGGACGCTGGTTGACGTCTTGGACTTGACCGTCACGCTGCTTTAGATTCTGCATGGGATGGATATCAAGATCCCGTGCAGCAGGAGTAGCAAATATGGGTTATCAAAGTAGCTGTCGTTTCTGCAGTCGGAAACTTACTGCTGCTACACAGTAAATGCAGAGATGGGTGACGATCAACCTACAAACGAAGTTTCTCGCACTTGGTCTGGCCTCACAGTATGCATAGCCCGTCTGCACGATTGAAGCCGAGAAAACATGGAAGTTGGATTCAATACCGATTACCGTTTGCATCTTATTCTCAGTTCTATCTGTATCTGTTTTGGTTCAAGGCACAATGATTATGACAGGTGCAAGCCTTGAGACTGTTACAGTTGCTGTTATACTGTAGGTACCTAGTCTAGGGTCGTAGTATTCTTACTAAGTACGCTAATGAAAGGACGACGTCACTTTCTAGTGTAACCAGAACTGTACGAATACATTTTATCCGAAACTCGAGAGGGTTGGCGCTGCCAAGCCTACCTAGCCCAGCGCCAGACTTGCCGTGAGACCCGTTCTTGCATTACGCAGTGTGAGCAGTACGTACAGTACCATGGACCCCCTCTCTTTTTTGTTCTTTGTTAACCGTATCAGCCCCCCCACTACCTTTGACCAAACTAGTGCCTCCCCCCAAACTTTACGTTGGTACGGATTGTGATAACTGTGGGAGAGGATCAAGGAACACTCCAGGGGCCAGCCGCGTAGGCACATGCACCAACGAGCCACTGAATAGCCCACCCACCTACAGTTCAAGTCTGTCCAGGGGTGTCCACCCACCTCCCTGGAACGTCTCGGGACAGGACAAGTAGCCAGTTACCGCTCACGGCGTATTCTTGTTCTGTCGGACCCATAGACCGGATTTAGACAGCCTTTGGGCTCTTGGCCGCAGTCTCCGAGTCGCTGCTAAGACCTACTGGAAACGAAAGATAAACATGGCCCGCCAACATAATCCTCCTACCGCATCAACTCCTTCTGACCCTGTACGGGAATCAACTAAATCTGCCGCTGCCTCTACGTCTGTTCCTGCCATCGCTACGTCCTCTTCCGCGGATGCCGGTGTAGAGCACAGAGCTCTTCATTCTCGCCGGTCTGGGCGAGCACCGCCGGCTAAGCAGGATAAGCAGGAGATGCTCGGCGAAGACATCCCAATGGCCGAACGTTCGCTGGTCGATGAGGGCTCCGATGATGCCGTACCGATCTTATCTCGTACACGCGCCGCCAGGAATCAGTGGATCATCTTCGCGCTCGCCAGTGGTGCTTGTGCTGCCTTTAACGGCGTTTTCGCCAAGCTGTGAGTGTGTCTCCAGCTGTGCTTTCAATACGTCTTCCTCTCGTCTTTCGTTCTTTGCTTTGCTCCTTCTTTCATACAAGTTAGCAGTGCTCATGGAATTACAGCTCAACCGGAGAACTCACATCGTCCATCTCGCGCGGCGTCGCGCATTTTCTCCACCTCTCAGCCGCGGAGGCCGTTATAGAAGTCATTGTCCGATGCGTACGACCCCCCCTGAAGTGCAAGCCTGGTATATCAGGAAACTAGGATTAACGTTGAACCTGCTTTAGGTATTTTTCGGGTTGAACCTTGTATTTAACGGCATCGTAAGTCCTCACTTCCATCTCACCTCATTTGGTGTCCTTTTTCCTCGAACCCATATCCTCCTCTCCGATTTGCTCAATCTGCGTTTGCTACCCGCAGTCGGGGCCGGCTTCGTATGTCTCAAGATCGGTGTGGCTTCGGGAGCTAGCTCCCGCGGGGCTCCTGGGTGCTTCGGGCTTCTCTTCCTTCGATCACACCATACCCCATGAAGTCTGGCGCCTCATGCACGTCATCTAGCCAGCGCTCCCTATTTGGGACCATGAACGTCCCATAGATACCACTTGAGGAGCGTTATTAACGCCACCGCTAGATGTGGACTCTATTCACCACGGCCTTAGCCCGGGGAAACTCGACAACCCAGGTGTCAATCATGAACACGTCGTCCAACTTCGTCATCACAGCCGTGCTCGGCTTCGCAATCTTCTCCGAGGCACTCCCGCCGCTGTGGTGGCTCGGCGCCGCCATGCTTGTCGCTGGCAATGTCATAATCGGCCAGAAGGACGAGGGTTCCAAGACCGATGCTGATGATGGCCCTGCGGACGACTTCCGCGATGCCGATGAAGGTGGCTCACTCTCTGAGGCTTCTGCTGCTGAGGACGGATTTGGCGCGTATAGTGACGGCGTCCTGGTGGACCAGATGGTGGCCGCTCAGTTGGAGAAGCCTGACGACGATGATGTCTTGGACCTGGGCGATATTCACAGCCACTGAAGCTCGGTTTTCTGTTTGTTGTTTATCTACCATGATACCCTAAGATACTACGTAGTATAGTTTGGCATGGACTTCCCTACCACCACAGGACTCGATACAGACATCCAAGGCGAGTTCACACGCTGCGTTTTTGGTGTAGAAGGCGGTGCCAGGCCTTCGTCCAACACAGATGATAGTTCGATACAACGAACACCTACGTAGGCCGGAAGCGTGGGCCCATTGTTTTGCCTTGACTTCGATCGTCGGGCATGGCAGCAGTCTAGTGTTCAAGGTTCGCCTTTATGCTTGCATGCCTGAAATGAAATGATAGCTTGATCATACACAACACGGGAAACGGTGCGCATGATCAGACGTTTTATGGACTGTGCGTCAGCTCCGGGTCGATCTCGGTTAACCAGGGGGGTTGACGTCTCGACACGCAGGAGCCAACAATACAATGCAAATACATAAGGTGTTCCCACCCCCGAATAGGCTTCGATCAGGGACATTCGGTCTGATAACCCAGTGTCAAGTCGACCATGAGAATGAGATCTATCGCGCTACGGAGAGTGCGATCAACAACCATGTTACTGGGCTTACAGCACGGAAAATAGACCAAAATGAATTAGAACGGTGTCTTTGTCCGTGGCAGGATAAGATATATATATCCAGAAATTCCCCGAGCGCACATTACCGATTCTCCAATTCCACGGCTTCGTCATCCAGAACCTCCTCGGTACCATCCATAATGCGCCCGTCACTTGCTGCAGTCCCTCCTCTCGAGATATCTCCGCCCCCCTCAAACGAGTCCCGCAACTGTATCCTGCCCCCAGACGCACTGGAAACCTTGTCAGAGACCCAGTCGCCCACGCGCCGGATGACAGTCCACAGCTTCTCCTCGCTCTCGGCGACGCTGTGATCGCCGTCGCGTGGGTTCTCGGCCGCCTCAGCCTTGAACTGGTATTTGAGGCAGTCCTTCACAGTGACTAGTCCAGCCAGGCGGCCGTGGTACTCAATCAAAATGACGCGCGGGCCGATCTTGCGGAACAGTTCCATTACCGTCTCGAGAGGGAGGCGAGGGTGCACCGTCACGGGCGTCGTGTCTACGTAGCGGCTGAAGTCGATGGATGTGGAGGAGGCGGATGAGTCGAACGGGTTGCTGTTCGTTACTGTTGGAGTGAAGGGGGTGGGTGTGACTGAGGGTGCAGCTGCTGACCCGAAAGTACACCTCGCGAGTGGGTTGAGTGATCTCTCGCGCTTAACGCGGTCGACGGCGTACCGCAGCTCGGTGCGGCCGATATAGCCGACTAGTATATTGGAGTGCTCATCCTCCACGATGGGAAATCCTTGGTACTTGTCCTGAGAGAGGAGGCGCTCGACGTTCTTGAGCGTCATGCCAGTAGTTGGGATGGCCACAACATCTGTCGTCATGGCTTGGGAAACAGGCACACCAAAATTGTGGTCTTCTTTGCTGTCCAAGAAGGGAAATCCACTGAACCATATCATGCGATCGGCAATGCCTCCTTTTCCGAAGAGTTCGCTGACCGCCTTGGTGACGCCGACCACAATCATGGTAGGTAGAATGTAAGTGAGGGCGCCGGTCAATTCAAACATGATGACTACGACCGAAACAGTGATGTGCATGATGCCGCTCAGTGCGGCGGCAGCGCCGAGGAACGCATATGTTCCTGGAGTGATGCACGGCACGTCCGGTTCGCAAGCCGCAAAAAAAGGGCTCTGGGGGTAGGCATCGTGTATAGCTTGAACGATGATTCCCACTGTACGACCGAAAGACGCACCGATCGCCATCGAGGGCACGAAAATGCCGGCCGGAACCTTGCAGCCGTAAGAGATAATCACGAAAAAAATCCGGATTATGGTGGCAAGAAGGAGGGATATTATGTTTTTCATGCGGTGCTCAGATTCACACAATCCCCTGTAGTCTTCTCCCCCCTCACACTCCAGGAACAGAATCTCCATACTCTCGGTCATGTCGATCCGCAGGAAGGCATTCGGATAGCAAACAATGGCAGTAGCGAGTGCGAGCAGCGTGGCCTCGAGGATGGCGTAGTTCTTTAGATATTTCTTCCGGAAAGCCTGGAATCGCAAGTTCCACTTGATGACGAAAGCACCGTAGAGGCCGCCAAAGATGCCTATGATGATATAAAACAATATCTCGAAGAAGTGCCAGGACCGGTCATACTTGACCTGGAACATGACCAACTGCCCGGTCCGGAAAGGGTTCATGGCTGCGAGGACAGCCGTAGCGACCAGGGCGCAAAAATAGCTGCGCCACATGGTTTTTAAGGGGAAGTAGCTCGACATCTCCTCCAAGGAGAATAGCACGCCTCCAATAGGGCTGCCAAAAGCAACAGCCACGCCGGCAGCGGCACAAGCACTGAGGATCTCGCGTGTTTTGGAGGCGTTCCGCTTGTACTTGTCAAAGAACCTCGAGATGACGTTGCCGGTACATACAGCATAATGTACACTGGGGCCTTCCTTTCCTACCGAGAGGCCAGATCCGATCGCCAGAGGAAGAGCAATCGACTTGATGAGCAACGTCCAGAAACCGAGGAAGCCTTTCATGACGAAGCCCGCGATGATGCACTTGATCTCGGATATGCCTGAGCCAGCCGCGTATGGTGCATATGACTTTACAAGCGTCGCTGAGGTGAAAGCGAATATCGTGGCGAACACGATGTAGACGACGTAGTTGGCAGGCTCGAACCCAGTCCATCGGTGCCAGTCTGCGCACCCGTTATCTTCACCCCAGCAACAAAAGTTCTCGTTGAGATAGAAGCCAGTCGCGCAGTGGCCAAGCTTAATGTCAGACAACCATTCTGTGATGATGTTGAGAAAGGCCGCATTGAGTCCGATTGCGGCGCCGATGAGAGTCACAACAATCCATCCCTGAGCAGCATCGTATGATTCCATCAGCCGATGCCTCCAGTCGAACCGACCGGTGTCCCAGAGGCCAGCGTTTCGCCTACGCTTGGCTTTCCGCCGCAATTGCTCTCTAGCCGCATCTTGGACCCAGTCTATAGTTGTAAAGTCCTCATATCTCTTGATCTCGTCAATCTCCTCTTCTATTTGATGCTCTGCAGCATTACCGGATCCATGTTGGTTCTCGCCCCGCTCGGCGGCGGTAGCGACGGCGAAGGACAGTCGGGAACTGACCGAAGGTCGGCGCACTGGTTGGCTATAGCTGGCTGTCGAGCTAGTTCGGGAATTCATAGTACTGCTCTCGGAGCATGTTCGCGGCTCTTCTGTTCGATTCGGGACGAGGCTGCCAAGCTTAACTCAAGCCGCTCTCAGGATCGTGCTGTTGGAGATGCAGTGGTAGGTACAGGCACTACAAGGCTGACGAAGTGCAAGCTATGCGACGGCCTGCCGAGTGTCTTGGCACGCTTGGCACGCTACCGTAGTAGTGTACTGTACGGACCGTAAACCTCAACTCCTCGTCCTTGGCAGCTGGCAGCTTTTCCCACGCCATCCTTACGTTCACCCCTCTAACCGCTAAATTCTCCACATCGCGTTTTACGCGGTAATGGGTGCACCAAGTTCACTTCATGCCTCATGATCATACTGAGAGTCGCATTTGCCTTTGAAAATCACGCTTAGAGACATTTTCAGGAGAAAAGCTCAACTCTGTTATGAACATAGAACAGCCAAGTCTATAATGCCTTACAACACCACCGCCATCCCCCCCCGGAAGGAGATCACAGGGACAACCCAGCTTCCACGTAGGTAATGGCTTCGTATGATATTAGGTTCATTGACTGATCATGAATGCAGTAACAAGGGTCAAGAAGATCATCAACATGGATCAAGACATCAACACATGCTCCAACAATGCGGCATTCGTCATAACCCTCGCAACCGTACGTCTCAGCTTGGGTTCATTCAGCCTGAACAGGGCCAGCTTTCACTCACCACTGAGCAAATAGGAAATGTTCATCCAGCACTTAGCACAGGAGGCTCACAACATGGCCAAGTTGGAGCGGAAACCGAGACGGAATATCCAGTACAAGGACATGGGTACGGTGCCATCTATACGTCGACTGTATTCAGGTGAACCTATTTCTGACAAACACATCTAGCAAATGCCGTCCTAACACATGACAATCTTGAGTTCCTCGAGGACGTGATCCCCAAGACCTCGAGCTACTCAAAGGTTAAGGACCAGGCAGCGGCTACAAGAGCGAAGCTTAAGGGGGAAAAGAAGGCCGGCATCGTCGCTGAGGAGCCGGCCGGCCTACCAAACGGTAAAAAGCACAAGACAAACGGCCATGCAAACGGTCTTGTAACGCCGAAGATATTAGCGGACGATGACCCGAGCGCACAGCTGGAGATGGAGATGAGGCAGGCTGAGAGGGGTCATGACGGAGACGTCGATATGACGGGATGATAGGGTGGTCTTGTATTCTTGTGGGAGTTGTGGGAGTTCATTGGGACGCAGACTTCACATGGGCAAGATGAATACGACGTATGTTGTCCTTGGATCTGCACGGACGGCTGCTACTGAGACTTTTGCAGCAGTTGCAACCCGGGTAATGCACGTCAAATGTGCAGATATTTTGCCAGCCTTGAAACCAACCTAAACTCCAAATCCTATCTTTTGTGCCCAGGAAACTCGACCTAAGCAAACCCAAGTCACTCCTCCATAGCGTCATCAACCATGACTCCGGGTGGCAGACGTCCCTCGTTTAAAGCCTTTTCTAACCGGATGATTTCTTCCAGACTGCTTGCCTTCTTGATCATATCCTGCAGCTTCTTACGCTCCTTATCCGTAAGCTTAAGCCGCGAAATCTTGGACGTAGTTCCGCTTGACGGTCCGTTGCTCGCTGAGGCATCGAAAGTGTTGGACTTGGTGCCCATAATCTGCGTCGAGTTAGTGAGCACTCCTATCACACAAAAACATGTTCATTTGAATGGGATCGACGAACCTTGGAAGCAAGCTCGGTGGGCTCCTCATCCGTTCCAAAGAGCTCCGCCGCCTTCTCCCGCTCAGCCTGCTTGACCTTCTGATAGTCGAGGAAGCGAACAGTTGGGCATCGCCATAGAACCCAGTATCTGTAGTTCTAAGCCGGAGCATGGTCAGCACCCGTGGTCATTCTCTGCAAGTCGCAAGGACAGAGCACAGTAAACCCACCTCCTTCTTCGTAACAGGATTATCCAGGAGCACCAGGTGCGTCAACCGCGCGAATTTTCCCAGCACGTCCAAATCCGACAGCTCGGTCAAGTTATTCGATGCCAGGACCAGGTTCCTAAGATTTGGAATCGCGGTCGGCAGGGCGGGCTGGATCACGGACACGCGGTTACGAGCCAGCAGCAGCGTCCTTATCCGGGGTGAAAGCGGGAAGTTACCCAGGACTTGGATATCGTTGTCGGTGAAGTCGATACAATCTTGCGGCTATATCCAACACCGGGCGCACGGTCAGTCGAATGTGACGAGGAGGAGTGTGTTTAAAGGAGGAAGAGATAAAACAACTTACACCTGCAACACCTAGATTCTCTATGTTTGGAATTCGGTGACCTGTTTCGTAGGAAGGAAGGATTCCGATATCAATTCTGCTCTGCCATCAAAGTGTAGTATCTGTCCTTAAGAAAACGCACCTCGGAGATCTAGCTCTCGCTCCTTGAGTGGGTTGAGGTACGAGAGGGAGTTGTTGATGAGGTCTGCCGTGAGCCTCATCTTGGCGGCTCGATACTTTCTCTCTTTGCAATTGATATGCCTTGTTTATTCTGCTGATCGTATGCGCTCTGGTGCAGCTAGGGGCAAAGCCGGTGTGTGTGTGGAGGGAAGGCTGGCAGCTATGTATTTTGCCAGTTTATCGCAAGGCTGACATGGAAGCTCAAAATTTCGGATTGGGGTCGCGTTATCGCGACGCAAACGGTCAGATACACACAAGTAACCCTAACCCCAATATGATTGTGTCCTTCACCGCGAGATGTTTGGTATCTGCAACTAAACGAGAAGTTATTTATCCCCAGACCACATGCATCGTGCCCATAATTGACCCTGTCAGTCGGCCTAGCAATTACCTATATAGACCTCATACCCTCCACCACACTCCTAGAACTCCATGCAATGGCGCTCGAATAGCCCCCTTCACTGAAACACAAACACTACTCCACTCCGATCCACCGAGACCGTCATTGTGTATGGAGATTCAATGACAGCGATATCCATAACGGCATCGAGATGGCTCTTGAGAAGCTGTTGCTGCTGCAAGGATATTACCGTCGACCTAGGCGGACGACTCCTGGCCTTTGACGAGGCCCCAGCCGTCGACCCGTTCGCGCTAGACGACCCAGAGGCTCCGGTCTGTCTAGGCATCCTCTCCGTGTTGAGCGTCATCGAGGCCGTTGGGTGGCTGGCCGTGAAAGTCGGCTTGCCCTCATCGTGCTGTAATCCGCTGAAGACGGCACTATTTTCGATGCGCGCAAGGTCCCAGAACCGAAGCTTCTTGTCGGACCCGCCCGTGATCATGAACGCGTGCCGCACCTCGCGCTGATGCTGCTCCTCCGCGGTCGCACTCGCAGTGCCTGTTATCATAGCCCGCACGCCTCGGTCAGCATTCCCAGCGGCCGCGGGCTCAATGTTAGTAGCGAATCTGCCCAGCATGCCTTCAGGCTTGTCTTCGTCCACCTCCCATGGATCGTAACCTCTAGGGCCTTCTTTGTTACCGCTTACACGATATATCTCCCTGCAGAGTGTGCGTTCGAGATCCCATACTGTCACCTCGCCCTGACCCGTACCGCCCGCCACACATACCCATTTACCCCTGCCCTTAATGGGATGGACAGTCAGGCGATAGATGGAGCTTTTCCCAGGTACTCCCCAGGCCTTCAATCGCATTTTGAATCGGAGATCCCAGAGATCAAGGACGCCATGTGATGTTCCGAGGCATACCCAATTCCTCTTCCTGTCGATACAGAAGCAGGTAGGCGTACCGTGGTGGACTGGGTTCTCAAGCACATACAACAAGGTCATTGTGCGGAGATCGATGCCGAGAATGCGAGACTTGTTAGTTGCCAAAACCAGAACGGAATTGACGTCCTGTTTGAAGTGTTCGCACCAGACCGCAAACTCGCCATCGGGAAGCTGGTATTCCCGCAGAACACGAAGCTTTCCATACCTAACGGTGCCACTCACGGTAGCAGTGTCGACCTTGACAACATGAACCATGCCGTCGCTGACACAGCTGATGAAGCAATGCGTATTTTCGATAAAACAGAGAGCAAGTACCTTTGCGCCAGCGTTATGTTTGTGCGTCTGCCTCGACCGATGCGCAATATTGCGCTCCAATCGCGCGGTATCCCACACCCTGACGCAGCCATCATCGCCCGCGGTGAGGAAGAACACATGGTCTGGCGAAACGACCACGCGATTGATAGCCCCAATGTGTTCAGAGAATGTGGCTACGAGCTTGCCCTTCGGTCTCCACCCTTCTTCATTGGTTTTTATACTGGCCATATTGCTTAACTTGTTCCTGCTGATTGGCGTCACTAACGGACCAAACTCAGCAACGTCATGAGGATAGTTATCCACATATATGGCGTCAAGCATTTTGAGGATGCTTGGGTCGTTTCCTGTGTACGTGTGGTTTGCGCGAAGCTTCGTTACGGGAATGGTTGTCTCACTGATATCTGTTGCAAAAGACGGCCTTCCATGCAGGGATGGTCTGCCATGAGTGAGTTGCGCGGTAGGGCCTTCCATTTCACCAAAGGCGTTGGCTTCGGTCGTACCAGTCTCCGGCACTGACTTCCCGCCGTCCTTGCCGTTCAAGAGACTGATGGCACTTGGTTGGTGTCTGAGCGCTCTGGAGGCCGTATCGTGTCCATTATGGGCAGCTGAGGCCGCATTTATGGCTGCGGCGACCCTGCCTTGAGCCAATGACTCCCGCCTCGAGCTGCCTCTTGAACTACTGTCACCTTGTAGTGTTGTAGGAGATACAGTAAGTTCATCTTCCAAAGGCCGCCTATCATCTGCTGACATGGGGGAGACATTTCCGCGGCTAGTCAATGTGAGTCTATGACTGTTTAACGCTGCCCGTCTCCTCCGTCCCACCGGGTCGTCAATGGTCATCGAAGCATCAAGCAGCGCATCTGTGATCGTCCGAGGCGTGTCGGTGCCCTGGTCTGAAGTCGGCGCCGGTAGCGGTAATGGCTCTTCGTCGAACAATATGGTCTGAGGTGTGATCCCTAAGCTCCTTAGTGGGATTATATCATTGAGTGGATTGCTGTTAGCCCCTTCGTTCTCAGCGGACTCCCGGGCCTTGATTTGACTGAGCCTCCAGATGAACTCCTTTAACGCAATGAGCTTCGGCTCATCCTCTGGTGCAAGACCCAGGTTTCGCAGTCGTGACAGCCACTGCTCGTCCTCATCATTCCTCAATGACCGGGCAAGACTCTGGTTATTCGCATCCCTATTCGGCCGACTGATAATTGTGGAAGACCCGAAGGTCATGTCCCGTAGCTTCTTCAACGGCTTCCAGAAGTCGCCGCGGTCTTGCTTCAGAGCCCACAGCAGAGCCTGGTCAAACACCGACCGCGAGAGCGGCTTCCTCAGAGCATCCAAAAGCGATAGCTCGGAAAAGTCAGGCTCTATGCCTGGTTTGAGGTACGGCTTAACCAATGGTAGTATCATGCACTTAATATCGGCAGGGCTCAAGTACATCGTACCCGAAGACAGAAACTCGGCCGTCGACTCGCGAATCCACATGTTTGGATGCATTGTGAAGCGGGCCACAGCGATGACAAGTTCACATACCATGGGTTTCGACAACAAGCCTAAGTTGGCAAGCTCAGCCAGTGAATGGAGCGCCGCCTGCACAACATACTCCTCCTCATCCGTCAGAGCTTGAATCATGAGAGGGAGAATGAATTTTTCCAACGCAGTGCTGCCCAAGAAAGCCGCTATCCCAACAATAGTGTCGAAGAAGGCGCATTTGAGCATCCAGTCACGATCGTTGAGGTACGTATTCAGGTGCGTCAGAATAATGTCGTTCGAGTCAGCCGTGCCAAAGAACATGCATAATTCTGGGACAGAGCTTAGAAATGCTCGCCTAACGTGCGGGTCGGAGTCCTCTATGAGGATTTTTGTATGTGCTTCAAATAGCTCAACCAACTCCTTGTGCGCGTTGTCGAATAAGCCATCGAACGCCGCATCCGCAACATTGGACAACTCAATCTCTGGGTCGGCAGTCGTAATGGATCCATCCGCCCGTAATGTCGATGCCATCTCAAGAAAACGACCAGCGGTGGCAGCTAGAAAGCCAATACAGGAAGCATAGGTCGCCCTGACCACCGGATTCGAAGCAGTGCTCTGCGTGCCGACCAGCGCAGTCTGCATGCGTGGCAATATGTACTCCAGAAACACATGTGAATTAACTGGCGGGACGACCTTGACCAGGCCAAGAAGCTGGGTGATAGTCCTGATTGCAGCAATGACAACCATGTCGGCCTTGTCGCTTAGCATGGTGATCAAATACGGTAGGACACGATCTAGCTTGGCCTCGTCTGTCAACCTCTCGGCAAAGGCCAACAGAATGTCGCATGCTTTGATCTTAGCTTCAGCACGAGCCGTGTTGCGGAGCGAAGACACGATCAGCGTTAGGAATATGAGTGTCCCATCATCCGCTGGCGGCTGCTGCCCACCGGATATATAATGCGATCTATTAGGAAGGTTGACGCGGACAGGGAAGTGTCCCAATCCGAGGCGCGGAGAAATTTGTTCTGCCCCGGACAGCGCATCATCCGCATATCCCAGGAAGTATGATATCGTGTCAAACTCTCGGAAGACGCGGTCGATCCTCTGGTCCGCTTCGCCAAGGTTCTTGCTCGCTCCAGAGACAGGGGACCGACCAGACGAGGGATCGGTAATGAGCCCCATGTACTGGTGGAGGAAGGTGTAAAAGTATTTCGGAAATACCTTTTCCTTCCAAAATTCCAGGTACTCTTCCGCCAAGTATCGCTTCTGAGGGTCCAGTTGGATCATGTGGGAAATCATGTCTCGTAGGTCCTTGTCCGGGATACGGCTAAGGTGCAGAATGTTTGGATCATATTCACCCTTACGATATTTGTACAGCTGGCTGAGGTTGAATATTGGTGCTTCCAAAAACAGTTCGGCAATGACGCAGCCAGCGCTGAAAACGTCCATCGCCCATGTGATCTTAGCGTCTTGGTCTGATACCTCACCCGGAGGCAGGAACCTCTCAGGGGCCAGATAGCAGGTTCTCCTACCAGAGGTATCAAAGAAGTAGGAGAAGTCGGCAGGGTTGTCCTCTGGTAACATGACAGGCTTGAAGGCCCCAGAGAAGTCCGTGAGGTACAACCAATTCCATGATGTAACAAGCGTGTTTTCTGTCTTGATGTCTCCGTGATATATATCGCGACTGTGGCAGTCTCGTAAAGCGCAGAGCAGCTGGAACGCCAGCCATTTCTTCTCTATGTCTTCAAGGAATGGTCTCGTGCTCAGACGGTCGTAGAGGGAATTATAAAGAAACTGACGAACGAGATACCCGTTTGTCTCTGTTTCCACAACGCGTTCGTAGGCGAGGGCATTCGGGATATCCTCAAGAGCTCGTCTCTCTCCTACGTTTGGAAGCGGTTAGGAATATAGCAGATACGAGATAGGTAGTGGCCGAGCTCTTACGGAGTATCTCTTGCCTATATGACTCCAAAGACATGGTGTACGGTTTGACCAAGACCTTGACCAGCACAACTCCATCTTGGTGCCTTGCCCGAATACTCTTCATGAAGCGCGCAGCGCCTATGGACTTCTCGTAGACCAGATCGCCGAGCTCTGGAACATCGATGCCGGCCGCCCCCGCCGGCGGGGTGGCCAGAGAGAAGCCCTGACCCATGATGGTCGGGAGCTAAGTTCGTCAAGAGCTCGAGTGGGCGAGCCGTATCCGTGCAAGCCTACCTCCTGGAAGCTCCGAGAGTTGCGTAGGGCATTTTGGTCCGCCGGCTCGCGAGACGCCGTATCAGTTGCAACGGCCGGGTAACGGGATATCGTTCCAGACAATATTAAAGATGTCCACTTCGAATCTCAGCTTGCTATCATAGGGATTGGAATCTTGATGTATGCAACAGTTCATAGCATTCCAAAAGTGGTCACGCAGCTGGTTGTCATGACGGAACAAGGGCCAGCTGGTTGTCAGCTGTTGTGGAGCCCCAGACAGGCATCAATGCATCCAGCTCAAAGAGATAAGATAAGAAGATAAGTAGATAAGAGCTCTTTCCTTGCAGTTTACACACCTGTCCAAGCTCAAGAGGTTACCCTGTCAGTTCATGGCACAGAGTCGGACAATTGTCACTGAAGAATAGGACTACCATTTCAGCCTTAGCAGCTCTGGACTTCCCTTGGTTATTCGACTGCCAAGTGCTTAAGCTTCTACATACTGCCGTAGCTCTCGGCCCTCGAGTGCGCTCGCATAACTTCCTGCGGCTGTAGTCGTGGCGGGGTACTTGACTTAACGGAAGCTTCACGTGGAGAAGCGAATCGTCCATTCATTCGCCAGCATGTACAGCAGACCATGCGAAGCGAACGCCCTTCCGACGCACTATGTCTAAAGTACGGTAGAGGTACCTACCATGTCTAGCACGTCATAACGGCGTCCTTCGAGTCCTCTTTAGGGTCCACGCCTTGCTAAGAAATGAGGACTCGGACCATCGGTACGCAGCCCGATCTATTTCTGCGGATCGGAATTGGACCCCATGTGGGACTGACCTTGGACCCCAGTGACTCAACCTTTACCTTTTACGCTAAATGTTAAGGGGTTCGAGTGGGCCAAAGCCGTCAACGTAGCCGCCGTTGAGTTTCGCACTCGGGACAGTATACGCGGTTTCAAGATTTGATAGCAGATAGTATCAGGAGGAGAAAGACTGTCACGTCGGCCTCTACCCTCTTCGCGCCTCTGACTCCGTTATCGGCGGCTAATAAGCTGTCCGTTCCCGTCACCACCCCCACCACACTCAGTGGCTCTCGGTTCTCTCCCATAGCACATACCATTCAGTACAGTCCACTGAAGGCATGGCAGGGAACCGGCCTATACCAGCGGGGCCAACCACCGGCACTACGCATCATGACTTTGCATCGTCGCTGGTACAGTCTTTCAGAGCAGCCTCGCCCCTAGCACAGGAGGTCCTCGCTCGTGATCTAGCCGAATGTTCTTCGGATGAAGATGAGCCAGAACATGGCTCAGGCGCCGTCGACGATGCGTCATCATCGGAAGCAGATGATGCCGAAGAAGGCAAGACGCCCCTACTCTACCGCCGGCCGAGCGGTATTGCATACGGCACAGCGCGGCCAGCCCTTGCAGCCCCGCCAACCTCGGAGCCGTTTCTTTCGAGGGCCGAACGGCGCCAGTCACGCGATGCCGAGAGGAGTCTGCTGAGGGATAACCACATCCTCCCCCCTAAACATCCGGTTGAGAAGAAGCCTGGCTATTTCCGGACTGTCTATAAGAGGCTCTTCAGCACAAAGGTGCCATTACCGGAGACAGCGGATGAAGAGACTGCCCCTGACACAGAGCCTCTGCTCAGGTCAGGAAGTTTGCAAGGTCCAAATGCTGCACATGAGCATCTCAACGAGCAGTGGGAGACAGCTGTTGCGGAGGGGAAGATCAAGACGACTTGGCAGAGGGAGGCAAAGACTATAACAGTCTACTCGCGGTCGCTTATTATCACGTTTCTGCTACAGTACTCGATCAATGTCGCCAGTATATTTGCCGTCGGGCGTATTGGAAAGCTCGAACTGGGTGCCGTGAGCCGTAGGCCATGTCCGGACTTGCTCTTACATAGTGGCGGGATATGCTGACATATGACTAGTCGCGACGATGACAGCGAACATCACCTGTTACGCCCCTTTCCAAGGCCTTGCCACCAGTCTGGACACCCTGTGCGCGCAAGCCTATGGATCAGGTCATAAGCACCTTGTCGGCCTTCAACTTCAACGCATGACATATTTCCTCTGGTCTATGATCATTCCGATCGCGCTGGTATGGCTCAAGGCCGAGGACATTCTAGCCCTCATGATTCCCGAGCGTCGTTCGGCTGAGCTTGCAGGTATCTACCTCAAAGTTGTCATTTTCGGCACGCCAGCTATGGTCGCTTTTGAGGGCGGGAAACGCTTCGTGCAGGCTCAGGGCTTGTTCCATGCCACTACCTACGTGCTCATGATCGCCGCTCCAGTAAACATCCTGCTAAACTATTTGTTTGTCTGGCATTTCGGATGGGGCTACATAGGGGCTCCTCTCGCTGTAGTTGCTACGCAGAACTTGCTGCCCGTGTTATTGTTTCTTTACGTGTGGTTAATCGATGGGTCCCAATGCTGGGGGGGCCTGAGTAAACGTGCGCTCTCGAACTGGGGTATGTTGCCCCCGTTGCCCTCTACTTCTCTCTGCATTTGACCGTCCTAATGACGCCACAGGACCGATGATCCGATTGGCCTTGCCGGGAATGATTATGGTCGAGGCGGAATGGTTTGCATTTGAGATCCTGACGCTAGCAACCGGACGATTTGGAACATCGTACCTGGCTGCACAGAGCATTCTGGTGACCCTCACATCAACCACTTTTCAAATTCCGTTCCCATTGTCCATCGCCGGATCGACGCGTGTAGCGAACCTGATTGGAGCTAAACTTCCTGATGCCGCAAAGACATCGGCCAAAGTCGTACGTGACGACCCAGCCCCTGTACCCCCTGAATGCTATATTTACTAAAGGCTTTGGTGCAGACATTTGCGGGCGGTCTTATCGTCGGCCTCTTCAACCTGACGCTTGTGTGGGCACTAAGATATCAAATACCTCGTCTCTTCACTAAAGATCCTGAGGTGATCGAGATCGTTGCCGTAGTGACGCCTGTGGTTGCATTTATGCAAGTCTTTGACGGATTAGCGGCTGTATCACACGGACTTTTGAGAGGAATCGGACGGCAAGAGATTGGCGGCTATGTCAACCTGGCAGCCTACTACCTCGTAGCACTGCCTATATCGTTCGGACTGGGCTTCGGACTTGATCTCAAGCTGACGGGGCTATGGACCGGAGTCACCGTCGGACTGCTCCTGTGAGTTGCTTTTTCTCAACTCTTTTCTCAGGCCTTAGTCATTAACCTTGTTGCAGGGTGTCTCTCGTGGAATACTGGGTAATATATAGAGCAGACTGGGATAGATCGGTGAATGAGGCCGAACAGCGAAACGCTTCTGGCTGACCTGCCGCACATGTATAGGTTATTTGCGTAGAAACCAGTGGAAGTTTCACTCAACAGCCATCCATTTTTATTTAGCGTCCAGCATTTATCGAGCGTCTATGTAACATGTGCAATCGGCCTAGCATCTCTCAAACACCCGGTACAGCCCTTTGAGATTAGCGATCTCCAGGACACCTCCTCTCATCAGGGAGTTGGTTGCAACCAATCGCGCCTTGAATGCAGGGAAGAAGACGTGCTCTACCGCCCAACGCACATGTATCCTCCGCGCCTTGACTTCTTCGTCTAGGTCCTCTCCATTCTCACCTCCTCCGCCACCGTCACGCATAGGGGGCAGCTGCTCGGGAACGTAGAAGGAGGCTAGCTCCTTCAAGAAGGTTTCGAAGCACGCCTTCTCCTCATCCCACACGACGTGCGGACCCAAACGCAGGAGAAAGTGGGGCAGCTTTGCAATCGCTGGTGTATACCCTTTCACCAGGAGTGGGATGCTGAGGAGCTCGCCGGCGGGCGATATCTCGAAAGAAAAATACTCAAGGAGCATCTCGCGTCGCTCGATCAGTTGGTTGACAACACGATTGACTAGCTCGGCAGTGTCGAAGAAAGGGTGCGCCTCGGGAAATGTTACCTCTTTCGCCTTGCCCTTGCCTTTGCCTGGCTCCTTCTCGCCAGCAGCGTAGGTACCGCTCTCGGCTTCCGCAGCAATGGAGAGCAGCTCCCGCAAGTCCAGTGGTGGGCTGAAGCGGATGACACCAAAATTACCGAAGTCCGTCAAGCCGATTTGGTACAGGTATTCGTAGCACGCGCGGCCGTAGTCGATAAGAAACAGCTTTACGCCGCCCTGAATGGCCACCAGCCGCCGACGCTCATCAACAATGCCCACGAAGGTGTGATTTGCGATGATCTCGGTCAATTCATTGTGTGCATCCTCACGCACCGCCGCGCGGAGCTCCCGCACACTTACCAGACGGCACGCTACTGGTGCACGATCTATTGTTTCGTACTCCGGCTGCTCACTGTGCGTGTCTGTTGATCCAGAAGTATGAGAAACGAGGTAGGTTTTGTCCCCGCGGTCAGTTGTTGATGCTGACGGACCGACTACTGGGGGAAGCATGCTCGTAATCTTGCGCAGATTCGTGTCAGTTCGCACGAGGTTATTCTCATACGGTCTGACAGGCGTTCTCCTCGGGTTGCCACTGCTACTACCGCCTGCTTTAGAAGGAGTAGCCGTGTCCCCTGTGCCGAGTGCCTGTTGGGCGCCAGGGGATGCCCAGGCACCACCAGGCAGTATGGTCTGCGTCATAAACGTGCGGCTGGTATCAACGGCGGCTAGCTTTGAGCGGATGTGTTCGCAGATCGCTTGAATAATCTCATCTTCGTTGAGGAAGTTAACTTCTCTCTTCGTGGGATGGATGTTGACGTCAACTCTTTGAGGGTCGATCTCGAGACTCAGATACACAAAAGGGTGTCCGTTTTTGGGAAGAAAAGCGGAATAGGTTTGTTCAATGGCCTTGCGTATGTTCGAAGATTCCACACACCTGTGATTAATAAATAACAGAAATGTAGTCTTTTTTATGTTGTAGTTCGCATTGGTTGCCCACCCATTTGCCTTGAAACCCCAGCGATCGTCCTCTGTCGAGTACTCAATGAGCTCGTTGGCAACACTGGATCCGTAGATCTGTCGTATCCGATCGACAACAGACGCGTTGTTCTGAATTGCGATGCTGGTAGATGATTCCCCTTGCTTTTTACAGGAAAAAGCGACATGGCTGCAATGAACAGCATATCGCCCAACCATATCAATGATCTTATTGTACTCGTCCGAGGCGGAACGGAAGGCACGTCGCCGTGTTGGCACGTTGTAGAATAAGTCCTCGACTGTTATTTGCGTACCTGGCCTTCCTGCCACGGGTTTTGGATCAGGTGTTTGGCCTGGCTTAGTAGGAACCAACTTCCCTCCATCGTAATGGGCACGCCAGGCACACTTGGAGTCCTTGGTCTTAGTTGTGACTGTGAGATGAGCGATGTGGCTTATGCTTGCGAGTGCCTCTCCTCGGAAGCCATATGTGGCGATAGAGCTCAAGTCCTCGAACTTTTGGAGCTTGGACGTTGTGAACCTCTCACAGAGAATAGGTAAATCTTCTTTCTGTGCAGCTGTTAGCGTACGGCTGCAAAGGTGTAACGAGACGCAACTGAGCCAGGCAAGACTGACATCAATGCCACAACCATTGTCGGTGATCTGCAATAGCTTCAGTCCGCCTTCTTTCACCAAGACTTCCAGCGTTGTCGATCCTGCATCCACGGCGTTTTCAAGCAGCTCCTTCAACGCGTGAACAGGTGCGACAATGATTTCGCCGGCAGCAATTTTGTTGACCACGTCGGGGTCAAGAGCCTGCACCACCGTTAGTATCTTTGAGGCACCAGAGGTTAGCTGGTTGCATAGGTACCTTGATTCGACGGGCAGTGTTGGCTTGGTCCAATTCTTCAGCCTTCCTTTTCGTGCCTCTTGGAGGATCGAGATCCATGGGGTCAGCCATTCCGATGATACCCATGCAACACAAACAGTCATGTAAATAGCCCTAGTAACGCCTGAAGAAGAGAACAAGGGCCGGAATGGCGCCTAACGACGGCTCGGTGATTGTTTGCAGTGGTCTGGCAGATACTGACATGGGACTCAAGGCAACCGATGATTCAACCCGCCGGTGGGCGGAATATCAATCCGAACTGGACGCAAATCGCATCAATTACAATCTTCTCGTGTTGCCACTGCTATGATGGCTGAGTCGACAGAATCCATATCTGTTTCTGATGTAAACTGAGCGATTGATCAGATACTAGCCTGCCTCGATAAGGTAAGGTAGGCACAGGTCCGTAAAGTAGTTTGTACTGTTTGCTGTCGTAAAGTACTGAAGCACTTTGTATTCACCTAAGGTAGGGAAGAGCATTAGTGAGAGTGGGGGTCAACAATGCCACCTCCAATCTGCAGGCATCACTCAAATTTCAGTGAGGCCGCCCCTCAGTCCAATTGCTTGGTTGATCAGGCGTTCGCCCTCCCGGCTCAGTGATCCTACCGTTACAGAATCTTGATCTTTTCCTTTCTCCGATTACCTAGCGCCGAGGCACTATTGTCAGCGGGATAAGTCTCGGTTTGGACCCTTAGCGTGCTGGTGAAGAACAGCAGCAGCCTAAGCTGGACTGGACGCTTCATTGCCAGGTTAAAATGATACCCGACTCAACAAGTCAGCTGGGGACTCAGCCATAGAGGCAGACATCGACTCGGAGCCCACCTTTCTTTCAACTTTCCTGGTTGCCTGGAAATGGGATCCAAGAGCGACGTGATGGTTCTCCCCGGGCCTCCTTGGGTCGAGATGATCAGAATCTCCCTCCGAAATCAGGCTTCTACGTTATTAGCTACAGCGCGGTCAGATTGATATCCTGATGGGACCTTGCAAGTGCTAATTACTTGTCTGACATCTATCTCATACGTTCAGTTTTCATGGCAAAGTTGCATCGTGACGTGCGTATCCCTGCATTTGCACGTTCGAATGGGCGCTGTGGCGATTCTGCCCACCCGCATTAGGTTGCAGGTGCGTCCCGAACCGGAGGCGCCTAGTAGGGCTCTCAAGGCTTTGGGCACGGGTTGCCAACAGTCCACAACATATACTAGGGATGCCATCCTCTTGTGATCTCACAGATACCCGGTCCTTGGCGTCCTCAAATGCTGCATCTGAGACTAATATGTGATACCCGACCTTTGCTCTACTGATAAAATCCTGGCCGAGACCGCCTGCGATCCAATGATCTATGCTTTCAGAAACCAGTGCCTCCTCCTCTCTTTCATAAGTGCTCTTATTGTCAGTATGTCTACCGTCCGCAGGAACGACGGACACCGCCTACGGCTGGCCAGTCCAGGGCCAAATCCAAGCGAGGGAAACTCGTCTGTCCAGGTGAATGAGTCATCCAGTAACAGGTATGTTCGCCGTGAGTCCTTCTTCGCTGCAGCTTTTCTAACAGATGAGTTAGAGCGCAGAGTATGACTCCGCAACCCAGGACACAAAGTCCTGAGCGATCGTTAGCAGCCGGCAATCGTGTACCAGAACCTGTGCAATCGCCATCTTTGCGGACTAGGTCTTCCATGGAAGAGGATCTCCGCGGCCTCGCCTTGGGAGCTGGCCAGCATGGCACGAAGAGATCACGGGCGGAGCTGTCGGATGAGGGGGGTTCAGACGACGAGCCCACGCCGAAGAGAGACAGACTGTTAGAAGAACTATGCAGCCTGCAGTCTACCGACCAAGCTGAGGCCATCCTTGCTACGTCGGATGATACGAAGTTTGACGAGATGAAGACACCCCTACCTCATCTAAACCGGCCTCCCGAGACTCGAGAATTGCTCTCTACGAATGATGGGAAGGTCGGCCTTCAGAAACGTGACCAACAACCGGATCCAGAATACACGCGGGACTTTGCAAGGAAAGCGAAGGAAGACGCAGGTTTATAAGTAAAAGTTGTTCAGTTATGATTGCTTGGTATTTCAAGGACTGCATGCGTTTTCCGTCCAGACACGATGGAGGACCGAGGAGGGGTACCCATTAGACGGGACTTTGAAGACCCCGACAAGGCTTGCTAGGTCTACCAACGCACCTTGGTACATGTAACATACTGGTTATGGGCTATGCGGATGTACATGAGATGTAGACTTGGTCTCTCCTCTCCTCTTTGCCCTTGCGCTTTCGCCGTCTGCAAATGGTGCACTGGGGCTTTCGGACACAGCTGAATGCGTAATAATTGGACAGGTTAGCGAGTTCCCAATGGTGTGGTGGACCATGGGTGCATAGGTCACTTTAAATTCGGAGATTTAAACGTTGCCGCATGCACCGAGTTTGGAAAACGCGGCTATAATGGCATGGGTAGGTATAATTGGTACGCCGGGCATGTAGTACACGGATTGTCTTTGACGGCCAGCAGTTGCTCTATTCAAGCCTATGTGACGATGGCTGACGCTTTAGTTACTGGATTGACTTGGTCAAAGTACGCATGTTGTAGAAGTGTTTGCCGGCCATTTATGAATAGCACTGACCTGGCACTAGGTTGCATCTCTTGAGAGGCAGAAGATTGAAGGCTGATCTTGGACACAGGGCACGGTGTGTGGTAGGTACCTTCACGCTTGGAGAGTACTTCCGTGGTAGAGTTACGCATGTTGGCGCGGTATTCCAGGCACGTTCAAACTCAAATCTTTGTGTCGCCCCGGCATCTACACGGTCGTGTAATAGTCTACTCCTCTGCTCTCTTGTCGTGTGATCGTCTTTTCGTGCGACCGCCTCATCGTATGTATCCTAGTCAGTCGTCTTGTTATTTGCGTTGCTTTGTGTCATTGAGCTTGTAGGTGCGCACTAACACGCGTAATCCTACCACAGGTGCAAGGCACATTTACAATGTCTTCGTGTTAAGTACCGGATTATAGGCCTAGATGCAAATCCGGTTAAACCAAGGAAAGAACCCTGGCATCCAAATGCCCGGTCGTTCCTTCCTTTGACCATTTCAACTCCGCAACTCTTCTCGAGTCATTGCATCTGGCATTGTTAAAACTTGGACTCCCACTTTTTCTCCCAACTTTGTTTCTCCGACACATCTCCCGTCGCCATGGCTGCGCCCATGCCTAACCATCTGCAGGTCGTCAAGTCCTTACGAACCAGCCACCCAGACAAAATATGAACAAGAGAAACACCGATCCGTCGCGGGACACCAGTTCTTCCAGAGAGAGAGTGGCCAATTGTACAAGTGATGCATCAAAGCAGAAACACATGAGCCCGGAGCGGGCATGGGATATCAACCTCACCACCTCCCGATGCAATAATCGAAACACGTCTACCCAGTCACACATCGTCTCACAACCCCCAAAACCCGTCAAGCAAGATCGTACAACACACAACGGGGAAACGGATACCAAAAAGTCGTCAACAGAAGCGAAACCGATGTAGAAATGACCACAAGCAAGCAAGAAATCAACCCTGTAGCCGTACTGGGTCAGATGATGACGGACAGCACCGACCCTGTTCCGCGCTGCTTGCAAACAAAGAAGAGTTGAGGAAGGGCGGAGATGATGTTGGTGCGTGTCCTTGGGGGCACCAGCACGCCTGGTCACTATGCCAGATCTAGCACACGGAAATATGTACAAGATTGTACTCCGGTATATCCACGCTCCCAAGATCCCGCTATTGCAGGGAATTGCAAAATCGAGCGAATAGAATATGCTTCCAGACAGTGTAGTCTGCAGAAGGTGGCATCCGACTCCCAGTTGATGGTAACCCAAACAGGCGACATGGAAGGATGAAGGATGCGGATGCTAAAATATTGAGCCGGGCCCAGGCGCAAAGAACCCTGCTCGAATCCAGCTCATACTCAGCTTAGACGATTGCCACGATTCAACGTATCCGCATGATCAATCAGACCTCCAATACCAACTCTGTGACGTTCGTCACGGCCCTGCTGCGCTTGCTCGGACGGCTGGGACCCTGTTGGCTGCGGCTGGCTGATGATTGGCGGCAATTGATACTCTTGCATCTGGGACGGCCGTGGTGGTGCCAGTTCACTTCTCGGGACTTGGTATGATGGCTGTCCAGGGTAGTCTTGCCGATTCGGCGATGCAGCGTACGGGGTCGGGAACCCTGGGCTTAATCCAGAGGTCATTTGCGACGGATGCCCAGATTGCGAAGATCGTCTCGAGCCGTAGCCGGGATCACCCAGCCGCTGATGTCTGGGGTTGAAAGTTGCCGAAACAGGGGTGGGCTGCGAGTACGGTTGTGGCATAGGCTGATAAGAATACGTGATGTCCCGTGGGTTGGGCGATGGTGTTGGAGGCTGAAAAGCTCTGAGCGCCGAGTTCAAGGTGAGAACCACGAAGTATACTGAGTCCTGCTTCGCCAATCCCATCCGAATAGGGTATGGCCGTTGCTGACCATCCTGCGTTATGAAAGTCAGGTAGTCTTGCCTGTCAAGCGGATATCGAGCGAGGTCTTCTGCGCTAAATCCAAGCGTGTTGATCACCCGGTCTTCTGCCTCCTTTCCGAAGATAGGAGGCAGATATGAGGGATCTCTTCGTTGTTGCTCCTCCTGCATCTGCCTTTGATGGCCAAGGACCTTCTCGGTGTCACCGGACGCGATAACCTCAGTCAACTTGAGACCCCTCACATTCGACCGCGACAAAGCGTCTAAGAATGTGCTGGAGGCTTTTGCTATCTCAAGATCCATCGTCAGAAATGCTGCCGGCTCAGGGGGCCTTGTCGATATCGACAGTGGTGCAGAGAAAATGTTCGCATCAGCGGCGAGTCCTCGCTCAATAAATCTCGGGGCACTCGGCTCCGGAGGCTGGGATTTCAGGACTCGGTACGATTGTGACTGATTCCGACGTATGCTGTCCTCATAGCCCACGGCTATAGCAGGGCTGGAACTGTACGCTGACAAGGACATCGGCCTCCGCATGATGGGTGCTTCCGGGTACCCTCCAAATCTCGATGGGTCATCTCTTAGCCGCGGGCGACCCCGTTTCTTGTGTTGGACGTCGATGCAGGCATCTTCCTTGCCGTTGCTTATACAGCGAGAACATGGGCGTTGTGCTGCAGAAAAGTTAGCATGCAGTATTTGCCTTTGCACTCCCACTCGGTCGGTAAAATGCAACGGGACTGTGTCTGCGGAGTGCTGTCTCTCCAGAAGGCTCGCTCCGCCATGTCAAAATACGTCCAATCTAAATCCGGGGCACAGCAACCCTCAAGCCCAATCCGCAAACATCATCATGGCCGCCAACCTGTTGGCTGATTCGCACTTGCTCCTCAACCTGGGTCCCGATAGCCAGATGACTGCAAATGTCCTATTCACGGCGTCGCAGCACTTGCTCTGTGATTGGTCTGTGCAGGTTAAACCATATAGCCAAACTGAGAATCTGATCGACCGAACGGTTCGCGGAACCAGGGTTCCACCACCGGCGATATGCTTGAGACACGGGCCGGTTTGCCGTCAATCAGAGCGCTTCGTCCGTCCCGGCAACCAAACGTTGTCTCAGCCTAGACAGGCGACACGGAACCCAGCCGAACGCCAGAAATGGGCAGGAATGACAGTCGCTTGAGCATCATGCCAGCCAATAGCCACAAGTTGCCATCAGCCCTCCAATCTTTTCTGCGGCTCGAAGCACCAAGGCCAATAAATATCTCCCAATAGGTACCTGGCCCCTTAGGTTGTGTCTCAGAGCTAAGGGGCTCAGATCCTGCGGCTTTATCGCGTCATATTCCGTGTCTGGCCCTGCCAACTACTCGCCAGAACCACCCTGGGAATTGCCTGACATAACGATGACAATCAAAACCGAGATGATAGCCGCAACACCGCCCGACGGGAAGGTCATTGCTGCACGCTGCAGCCAGGTTTTGCCTGCTATTTATATTGCATGCGAACGGGATGCGGAAAAGAATTGCACTTTTTTGGATACGTACCGTCACATCTGAAAGACTGTCAGCAGCGTTCGAGAGAAATATGATGTTGCAGACTGAGCCTGATTGGAGTGAAACCTGCCTGAGATGAGCTCTTTTACAGGGTACGCATGCAGAAGCAACATGGCCCTTAGTCTTCCGCTGCAGTTTGGGTGATGCCTGGAGCGAACTCTCCTGTTGCTCCACTGTCGGCCTTGAGCTCGTTGAAGACGTCGTCACTGTAAGGAGATGAGCCGGAGATGCTGCGCCAGGCCCTACGCCAGGACCTGGCTGTGGCAAGTACGAAAGTTGCTGATGCATGGTGTGGCCTTGTTGATGCAGGTGTTGGCCATGCTGGTGAAAAGCTGGCGGACGGTCCGTTACCGCTTCCGGGCGCGGGAATGCGTAAGACAGCCTTTCTTGTGATTCCGCTTCGAAAGGCCTCCCTAGAGTTCCTCCAATGACGGCCGGCCGATGCGGCTGTGCTTCCATCTGCGCCGCCTGGATCCCACGTTGGGTTTCTTGAGCCGTTGCATGGTAGCTTCCCTGACTTCGTTCGTCGGCGGACTCTTGGTTAGATTTGGGTGGAGGCGGCGGGGACCCTGACATGGGCGGAGAAGGATAATCCTTCGAACAAGCAGCACCCTCAGAGTCTGCTCTGGCCCAGGTCAGGTCTAGTGAGAAGAGCGCCAGGTCCGTTTTACCTCGGCGGTGGCCGAGAGATGTCTTCGAGATGTCGTGACAGCTGTCTAAGGCTTGCATGGAGTGGGTTCGTAATGATCAGTACTTGCACGGTAGCTCCAGGCTCCCGTCGCCAGTGGTATGCACCGTGAGCTCGAGAAGCGAGAGAGACTGTCTGGCGAGCGAACGAGCCTGGACGTTGAACGGCGACTGCCCGTCGACATACCCTGAAGCTTGCAGTGGGGAGAGATGAACAGCCTTGCCGTAGCGCTTTGCAACAAGCTGCCCCTTTTCCGGAGTTTGCCCTTCAACCTGCTGGAAGTCGTTCTTCGTGAGATCAGTTTCCTTTGCCTGGACTTTGTCGAGTTCCTTTAGCAAGGATCAACTGACGGCAAGGCTCAGGAAGTTGACAAGGACAGTCCCAATGCTTGATGAGCCTGGAGGTTGTTTACGCTACGTATAATTCGGAAGTCGACAGTGTCTAAGAAGCTGAGATCGGCATCCGGGGCGGGGTCCTAGATCAGATGCACTGATTAACAGGAGGGACAACAGGGGGCCTACGAGTAAGATCGAGACGCAACACACGATTTCGAAGGCTCGTCGAACAAGATGCTGCACCGTGATACTGGCTCCCAGCGAAGTCTTTGAATCCTGTGGCACAGCATGCGGCGGTGTTCGTGGTCGATGAAAAGGTTGAGAAAGTGCAGAGTGGCAGTCGCCAATAAGCTAGGAATCGCAACCCTGTGGATGGGTCGGTTCTGACCAGCTAGATTGTGCCCTTTCAACAAGAAGGGAATCCCTGCTTATACCGGCGTTGTCGTTTCTCGCAGTGGCCTGTTGCAGCTTGACGGAGATTCGGTAGTTCGAGAGAGATTTGGTGCTCATCAATGGCGGCGAAGGGGAGGTATTGTGCGACTTAAAGGTAACAGCGCAATTGGGATGGAGCCAAGATGGAGCAAGGATGCTCGACGAGCCCGTGGGTCCAGGGGACCCCGGATGGCGCTCATGGCTGGACGCTAATCGAGGACAGACGACAATGCCAGCAAAGGTAACCCACCCTTGTCACCTCAAACTCCAACCCAGCTAGTCAGGGCACAGACTTGACATGGGTTCATGGGACTCCATCTGCTGCACGCAAAGTTGAGGATGACAGTCAAAGGCGGCGCCGTCTCCTTGTAAGGGTTCCACCATCATTCTGTGAGGAACTCGGCCAAAAAGTTCGGCCAGTCATGGCTACCTGAACTAAGGTAGTCATGCCAGGTTATCCGCGCTGTAAGTGTTATTGCTATTACGCTATATATGTAAATATATATCTGGGCGTTCCATCGTGCCGGTAGCCAACACTTTACCACGTACCTTCGGCTCTACGACCGCGTAGAGCCTGGTCGTACAAAAACCGTTGACAGACATGTCCGAAGGCGCAATATTGCAGAGAAGCATCGTACCTGGGACCTGAATCCGTGATGCGTCTCGAACGGCGGTCCGAGGGTCTGTCTCCTTCGGGTGTGCCACGCCGATCTACAGATCTCAAGATCTTCCGGAGGTCTTGACGTCTCAATGTTAGACTCGACGAGATGAAAGGGGAGGGCAATGTGGAGCGAGACTACTTGAAGCCGATAGCTACATGATCGGCCCAGTGGTTCGCGATTTCAAGACCATGGAAAGGGCAGACGTACCCTCTTCGCTTTTATCCGGGCGCGCACACCGTGCTGTTGCGGATCGTACGTCCCATACGTCCAGGCGTTGGAAGGCCACGACATTTGAGACCATGACAGATAAAGCGAGAGAGATGGCGCCCAAGAGAGAAGAGACGGACGTAGTACGTACCTGCGTCTTCGATCTCTATCACAGTACTGTGTACGTACCGCCCTTGCAGGAATCTCTTCAGTCCTGCATACTCACCGCAGGTTCCATGGTTAAAAGCCATCAAAAGTGGGCCATGAATGCCTTCTCCCGAGGGCCCAAGTCTCTGGGTGGTACAGGCGGGTCGTGCCGTCCAACATCTGATAGAGTGTCGTCGAAAGAGAGCGATGATACGCCGTACGTCTCTACTACTCAGGACACACATTGACAGCATAGGCATATCTGCTAACTTTAGCCTCCACCTAATGCGATAGCGGCGCCGTGATTTACGTCGTCCCAACTCCTAAGTAGGTACCGTAGCTCCTCCTCCACATCAGATCGCCGCTTGATCATCCTCTGAGGTTTATCTTGTCCTCCATCCCTCCTTCTTCGCTTTCCTTAAGCGACGTGACGTGTCATTAATAGCCGAGGGTAGTGTCGTCCGGACGGGGTGCGTTATATTCGCGAACATGCAAATGGCCGTCTGGGAACCAGGTTGTGGACTGTGCTGCTTATGGGTTCGCTAACAACGCACCAGAAATGAAGGAATGCAGTAGCCTCAGCGAACCCACGGGCGTGCAGGTGCAATCTGTGCAGGGGGGCAAGGGACAGAAGCCCGCATTCGGTAGGTTGGACCTACGTCAGGTAAGTATCAGATCTTGCACTGACCTGACGTGTGTTGTCAAAGCCTGGAACCCTTCTTCCAGGCATCACAACTTGACGCCATAAGGACACTACACAATCCGGGCCCTGCAGGGAACGAACTCTAACCCTTGAAAAAGAAGAACCTCTACGAGGTATGCAAAGTCTAGTTTATTCTCCGGCGTTGGTATATCGAAAACAGGAAGCTGGCCGCGCACAGCACCAAGCTACAGGGTGCTATGATATGGTCTTTTCGGCACGCAAACTTCCTCGCCACCGGAGACGCATTTACAGTATTGTAAACCGAGATATGTCCTCAGTGCATCAACCGATGAGTGAGCTTTACTGCGTAGTACTGAAAATCCATGTGGCAGTGAAGTGGAACTGGCTGTTCCACGGTCGACTTCTACAACAAGCGCTAGCCAGGACTCGTCCCTCAAGCATTACAACACTTCCATCGGCCACATATTCAGAAATTCGTCTACTTATTTCGTCTTGAGTCACATGCGAGGATCCTTCATCTTATCCCCACGGTCCGCAGCTGTCACTGTGCCATCCCGGACGGGCCCTCTTGGCTCTGGCTGGTTATAGCTCTCCACTCCAGAGGCCCCAAAGCTAGGACTGCCGCCGTAGCATAGCGGAGCACCCGCACGTGTACCATGATTTAGAATCGCCGGCGTGGCATTGGCGACCGTGCACCAAGGGTCTTCCGGATCCGAAGGCCAAAACTCGGGAAGTTCGCATATCGGGCGCGCATTATATACATTCGCTTGGCTAATATAGCCCATACTTGGAGGAGTTATGCCGCGTGCTAGTCAGGTATGAGTACAGTAATATCACGATGGTTAATCCTCCACAACACACTCGAGGCGAATCGTGCAGCTCGTCTATCGGTGATCTCCCATGCCACCTCGATGTCACGCCCAGGGTCATGGACTAGGCCACTCGAGTCTGAGCCAAACAGACGTTCTGTAATGCTCTATTCTTCCAGGCCAGTCACAGCAAACAATCAATTTTGCGGTCTAGGATACGTACTCCTCTGGACCTTGTGCCCCGGCCACGGCGCGATTCTTCGGCCGGCTTCCTACATGCACAACGCCAGTGCCTGCCCTGCCAAGTATGTACCGTAGTACAGTACTATGCTGTAAAATCGCCTAGCCCTTCCGTTATCAGCTCCGAGGTTCCTCACTCCTGACTCCATGTTCCTGGTAAATTGGTGTCACGTTTGTGTGGGATGGTCCGTGGTGTCATGCGCTACGCTGAAACCCGCTCAAGGAAAATCCCCGATGAACAAGAGCGTGATCATATTCATCCCTATTTTGCCTCAGCATCGTCGTCCTAAGTATAGACGCGGCATGATGCTGAGTAGATAGGACGGTATGCTGATTGTCATCTGCTCTTTGACACTCCCGTGGAGGATCTGGTTCATCCCATCTGACTTTGTCCACTTCGGACACATGCAACCATGGCCCATTTCCCGGCCGCAGATTAAAGGACCCAGCACCCAAGTCGGAGTAAAACGTTGGTATGTACAACCGCACCCAATTGCATGATCCTGGTCCTTGTCCCAGAACAAACCTACTTGAGATACGTACTCACTTTGACGGCACCAGAGTATCGACCCAGCTCTCCACCTCGCATGCATCCTCGGCTGCCACGCGAGACACATGTACGTAGACCAATCGGATGCGGGAAGAGAACTGCGACTTCGTGCTCACTGAACAGGTCAAGTTCACTGTACCACAGTACTGGCTTTGAATCACGGCCACGATGTGAGATGCACGTGCCCAGAATGTACACTGCCGCTCCGGACAGTAAACGGCGCCTACCAGCTAGCGTGGTGACTGGATTTGCTAATATCTACCGTCCCTTAGCTCAGGCCAAGATGAGACACACATCTACTATGCTGCGGCCGATGTGACATGACATCTGGGAGGCCGCAACAACTTCAGAGCAACCGCCCTGCGGGACTTAGCTTAGTACACGTGTGCTGCTCATTCTCTATCACACGGCAGGGAGTAAGTCGAATCGGCGGTCCCAGCTGTGTGAAGGTCCAGTACCAGTTTGCCAAAACACTGCCGTGGGAAGATACAACGTCTCAAGCTCTGGAACAGTTACCACGACGACTATTATGTTTCCTCGTATGACGGGTTAGATTCCCTGACCATAGCTTGGTGTCTTCTCCGCTCTATTTAACGGTCTGTGACGGCCTCGAGAAAGACAGAGCGGACCGCAAACCAAATAATTTCTGCCCTTTGCGTGCCCCGCCTTCCCCACCATGTTAGCTAGGTCGTGAGCAAGGGTACCTTGGATACCTAGCGTTCACACTCTGGCGGAATTTCTTCGGGGAACTCGTACCTTTTGGCGCCTTGGCCTGTCGCTTCGGCGATCTCTTAGGGCCAGACCTCTTAGCTCACAGGCGGCGCTTCGCAAATATCTGACCCCGTCATCAATGATCGACAGTTGAGATGAGCAAATAACCTTTTGTATGCGGCGCAGAAACCGGAGGCAGCCAGAGTGCACAGTTGAGTACACATGTGAGTACCTAACGATGTCGTTCGTCATTCGCGCTACCAATTATCTTGGCCAAATGGTTCGGCAATGATATGCCCCTAGGTCTCATCTGGATACAGGCGACGTGGTTGGCCTGGTGCTAAGGCACTACAGTAGCGGGGCCATCACAATCTCATCACGATCGATACGCAGATGCCTTTGCGCCCGCGAGCTTTGCCGAGTTCAAGCACCGCGAAGAGAGTAGTGAAGCTTATTATTCGCCAATGACAACCCGCGCACTGGCGTCATCTGAGCTTCGTCCAGGAAATGGACAGGGGAGAGTCAAAGTGGTCTGCGTTGCCGATTATGCAGGTACAATAGAAGAAGACGTCAAACCTGTCTGCTTCGAAGTCGAGGTCCCACGGCAGAATGATCCGACGGAACTTGACGCGTAAGGATAAGTGTACGTACCTACTCATAAGTGGTGGGTCTTCATTGGTACCTCTCCAGGCTTCGGTAGCGAGTGCGTTCCGCTTGTCCCAGATCCGGTTCCAGCAGCATGTTCCTGGTAGATCCTCATGCTTGCTGTAGGGTATCCGCTCAAGTTGGGATGTTATACCCTCCTGGTCAATATTCCCCATCGACGTCAATTCCTTTCCGTGACGCATGCGCACGGATTGCTGAAGTCGCAAGAGTAACGATACTCTAGTATTGAGCGAGTATCGACACGTTAACTGCCAACAATTATCTTCCATGGTCCATCGGACCCCTTCCCGTCTCTCAGTCAGTCATAGGAAGGTGTCCGGTCAATTCAGCTTGGCAATACCGGTAGGCGCAGAGGACATGGTTGCGACATGCCCTCAAAGTCTCTTGACTGAATATCGTCCTGTCTGGGAAATCAAATTGGGGTTGTCTGCTTGCGGTCTCAAACTCGGTCGGCACCGGAGATATCTCAGCATCAGCTCTCGGACCGATTTGGCCGCAGGATGCCAGCGCGGGAGACCGGCCACGGACTTGCGGACGGCCTTACCCTTCCCGCTTCGGGCCTTTATGATGCTATGCCCTATGTTCTGTCCTAGCCCGCCGTTGTGGCTGCCTAACCGCAGGTCCCTTATTACGAGGCTCTTCGTACTCCAGCTAACATCGCACAGCACACCTTCACATGCCTTGACGCGCTTGGATTCAAAGTTGGACAACGCAGGGCTCTCATGGCGCTAGGTGTAACATCATGACACCACACGTCCGCATGGGACGGGTTTCAGTTCGGTGGGATGTGAGGAACTTCTGTCCTGATTCTCTCCTCCCCCGCTAGTCTGGCTTCTGCAGCTATGATGATATCACGTCACAATGCAGAAACCAGGGCTAGCAGCCATCACCTCAAAAGCCTCGAATGGTGGATGACATATACCTCTTTCAGAACTTGCTGCAGCATCGCGCCAGAACAAAAAAAGACCGGCCACTGCAGGCTCTATTTGGGAAGGTGCGCTCATCCCGGTATCTCGCGCAAGGGTTGGCGGCGGTCAATATATCTGAAACCCAACTACCTACCCTAAGCAGGCGCCAGATTACAACCCAAGCTCCTGTCATTTAAGTAGTCTAAAATGACCATTCGGCTACTCGACTGATATCATTGTCCGCGAGGCGAGTTCCAGATTGTTTGTGTAACCTTTATATATACTGTATGCACATATGGGTGAAGTTACTGGTCGGCCCGTCAGGCATTCTACGGCTGATCATTTATCATCTGTAGGGAACTCAAATCAGTGTCAGAGAGTAGATAGATAGCTGCCGCATTTAGGTCATCTCGCTCCAGGCCACGAGTGAGTTAGCTAACCAGGTCCATTGCCTTTCATTTGTCGTGGACGCGATCTTCCATTTGTATATGACGCCAAGCCGTAGGCTGAAGGCCGCTTGAGGAGATGGGCAACGAGGAGTGGCAAGGTTTTTCGGAAAGAAAGTTCTTCGGGGCCCAGTGTAAGACTCGGACATACTACATACAGTAAAGGTGTCTGTCTGTCTGTGAGCCCCGGCGGATCATGCCATGGGACGCCGTCCATGTCCCCGCGCTTACACGCCCTAAACAGACTGGCCATCCATCTGGTACAGCTATATTTCTTCAAAGATTTTGCTTTACCAGGCCTTGAATCTTGTTCTACGGTGGACCGCGGGGAAGGTCTGGCTCCCTCCCATTGTAATTACAAAGTCCCCGAGCTAACACTGCCTCTAAGACCCCAGCCCCTGCCAAACCCATGATGAAGCCCCATACTTAATTGGTAACTACTTGAACGGTGTAGAGTAATCTCTTAGAGTGAAAGCTCGGCGGCAGCGAGACACGGAACTCTCCCATCCGTCGGAATGTCGGGCTACGTGGCGCCCGGGTCCTGATAAAGTCTCACACCTCTTCAATGTGGTGGGATAGCAAGACACTGTCACAGCCAGCCAGATGGTTGCTGTGCAGCATAAAAACAAGAGAATCGGCGGGGTGAAGGCCAATTACACCAACGACCCTACCTCCAACATCCTCAGGTGGGATAGTCAGTCATCTTGGGGACATCCACCATCGTCACGGTGGATAGCACGAGGCTCCACGAGGGGAATAGTGGCACCGCGAACAGCCGAAAACATCGGACATTAAGGAAAGACCCATGCCAGAACCAGGCATGTGCGTTCTTGATACAAGCTCACTATGGCGGGCTTCGGAGACATAGGGGAGGCGGGACAGAGGTTCGCGTTACTAGAGCACGCAGACTAGACAAGCGATGGGATTTGGACGGGAGGCAGCCGAAACAGAGTAGGTCAATGACAGCTCAGTATCCTGGGAGTCTAACAGCAAGACATCTTTTCTGCACGAAAGTGAGACACAGAGTACGAGGGCAGAGCACCGGAGTGTGAGACAAATAAACGCCCGTAAGGCGAGGAATTGTTCGAATCGGGGGCGCACAACATCGCGCAAGGTATCAAAAGAGCCGGCTATGTAGGGTTACACTTGGGACCTGCTTGGTTTGTTTCTACAGTGGTGTGCATGTGCGAAGCCAAAAAACCGGCTAGTAGACCTGGGTTGCCACTGCCGTGTGTCCCACAACCTAATGAGCAGGTAGGTAACCGCCCCCAAGTAGTGGGAGGATGTGTCATGACACAGAGATTGGAATACAAGATCCAGACGAGCCGAGGTGCCTCAACTGCCTCTGCAACACGAGGACGTCTGCCATCTATAGTTTGGGACTCACTGGAGGGCCTCTCATACGCCGGGAACAAATATCGAAGAAGGGCGACGTAAACATACTTTACGATGGGTCAGCTGCAGGTCGAGGGAAGCAAGACTGGGCGCCTCAGGCCTCGAATGACTTAGAAAGCTTGATTTGGGATATTTCGGAAAAGTAGTTGACCACTGTACAAGTGCAGAAAGGAAGAGTTGTCAATTAGAGCTTAGCAAGTTATTTAAGGGCTGCTGCTTCATTCTGGGGTGTACAAAGGCAGCTCATAGGCGGCTCTCAAAACTATGCTGATACTTCTCCTGCCCGGGCCAATGTGCATCAGGCCAGACATGACCGAGTGCTTCCCAAACGTGACTGCAGGGGTGTTAGTCAAGCAATGATCTGCAAAAGTAGCCATCGGACTGCTTTTGGAACCACCTACCTGACGAGGATGATTTGCAAGCCATCCTTGACTTCTTGTGGAAGATCCTTCACTTCCTTTCGGTTCTGTGCCGGGAGGAGGACGGTCTTCACGCCCGCTCTGAGGGCACCGATTAATTTCTCCTTTATCCCCCCGACAGCAGTGATCTTGCCCCTTAAACTCAGTTCACCCTATAGCGTGTCGAATTGCATTAGTATCCGTGAAGAGTGAAATGGGTAAACGACAGACAGCCCTCTTGAAGGCAGTGAAAGAGGGCAAAAGGGAACTAGGGGTCATTTGTGAGCTTACCGTCATAGCCATGGTCGGCGGCACAGCTCTTCCCGAGAACAAGGAAATGAGAGCTATCGCCTGCGCGATTCCGCTGCTGGGCCCGTCCTTGGGGATCGAGCCGGACGGGCAGTGAACATGTATACTCCGGTTCTTCATAATGTTCTCGGTATGATCCTGTGTGAGGCCTAACTCGTACGCGTTCGCTTTTACCCAAGAGAGCGCTACTTGACAGCTTTCCTTCAAAACATCGCCTAATTTACCGGTGAGTTGCACGCTGCCCGTGCCTGGCATGTCGGCGACCTCGATGAACAGGATGCTACCGTTGCCACCTGAGCTGTACGCCACGAGACCTGTTACAATGCCCGGCCTGCTGGTCTTCTCCGCAATCTCCTCGTCAAACTTCTCGATGCCTAGGATGTTCTCCACATCCTCAAGAGTGAGTTGCGGGCTGTAAGTTTCAGGACGGCCACTGTCTTTAGCGTCAGCGTACTGAACCGCTTTTGCACGACAGACCGAGCCGAGCTCCCGCTCGAGGTTGCGCACGCCTGACTCGCGGGTGTACGACTCAATAATCTTCGACACAACCTCCGGTGGGAACGAGACCTGGTTCTCGCCAAGACCGTTCACGCGTATCTGTTTCGGGATCAGATGCTGCATTGCGATGTGTCGCTTCTCAAGTGTTGTGTAACCCGGAATATAAAGGGTCTCCATCCGATCTAACAAAGGTGCCGGTATAGTGTCGAGGGAGTTTGCTGTGGCTATGAAGAGCACTTTGCTGAGGTCAAATGGTACGCCGAGATAGTGATCCACGAAGTTGTGATTCTGTTCGGGGTCTAGCACCTCTAACATGGCGGCAGAGGGATCGCCGTGGAAGTTGGAACCCCCGACCTTGTCGATCTCGTCCAGGAGGAAGACAGGGTTTGCAACGCCAACCTTCCTCAGTCCCTGGATGATCAAGCCGGGCATAGCGGCGACGTAAGTCCTCCTGTGGCCTCGTATCTCTGCTTCATCTCTGACGCCGCCCAGTGAAATGCGGTGAAACTTCCTTCCCAATGCTGTCGCAACAGATCTGGCAAGGCTGGTCTTTCCCACGCCTGGAGGACCGACCAAGAGCAGAATGGGTGATTTGTCAATCATACGTTTGCTCTTCAAAACTTCCAACTTTGCCGTGCTAGACTTGATGCGCTCCGCCGTCTCAGAATCAGGTGGCGCTTTATTGTCGTCATCCTTGCTTTGGTCCGACATGCCCGTCTCCTGCTCGACCTGCTTGATTTGCGCATCGACTTCCTCGTTTATGGACTGCTTCAACCTGAGCACAGCTAAATACTCGAGAAGCCGCTTTTTCACCTTGTCCAGGCCGTAGTGGTCGTCGTCAAGCTGCTTCCTAGCTGCTGACAGGGTATTCGGTCCGAGATGATCATCTGTAACCGTCTGCCAAGGTATTTCGGCCAGCGTTTCTAGGAAGGTCCTGGTGACTGAATAATCAGCCTGTGCTGGCATCATCTTCTTCAGTCGTTTAAGCTCCCTTTCAGCCACCTTTGCCGCTTCAGGTGTAAGTCTGGCAGCGTCCAACTTTTTCTGAAGCTCGTCAATCTCACTTGGCTCGCGGTCGTCTTCCTGATTTCCTGAGCTCCCGAACCCGGAATTGGGTGGAAAAGGCAAACCAATGCCGGGTATTGGGCCCCTCTGCTGGCTCCTAGTATACTTCGGCTTTTGAGTGCGATCAGATTCTATACTGAAGGGTATGGTTGTGGTGGTGAAAGTGGTAATCTTGATGTTGTTCTTGATGCTGCCTAACTGACGGTCCAAAAGCTCAATGACTTTAGCAAGGCGTTCTTTAACATCGGCAAGGCCGAGTACTTGCAGCTTCTCCTCGTAGGAACACTCCAAGATGTTTGCCATGAAGTCGGCTAACATACCGGCCTCGGCAACTTTCTTCTTAGCGATGAAGAAGTCAAGCCGTCGTGCTAGAAGTGGAGAAAGGCCACCCGAGCCGGCAGATCTGGGGAGAATAGAGCTGAGTCGGAGTACAGCGACGAGCTCTCTAGAGAGGGTCTGCAATTGCTGAAACAGCTCGTCAAGGGCGGAATCAAGAAGGGAGACCTCATCTTGATGATATATCACTTTTGCTTCGAGAAATGGTCGGTCGGAATAGACCTTGTCAACCCTGACGCGGCCAATTCCTTCAACGACGAGTGTGAACTCTCCAGTGCCTCTTCCTTCAACTCCAGTAATTTTGGCGGCCACACCCCAACCATATAAATCTCCCTTTGTTATGTTTGTCGTATTAGCGGAATGGCGTTCGGGAAGCTCACTGGCATCGCCACTCTGTATGAGAAGCTGGCCATTAGGACTGATGAGTGGCGACGCGAGGGGGACGCATACGATGGGAACCGTATCGATTCGACCGTTTGGACTTTTAGTCGCAGCTCTGGTGTAGACGATTGCGAGCAGCGACGCTATGTCTGGTCGGCTGGACGAGACCGGAATCCTCTGGATTATACCGGGTAGAAGGACAGTGCCTTTAGGCAAAGGGATGAGGGGAAGTGTTGCTGTCTGTCCGCGAGCCATGTGGCGTCGTCTTGTCCCGAGGCGACGGTTATGTGGATGGACACAAGAGATTCCCGTGGTACAATGCTTGCGTAACTTCGTTTCCGGAGTTTGGTGAAAGCGTGTGCCTCGAGGCAGATTCTATTCCATATTACAAGGTGATATAACGCTCGAAGAAACCAAAGTGTCGGATGGTGGCCAGGATGATGTTGGATTTAAGGTTGAATCACGGACGCTGACGTCGAAGCTTCCAGTTCAGCCAACTGTAGGGGAGCCGAGGCTAAAACCTGGGGCTCAACTAAGATAATCAGATGCAGCTGGGGTTGTGTGGGGCAACACCCGCCTTACCGGTACCACTTTCCCGATGCGATAGTGACATGTCGGCTTGAGGTCGGACAACCGACCACATGTCGACGATTGACGGAAGTGCTGGAAGTTGTCCCAGACAGCCACAAGAGAAGTCTGTTTTGATATTGGCAGACGTCCCGGGAATATGGAAATGTACTTGGTAGGGTCCATCTGAGCCTGTATTGTTAACAGCAGGGCAGAGTCACATGCGCATCATGCAGCGATTTTGATCCGGGACAGGCATCCCGTTGTTTTCTTCATATTCTAGGAGTACCCGAGGAGTCTTCCCCAGCGCCAGACCGCCTCGATTCTCTTGAGTCAGTATCCGGTTTCCTTGCTAGGCGGCTCCGGCTTTTAAGTTCCCCCCCCCTCAAAAAAAGAGGGCCAAAACAACAAAGCGTCTTTAATCTTGTGCTAAGCCAGCGATATAAGGCTATTTGCCTGAAGCCATGCCATCATTAATTGATACAACACTCCCAACATCGCTTCACTTCAAACGCTGTAGCTTGCGATTGAAGGTGGTGCCCGTATCCAGGCAAGAGTCGGGGCGGATTGTCCCTCCAAATGCGCCCAAGGCCTGTGCGTCTAGCACAGAACATCTCTTTCAATTTATAGAACGGCAGGGGCGGTGATCTGGCTGGCTTGCCATGCGCCCCAGGTCCTGTTCACAAAATCTCATTACTTCCCTGCCATGCCACGGTTATGACGGAAGCAAGGACTCTTGCACCCAATCTGGCAGAGCTGCTGACCGAACTACTGTCTGCGAAAAGCCCCTCCAGCCCCGTGAGGCGGCATGTTACGGCCATCGAATGGAGGGCCTCCGAATGGCAGACCACCGTCAGGTGGTCCCTGGAAGCCACCCATACTGAGAGGCGGCATGTACGCTGGTAATCCAGGCGGAGGGATTCCACCGTAGAATCCGGGCGGACCCTGCATGCTGCGAGGGCCCGGTCCGGGAGGCCCGGCCATGCTCTCTGGCGGCGGCGGAAAGGCTCCGGGGGGGAAATTTGGCGGAAACATCCCCGGAACTGGCCCGTTACGTGGGTTGTTCATGATGTTGATACCAGGTGGAGGAGGTATCATAGGCCGTTGAGGCGGCATCTGTGGGGCACCGCCCATCTGAAACTGGGGCATGTGATGGTCTAGCCCAGGAGGAGGCGGCCGTTGAAGGATTTGTGTAGGCTGCTGGGGACGACTGTCATTATCTGGAGAGTGAAATTGCTCATCGAAAAATCCCGAAGCACCTTGTGGGCGTATCTGACGTCGGGGCCCAGCAGTACGTTCCCTGTTATAATCCGACTCGCGTTCTTGGATATTGGGCGGATTTACTTGTTTAGTCGGCTGCGGCATCCTGACCATCAGCTGCTCTGTGCGCAGAGGCTCCGGCGCAGCACGAGCGCTCTGCATCAAGCGCATAAGAAATTCGGCATTGTTATTGTTGACGGGTACAGGATTCTGCTCAACCCGGCCACTACTCTGACTCAGGCCATGCTGACGCTGGGCAAGTAAATCTTGAAGATTCTGGTCCGCGCGATGGGTCGGCGGTTGGCGGTGGGCTAGCAGATCCTGCAATGTCTGTTCCGGACGAGCAGCTGGAGGCTGGGAAGGTGGAGCCATTGGACGAGGAGACAGTATGTCCTGGACGGAGTGAGGCTGCGGTGCACCGCGCAGTCGCGGATCCTCACGGCGCTCACCTCCATACTGTTGGAAGGGCTCAGGAGAGGTGACAGCGCTCTTCCCATGCTGCATGGTTGGCGGCAATCCTGGTGTCAGCCCTGGCGTCAGCCGTGGTGCCAACCCAGGGGTTATTGCTGGTGTCGATGATTGCTCCGAGAAGCCTGGAGTGGCCTGAGGTTGCGTTGGCTGTGAGCTCGGAGTGAAGCTCTGGCGCTGTAGCTTTTGAAGTAGCACGGCGAACGCTTCTTTATCAGGGTCATTCTGCTGAGGAACGGGATTTGTGCCGTTCGACGGCGAAGCCACTGTCCCAGGCGTCGGTGGTTCAGTCCTTCCGCGTGTGTCATCCTGGGCGGAAAAAAAGGACGTAAACCTGGACGACTTCCCGGTTTTCGGTCTGGAGGATTCCTTTGCCTCGATTGCAGGGCTTCCGAGGTCGAGTGTCGCCCCTCCGCCATAAGCAGCGAAGAATTTGTCGGGACCAGACTCAGTGGCCGGGACCGACACTGCCTTGTGTTCTGATTCGACCACGAGTTCGTTCCTCGGTTTTTCGGTCGGCAGCCCTTCGTTAGACTTATGAGGTCCTCCTCTACTGGCTTTCATGGCCTCCATGAACTTTTGAAAATCTTCAGCTGTATGGCCTTGCGACTTTCCTTCGGCAGGCTCGTCTAGCCACTCAGGTTCCCGTTCGATTCGAGTCTCCCTGTCACGATCCCAACGGCGATCATAAGCCCGGTCATTCTGCCTGTCTCCGTGCTTGTCTGCAGGCTTTTCCTCCGGATTCCGGTCCCTCCAGCTCTTTGCCCGGTCAATACGTTCGCGCTGCGTGAGTGGCGCACCTTCGCTATTTTCCTTAAGCCGGGGCTCCGGCCTGTGGCGGCTGAGCCCGTTCCAGCGAGATCCATCGACGTCCTCAGTCTCTTTCTCTCGGATTGTCGTCTGATCGGTGTTACGGCTGCGACGCTCGCCATTATTGCGATCATCGCGGTCTCGGAATCTTCTATCATCACGACCAGTGGTACGGTCAGACCCTCCCATGCGGCCGTGAAAGCGCTCAGCGCCTTCAGTACCAAAGCTCTTCCGCGGTTTCACCGTACTCCAACCCTCGCTGTCTTGATCGGCATCCCCTCGCCGTCGAAACGTGTTGCTTGTCCGATTATCCCTGAAACGATCATTGCCGGCATCCATATCGCTCGTCTTGGTACGGAAGTTTAGTCGCTCGGGTCGATCTCGAGGCTCGGCATCTTTGACATTCTTTTCAGCTTCACCAAGCCTGTTATTTCGCATGGAGGTCGCAGAGGCAAAGCTAGTCCTTGGAGGTCCAAGGATTATGTCTTCAGGGTCTGCTGAGGGGTTAGTTTCAAGTAAAAGACCCCAGGCGATACTGTATAGAAATTTAGGAACTCACTCGCACTGCTCCTTGATATATTCCGATCGACGCCAGGTCGACGTTGTTCCAGCACAGCAGCGTCGGACACCTTGGTACGTTCGGTCGCAGGCTTCACCTGGTTGCGGATGGTCTCTGGTGGCGGACTAGACAAGCATATAGTTAGAACGTGGCGCCGTGCCAAGGAACAGGCAGAATTGAACAAGAAACGATTCAAGGACCAAAGCAGACATACCCCATCCACTCCTCGGCAGGAGGGAGACCAGCCGGTTTGACGCATAATGGTGAATCGCGCAAGAAGAGCAGGACATCCGCAGTGTATCTCCCACCCACACGTAGAATTTCGGACTCGGCCATAATAGGTTCAAGCAGGTCGCGCAGGTCTCATCTGAGATGTAAGATGACAGATATGTTAGAATGTTGTGGCCAGCGGGCAGCTCGTTATCCGGAGGTTATCACTAGTTGTATGTCCACGTTGCCGCGTGTCGCTGTTTGGTAGACTCAGTAGGCGCAGGGACAAAAAGGTTGGCAACGTAGTCTCGATAGCGTGGAAGGAGTCGTTCAGCAGGCTCGTGGCTGCGGAACTGATCATGCGACAAGTCTGTCAGATGCAAGATGTGAAGAACCGGTAGGCCAACAATCGACGATTTTACGCAGAAGCAGGGGCACGGAAAGATGAAGCCCGCGAAGGTGGTGAAGGGTATGAACGTTCAGTTGAGGTGGGTTTCGTGACCGGAGTCGGGAAGTATGTTTGCAATTGGTTTGCGACGGCAAAGGTTGAGGGTATCGTAATTGTGCAGGCAAGTTAGGCAGAGAGGTTGTTGTGAGCGGATTGAAAGACGGATGAGGATGGATAGTCGTCGGTTCGGCTGTCTCTGTGGTTGTTGTTGGTTTGTGGCCGCTGTCCCTCCTCCCCTACTTAGGGGAATTTTTGGAGGTGTGGAGAAGCACAGGCCGCATCAGGCAAGGTCAGCGACCCTGCGCAGCGATGCAGGACATGCGAGGCGATTCCTGATTCGTACAGCCACGTCACAGGGCCAAGGGTATGCGCGAAAGGCTAGGTACTTCAGCTCGTGGAGACTTTTCTCTGCCTTGGAGGTAACTGTTATAACTACGTAGTGGTGTATCCTAGAAATTATGCCCTTACGTGAAGACTACAACCATGACCAGAGAACCCGACAGTTTCCTCTCACATCCTCTTGAGTTTACAAAGCTCATCATCTCAGCAGACGGAAATGAATAGCGAATGCCAGGATTAATTCGCATCTCTACCTTCATACCGCTTGCGCATCACCAGAGAACTGTCCCACTTCTTTTCTCAAATATAGATGAACCGCAAGTCCAGCGCTGGTCAGACCTCGAGGATATCAGGGATACCGCCTTTGCTCCAAGCTACCGCCCTCTCCTGGTCGGCTGTTTCCCAAACCCGCTTAATCAGAGCTGGATATATCCACTCCTCGTCACCGCCGCTGGACGCCGCCTGTCGGCTCTCGAGCCATGCCATGACACCGAACCGAGTCAGAAGTGTCCCACTACCGCCCTCTATACTCGTCGCTCTCTGCAATATCCCCAGAATCTGCGTTCGTAGGTTAAGTCTCATGTAGGGGTTTTCTGCCTGCGACATAAGCTGTTCAAACACCCGCCTCTTATGGAAGAGGCCCAGATCAGCCACCGTTCGGAGGCTGTCAAGGAGATACGTCAGCAACCAGCTGAGTTCGGCATAGTAACAATCGTCCTCCGAGGGCTCCCCCTGCAGTACCTCGTGCACCAGTGGAAGCCTGTCTAGCTTCCAAAGTGGTCCGCTGGTGAGGAAAGAGTTGATTTTGGCGTACATGATGTGCAGTGGGTTCTTCAGCACGTCTAGACCATGGCACGCAAAGGAGATGATCGAACTCGGTAAAGGGCTTGTATCGACATTGCCTTTTGCTGTTTCTGCAAGCTCACATAACAGAAGATGACACTGTTCCTTTTCGTCGTAATCCGACTGCAGTATTTTCCCCGCCACCTTGAGAATATTCGTGACGGCTTCTTTCCGGATACTCGTGTGATCGGAGGCTAGAAGTGTAATCAGTGATCTAGCGTACCCTTCCTCAACCAGCTCGTCCGCTGTCTTGTTTGTCCACTTGTGAAGAGCCGAATTGTCCAAGTCGAAGTAAAGTGGTTGAGCAAATAGCTGAGTGAGTGACTTCCGCCCAGCTACAGACTGTGGTTGGTGGTCTGAAGACGTGGAACCCTGAATGTCAATCTGCGATGATCTCGTCGAGGTGAAGTAAGTGTCCTCGACAGTAACATCGGCGGGGAAATTCTTTAGCGTCTTCTTCTGGACAACCTCCGGGAAATGAGCTCTCATCCTGCCAAATACGCTTTCTAGCAAGACCGGGTCTTCTCCAGCGGCCTTGGATGAGCCCATGAAGAAGTTGATAAACTTGGCCAGCGGTTGAACTGTGTCCGGACTCTTAGAGACCAGCGCGTAGGGTATTTGTTCGAGTAGTACCATTGCCAGAGGGCTTAGTTGTGGAACTCCCGCCTCTACGTCGACTTGTCCTGAAGTATTGCCGACAAGGTCCAGCATCATCTCAAGATATTTTATGGGAGCCATGGCGCACCGCGTGACGCAGTTGTCAAGGAAAGTCCAGACGCTGATAGAGGATTCGGCCGTGAGCTGAGTTGCCTTTAAGAGACGTAGGCTCTGCACCAACGGCTCCAAGCCACGAACTCCGTCATTACATAGGACAATTTGATGCTCCTCAGCCACGAAGTTGAGGCAGTCCAAAAGCCTGACGGAGGAGATGTCTTGCTGACTATCCACGAGAAGCTGTAGCAGGGTTAGAAAGGGCGACAAAGCAAGGCCTTCGAGTTTCGAAAACCACCGCATTCCTGGTGAATGCCTAGCAATGACAAGCAGATGCTCCAGTTCCAGGAGACCAAGTTTCCGATCCTCACCATCTTCATCTTCCTCAGCTCCTAGTCTCTTGATGGTTGTCACAAGAAATGGAGAAACATCGAACTTCGCGATCAAGGCAACCTGAGGGAGCACCTCATAGTAGTAGAGGAGAAGCCGACTTGCTGCCTCACGGTGAAGAATATTATCTTCCGGCAAGGTCCGGTAGGAATTGACGATATCCTTCATCGATGGGCACCTCTGACAAAATTCGTCAACTAGCCTTCGTGCGGCCTCTTTCCAAAGACCATTATCACCACCCGCGGCTTCCTGGTAAAGCTTGAGCGCCTGCTCGAGCTTTCCTAATGCTAGGACGAGTATCCGTGTGACAAAGAAGGATATCAAATTCGACTTTTGTGCCAAACATCGAACAAGAACTTTCTGGTTCAAGGGGAGCGGAAGAATGTTGTCCAAAATGATGGATGTCGGAGGGGGGAAATGTGAGTACCCAGAAGGCTGGCCAAAGTAATCAGGAATAGGAACCGTCACGGCATTGAAAAGGAGGGCGGCATATCCAATCCAGGTTGCAGAGAGTTTTGGCTCAAAGGTGAATGACCGCTTCTTTTGGAAATAGTCAGCGATGAGCTCTGGCGCAGCTCTGAATATCGCGATGAGTAACTCGCTTTGCTTAGTGTTGGACCATGGCCGTAGACTCTGGACGAAGTCAGAGAGAACGTGATTCCGGACAGGAATCTCGTCTCTAAATTTGTTCAACCAGACAATATTCTCCAGGCCCACACCGTCGCCGTTCCGCAGTTGTAGTAATATGTCGTCGTCCACTTCTGTCCCTTTTGGGTAAAGCCCTGATTGTTGTCGAAGGACACCGGCAGAGGGAAGTGTACACGCAATCTGGAGAAAGGCGTGAGCCACCTCGTCAACAGAGCGCTCACCGTCCGTGTCGGACGCAGCACCATTATATGTATAAAGTGATGAAATACGAGTTAGTGTGTTGGCGCTAAGAAGCCTGCTCTTCGCTTCTCGCGGCAGCTTCTCATCCAGCAGAACATGAGTCTTCAGTGTGTTGAGTGTCTCAAATATCAAGTGGGGAGGGTCTTCTCGGATCAACCTCATAAGGCCGGTGACGATATCCTTCATTGATAGCAGCTCCTTCTTAGCCTCCGGGTGCAGAAGCTTCAGCGCAGCGAGAAAGAAGCGAACGGCGTTGGTTCTTGCTGACGGTCGTTTCGGGTCCTCTCGTCCTTCTCCTAGATATTTAATGCCCATATTCCGGCTCAGGGATTTGAACGTGTAGTTTCTCGCACGGAATATCGGTTTCGCAATGGCCCCCCCATCAAAGCAAAGAGCCTCCCTTAACAGTCGTAATGTGGGTGATATAATGAACTCCTTGCCCTTATCCGCAGAGAGATTCCTAGCTATGAGCTCTAGCTGTCGTTTTCGCAACAAGGTTCGACATATGCCCAAGCCATAAGGGACCAGATCTAGTGACTGAGAGAGAATCCTCAAGAGCAGGGCCAACACAACGGGAACGGCAGAGAGGACGTTATCCTGATTGGTCTGGCCTGCATAACTCCATGTTTCCATGATATCGGGAAGGTATACTGGTGTGTCATCGTCAGGCCTCGGTTTCGTCGAGAAGAGGTATTCGATGAGGATTTTGCGATAGTCGTCACGGCCATGCTCTTCATTGTTGATACGGTCTAGAAAGACTTTAAAGGACTGCAAACCTTCAAATAGTTAGTCGAAGCGCAATACCATCGATTCATGGCTTCAACTTACCATGCCTAGCCTTTTTTATATCCTGTTCTGCCGCGAGGAGCCCTTGAAGCTGGCGACTTGTGTGGATCTCCTCCGAGGTTGGAGCTTCATGTACTACTTTTACCCTCTTTCGTGGCTTTCCAGCCGTGTCACTGACTAAAGAAGGTCGTTTTACCATTGTTACTGAATGAGGCAAGAGGAGTAGTAAGTCTAGAGCTAGCCTTCCTTACGACCAAGTCCCATGAGCGACCTGCATCTCATCTGCTTCCTATAAATTTCGGCGGGTCTTCTAATACTGCCGGCATTTACCACCCATAAGACCCTGGTTAATTCTTTGACTGATGCATGCTGTTATCGATAAGACTAGTTCGTCTCCACCCGAGGGTTTGTGGGTTCCGGTTGCCCCACTATCATCTTCGGAAGCTGGATGAACATTCAACGACATTCGGTCAATTTCTGGGTAACCAGCCATATTAACCACACCTTTGTCTTTACATATCATATCATACCTGACCCTTTACAGTGCAATCTCAGATTCAACGATTTCCGTAAGCCTTCGATATGAGCTACGTACTTCCGCATCTAACAACAGGCTGGCACGTGGACCAAGCCATCCTCTCTGAGGACGAGCGCCTTGTCGTAATCCGCTTCGGCCGCGACTGGGACCCGGATTGCATGCGCCAAGACGAAATCCTCTACCGGATCCAGGAGCGCGTACGCAACTTCGCCGCCATATATGTCTGCGATATCGACCAGGTTCCCGACTTCAACACTATGTACGAGCTGTACGATCCCTGCACGATCCTCTTCTTCTTCCGCAACAAGCACATGATGGTCGATTTCGGCACCGGCAACAACAACAAGCTCAACTGGGTGCTCGAGGATAAGCAAGAGATGATCGACATCATTGAGACGGTCTATCGAGGCGCGAAGAAGGGCAGGGGTCTAGTTGTTAGCCCGAAAGGTGCGTTTTACTCCCCATACTTCCTCGCTTCCTCTTTCGCTATCAACGCTGCTAACTTTGTCCCAGACTACTCGACTAGGTATCGCTACTGACGCATGTTTGGAATTGGGCCAAGGAGTTTCGGTTTGCAGAGCGACCGGGTTAGGATTTGGGAGTAGTCGCCAAGGTGAATAGGGAATCGGGTTCGTCTTACTATCAATACCATTGATTGAACTTTTGAAATAATTGCTAATGCGCCAATGTGAAGTCCCCTTGGCACTTCTACAACATAACAGGTGCGCCTACAGTCATGCCTGGCAACGAAGGTATAGTGCCGACCCAGGTCCCCAACCTCTTGACATAGTGTATGCGTGCCGCTGCAGCTCTCCCCATGAACGCAGCTCTCCCCATGAACAGAAGCTTGCCATGTAAGTGAACAGTCACTCCACCTAAGTAGCCGTAGAGTATGTACACCAGACTTCGAATAGACCGCAGTAGTAGGAGGTTTATGTCCAACGAGTCTTGCCATCGTGCACCTTGCAATAAATACAGTCGAGGCAGAAATCACATCATGTCCCCCTGAGCCGGTGGCTGAATCTTTTCCTGCCCAAGGAAGTTGCTTGGCACCTTCGGTAGCTGAGGCGAGGTGGCATATCTTTCTTCTCGTGACCGACCACCCGTTAACCTCCGCATCCTCGATCTCGTGCTCTGCGCCAGGGGCTTGATCATGTTCTCGAGAAAGAACGATCCCTCGCCTCCCCCTGTATTGGGCCGCTCATCGTCGCCGTCGGAGAATACATCCTCGGCGAACTCGTCATCAGACGTAAAATCACCAAGCTGTGGGTTGTAAGAAGCTGGTGCAGAGGGCGACGTGATGGACCGCGAGTGTAACCCTGGCCTGTTTGACAGGATGGCTGGGCCCGGACCCCCGATGTTGAATGCTCCGGGATTCATTGTGTTTGAGCTGCCTTCCCGAGACATCATCGGCGTTCTGTCAGGGAAGCCGTTCTGGAATGAGGTATTGTTTGACGCTTGATGTAGAATTGGAAGAATGTGCTCGTCGTAAAGCTGCGCACCTGACTCGAATGCATCTGGCGAGAACTCTGTTATAGTTCTGGATGATCGTCCCTCGCTAGGCGGACTTATAGATATGTCATCGAAGAAGTCATCTAGACTATCCAGTTTGGACACCAGATCTCCCATATTACTTTCTCCGCGGAACTCATCAGACATCATGGTGTCCGCTCTATCTGAAGGGGTAAAGTAGTCGTAAGGGAACTCATCAGCGTGGAACTCGACGTCAGGGGTTGGAGTCGCCTCGGTGGCAGCGTCCTCCGCGCTTTGGCACATGTAAAATGCCGCATGCACATTCGCCCGGGTCGAATCCGTCTTCTTAGCTGGCATAGGAATTGCCCAGCCGGACTGCTCCGGTATACCGAACAAGCTTTGAGTCCTTTCATACTCCTTACGGATAGCTTTCGAAGTCGACCGGGTCATGCTCATTCGTAGATGGTGTTTATCCATTGAGCTTCCTGACATAGTCATGATATGATCAAGTACCTCCAGAGCTTCCATGCAGAAATCGGTCTGCAGGAGGCGAAGTAGAGGCGAGATCAGATCCGATCCATGACCAGCTATCTCAGCCCTCTTCATGTCGACTTCAGGGATGATGACGCAGAGTATGCGCATCGTCTTGATTTTGATCCAAGAAGTACTGTTTGTCAAAAGGCCCATCAACATTGTTATCATCTGGAGATCGAATTGCGGAAGAAAATATTCTTTTAGTGAGCGGAATAGCTGCCGTACGAACTCTTCGCCGGACAGGTAATTCTTCGCGAGATAGTTATCGAGCACTTGAGCGATACCGGGAAATCCTTGAGCATCCGCGACCGCCAGCAGATTGTCGGCCGTTCTTATCACTTCACCGTCTAGCGCTTCAAGGTCCAGAGCATGCAAGAATCGGGGGGAGTTGGCGAGTATGGTGAAAAAGATTCGACTATCATCACCAATAAGACTGTCGTTGGGAATTCGCACCAATTTATCCATCGTTCGTAGAGTAGATGTCCAGCACGTGGAGGATCGCAGGCCTTTGTAGAGTAGTGGCTGGACTCCGTCGAAGGGTCCATCCCACTTCGCAGGTTGGCCGTCATAAAGTAATTTCCGCACAGAAGGAGAATGGAAGTCTAGCTTGTTCAAATATTGTTCAAGCATCTCGACAGCCTCCTGAAATTCCCTCTCGTTGATAGATTCTAGACAGGCGCAGGTGGTCCAGAACAGCTGCGGAAATGTGGCGAGCTTCTCCGCGTCTAGCTTGATAATCAATGTCTTCAGCGTCGTCAAGATCTCCATCGCAAATGTCTGGATTTCTGCATCTTCATCAGCCACGGTGTTTGAGAGCCTAACCAACATTTCACCAAGCATATACTGATCCAAAGATGTCAAAATGCATCTGAAAATTTGGAACGAACGGCATGCAAGATGTCTCACGGGACAAGACGTGGCCCAGGTGAGCGAGAGGCGGCCCCATTGCTCCTTTATTCCCGGAAAAGCAAGCTCGAACGTCGTAACGACTTGAGAAGTGAGGTGTTCCATGCTCCGAGGAACATCGCTGCCCTCATCGTCCACCTTTCCATTGCTATCTTCGTACCCCCAAACGACAGATCGATCATGGCGGCGTATGGAGTCAATCAAGTCTTCAATCGCTTCCTTATCCGCGACCGGCGTGTTATCCTCCAGTCTTGAGATGACAAGCTCATGTATCAGGTGGATGAGCATTTCACGAGCTTGTTCTTGCACCAGCGTCGTATAATGATCCCACAGAACTGTCACCACTTGAAGCAGAACAGGCACATTTTCTGAGACAAGGCTGACGGGTGCCACCATCAAGTCGACCAGTAGGATGAGTGACAACTGGCCCAGAGAGAAGCCAGCCTGCTTCGTACCGACGGGTAGAGCCTCGGAAAGATCGGCACAGTAGGGAAATCCGGTGATGTCAGGAGTGGTGGGTGCCGCCTCCCTCTTCTCATTCGGCACCATGGCTTTGGGCGTGATCTGCAACAGTAGAAAGTCTACAACCTTGTTGCCTGGCGTTGTAACCGTGCTGGCTAGGAAGACGACAATCTGTTTGGCATACTCCACAAAGTTCTGCTCCCGCCGCTCGAGGCAAAGAGACATGATGAAGTCCAGGACTAAGCGGACGTTCCCTGGATGGGGACCTGTGGCGAGGGCTTGCCATAGTGCCTGTACCTCGTTATGCAAGGCGGAGCTTGACTTGATGGTTATCTCCAGGAGATTGGCCAAGAGAACGTACGACTGTACGATGGGGCCACCGTTTGGGTCGACTTTCAACTCAATCAATTGAATCCAGGGAAGGATCACAGCTATAACATTTCTCTGGGCAGCGTCTTTGAGGTCTTTGAAATAAAGTGTGAACTCCGAGAAGATGTGGAATGCCAAGTCAGTGTGTTGCTTCGCTAGCCGCTTTGAAATCTCGAACTGCGCCAGCTTGTAGACAGCTTTTGTCTTGTCAGATATGCTGATATCGAAATCCTGGATTTTTGAGCTTCGCCCTTGCTGTTGCCTCTCCTCGAGGGCTCGAAGTACGTGAGCCGATTTTGACCTAATCTCGCTTTGGTCATTGCCGAGAGTGAACAGACAAAGACCCAGCAACCTCCAGAACGGAGAAGGGTAGTCAGGATGCTCCAGAAGTACTTCGGTGACAACCGTGAAATAGCTTTCAAGTACCTTCGGCACATCCGAGCCATAGCATTTGGCAATGCAGTGCTCGAGCAGATACGGGTACTCCTGGTTATGGACGATCAGGTTCTTCAAGGCCCGCCTTCCAATGACATTCATCCGGTCGCTGCCCGAATTGAAAATGGCGTCAATCCAGTTTAACATCCTGCGAACATCGAACTGGAGAGCTACACCACTCTCCGTTGTGACACCAATGGGGCCTCCACAAAGTGCCGCCATGGCGCTCAGAGCAGCCGTTCGTAGATTCCTCTTCTCAATCTCCATTGCAGCAGTCAACGTTCCTCGTTCTCCCATCGTCTGTTGGTCCATGACCGACTTTCGCATGTTGTCCTCTCTGGCCCGAATCTGAGATTGGTTGGGTGAGAAGCCGCACCAGTCTTCCATCAACGCAAACGAGGACTTGCGCGATTCGAAAGTGATCCACCGCGACGGGTCTTTGGTATGATTAATACCCTCAAACAACTCCTCCATAAGTCCACAGTAGTGGCGCCGCAGCTTCTGGAACTCCCAGTCCATCTGAACTTCGCCATCCATGAGGAAAAGCTTTAGATCCTTGGCATAAGTGACAAGATTGGTAAGGATCCAGTCGTCCTGGTACACATCCGGTCGCTTCAAGAAGTGCGCTGTCAATTTATACACGTGCGTGATCTCCGTGCGCAGCAGGTCTGTCTTTCGATTTCGGCGGGGGTTGCTGTTTGTCCTCTGGTGAAGACGACCCCTGGCTTCATCATTACAGACGGAGACCTGCCCCTGTAACTCTTCCAAAAGGGTACGATAGATATGCACATTGATGGACCCCATAGCGACTACTACAGCATCCCTAACAGATGCCGAGGAAGCGGACAAAAAAGGGTTGAGAAATTTAAAAAGGGTCCGCGCAGATACGATCCTATCCGCGGCGGAAGCCGACTTCGACACTTTACGTAGGTGTTGACCGTCTGTCGAAACATTACTTTGCAGGCTCCCTTGATCTGCTAGAGTAGTGCACGCGAAAACTAGGTATAGCTTCCACTGTTCGATGAGGACTTCAGGCTGCGACGTCGGAGTTCTTCCAGTAAGGCGTGCACTTCCAGGATCAGATCCGTAGTACAGGCCGCGAGATGGTTCGGACAATAAAGTGATGGTCTTATACATCTGCAGGATCCGGTTGCAGATCAAGTCCCGGCCGATAGTGATGGTAAATGGACATTTATCGAAGGCGATTCGAATGAAGTTTGGGAAGATCTTGAACCACAATGTGGTGTCATAGGAGACGTCGCTTGTACAGAGCTCAACCAGGGCTCCTCGGTTATTGCTATTCTGTATGCCTCTTTGTAGCCTGCTTCGCTCTGCCACGGAAAGATGTTCGTCATTGAAATTCATCACTTGCATGGAATCGTTTTCGAGTATGTCGATCAACCTGAGAGTATCCTTCGCCCGACCGGAGGACTTGCTGAGGACAGTATCGAACTCCGTGGTCAGCCGCAGGACAGTAATCGCATGATATCGAACACGTCTTGACTGCGAGCAGAGGAAGAACAACCCGTGGGCCTCAACCTGGTCAACCTCAGCCCAAATGCTTGACAGGTCCAATTTCATAGCGCGCTTGTCCGCAGCACCGGCTTCGCCTAGTTCTGTGGCCGCATCTCGTGTCTTCTGCCTGATTTCATCAAGCCAGATGTGAAGTAGCTCCACGTACAGCCTCAGCGTATTTTCGATGTGTCCCGGCCCGAGCATGCCCCCATCAGACATGGTGGAATATCTGTCATCAAAATTGAAAATAAAGCGCGCAAAGCCCATGGTGACTTGATGAGCATGGGATTGGCGGGCGATGGCTTTGAGCGACTGTGCTGAGGATTCTGCGATGTTATATTGGACATGCGCAGTGCCAGTACATAACAGGTTGATCAATGTATTGAAAGGCACGTCTAAAGAGAGGCATCGTGGCAGAGCTTGGACGGCAACATGGAGTAGCTCATAGAAAGCCTGCTTCTGGTCGTATGGATTAGGATGCTCGTCCCGTCTCGAGAAATTGAAAGTATCGGTTATTGGCGTCTTCGCACCTGGACTGTTGAACTTTTCGTCCAAGGCCGCTTGCCCACCAAAGGTATTATCGCAGATGATAGTGATCTTGCCAAGAATCTCGCAGAACCGCGCGTAGTATTCACGCACCGTCTCACTGAGGGCCGACAGAAGGACTGGTCTTGATAACTCCTCTTTCACATATGACACGACGGGGCTGGGCGGACCTGCATGTCGAGGAGAGCTTACAACTGGAGAAGTGGGCACTCGGTCGAGAGATGGCGATGTAGTATAGTTCTGCGGGAAGGGAGGTCGGCCTTGGTCACCTTTCTCCAGATCGGCCATAACAACCAAGAATGCGCGGATACCAAGAACCATCCTATCCGGGTCAAGGCTCTCAACCTTCAGCTCCTTATTGGAACTGAATTGATCCGCATTAACCAACGGGAAAATGATGGACCTGAAGCAGTATTCAGGGTGTTTATAACCGACGATTCTAATGATTTGAATAGTTGGGTCCGTGACGGCAACCTCAGTCGCGCTAAACGGTCGCTTGGCATGGGGCAAAACATGCTTCATAACCTCGTCCAGTTTTCTGGTAGCGGCAGGCAGGGGATCAGTAGTCCTGTACAAATACGTCCATAACAGTCGCGAGATGACTTGGAGACATAGCGGCCGAGTATATCGGTCCTTCAATCTTGGTTGCAGAGGGTAGATCAATTGAAGCCATTGTGTACTGAAAGACTCAGGCGGCGAAACACAAAGCATCGTGGCTGTTAAGGGAAAGGTATAGCTCCAATGCCGGGGTTTGACAAACATCTGTGCCAGACGTGGACTTATTGTGGCCAAGACTTCGCTCCACCTGGGGTGCAGGAAGTCGGTGTTGTGGGCTTTTGCGGCAATGGGAAGTAGAAGCAACTCTAGTATGTTGCAGAATGCCGATTTCACCCTCAGGCCATGGGATCTGCTGAAGAGCTTGCCGAGGGCAGCCATAAAGTTGCATGTCTGATCCCAACTCTGCTCTGGACTTGTCTTCATGCAAAGGTGCCTCATACCACCCAAAACCAATTCCATCTTGGATTCTGTGTCTCGTGACGTATATGGCGGGCTCTTCAGGGCGAGATCTTGCAAGGACTTTTCCAGGTCGGCAATGAACCTGTCAGCCACACCAGCGAAATTGATTTCGCTCATGGCACCCAGAAGTTGCGTGAAGAGGTTCCAGTTGGACATTCGTAGAGGAGAAATAATGAGTTGTTCGCTTTCGGAGATCTTGAGTTGTCCAAATATAATGCCCTCGAGCTTATCCTCCATCTCCGGGGTTATGGAGCTTAGAGTACTCTGACTAATGACCTCGAGCAAAACCCGACAAAGTATGTATATCGAGACGGTAGACCGACGCTCCGCCTGTGCTACATACTCTTGCTTCGCAGCGAGTGAGGCGGAGCCATTGACTGTCCCGCTTTCCGAGGAGTTGTTCGCGCCCATGACTTGCACAGGTTCTGTGTTCCTCCTCTGAAGCGGGCCAGGCGAAAGAGCGGACCTTGACTGAGACTGCTGTAGTTGAGCCCGTGCTTCATTAGCCGCGTCGCTCTTGCTCTTCCTCCAGAGCATCATCGAGTCAATGAGAGGCTTCGGTTTCTGCTTGGCGATGTGACCCAAGGCAATGATAGCCTGATCAAACGCAGGATCAACCCCCGGTCCACAAATATGCTCGATCTGCGGTTCCGGGTCGAAAGGAACTGTGATAGTTTCGTTGAGCTTCTCCTCGGCTCGTGCTATGAAGGAGGTGAACAACACGTGGAGTGCGTACTCGCCAACGGTCTTCTGTTCGTCCTTGAGCCGAGACGAGTGGGAGATGTGGTATGCATGGTCACGTCTTGCCTTTCCGCTGTGCATTCTTTCCAGTTTCCTCTGTGCCATAGCCTGGGCGCTTGTCTCGACAGCCGTTGCTGAGGAGCTTCTTTCGGGAACATTCGGCCCAGATGGCCCTGAGGCAGCTGTCGTGCCAGATAACGAGGTTGGCGGACGAGATCCAGTCGTGGAGTCGCTATCCACACGATTAAAGGATAACATGTCTGGGCGATCTTGTGCCAGGCCAGCACCAGCTGCAGCAATGATCTGAGGACTCAGGGGGCTGGAAGTTGAGCTTGCAAGGCTGCCATTCCTTGAGTGCTGTATGCCATGTACAATGGATGTCTGACGATGGTGACCATATGTTGCGGATTTCGGGTCCACTGCTCTATCGATTAAACCGGTCCGTGACGTCGAGGTGTGTATCCTGGCAAGGGTCGAAGAGCCTGGCTGAGTAACAGGCGGGTTTGCACCAAGCTCTGACCGTGGCAATTTTTCTATTGAAGATTCCCGAGAATGCACGACGGACCTCGGGGCGGCCGGTTCGAGTGCGCCAGGTCTAAGAGTGTTCTCCCATTCTTCATCCTCCTCGTCGAGTCGAGAAACAACGTGGGGCGAAAACTTCAGAGGATCCTGGCCGTGAGGATCTGGCAACGTCTGGGACGGAGCTGCATGTAAGGAAAAGAAGTTAGCAGCCAGAAAACATTGATTGCGATATTATGTCCTTGACCCCTCCCCAACAGGTAGGCTCGGTGAAACACCAAGACCGTTGCAGCGGCCAACCCGAGGTCTCTTTGCACCGCACGGATTGACGTGGTAGTACGGCGAAGCACGGATGGATTCGGCACATGCTCGGGGCCGTTTCACGTACGGGAGTCTGGGATCGTAAATAGGTCATCACTCACCCATTTTACAGATGTCTCAAGTCCCATGATATAAATCTACAAGCACGAAACGCTCACTATTGTCATCTTAGCCGGTTCCCAGTCTGGGTACGGAAGGCGTCGAATGTCGGAGGGGAGAAGGATAGAGGTAAGTTAAGTTGTTGTAATCCAGTGTTATCCCTAGGTAGTTGAGGAGAAGTGTTGGTTGAAGAACAGCATGTTCACAGGGGGCATGATCGATTATTGCCAGGAATGCCAGGGGTGAGCCTGCAAGGGCAGCCGCAGAGCCTATCAACCAAGCGGGGCCAAACCCCACGTCTACCTTTAAGTCTAGGTAGTCGGGCGGCTGAAGCCTTTCACGGCGCGAGTAATGAAGGCGACTTATGTCAGCCAGAAGCTCTCAGGTGCCCTCTCACGTGATTGCACCCGAAGGGACTACCGCTGTGCGTAGTACACGGTGAAGTGGATATTTTGACATCAAGGCAGGCTGACGAATTCGGAACTTTGTGCCGCTACCTAAGACTCCAAAGCCGCCAAGGCGTCAGCAGCGGCAATTACGACTCGTACGATGGGTCGTAAAGCTACATGGCAAAAACATAATCTTATGATGGAGCTGTTGCCGCGTTAAGTACCTGCACGGCAACAATAGGCCTTGGAAAACTGACATCGCTGCAGTCATCTCTCAAGCAAAAACCTCTGTACAATGACAACTATGGACGGATAGAAGCCGACACTTTAGGATGCCCTCAATCCAGCTGTCCTGCCCTAGGTAGTCTAATGACCTACCTACCCTTGGTTCTATTGTCGATGTGTTATCCCGCTCCCCGCAGCCGGGTCTTGGCCGCAGAGTCCGGCAGATACTATTGCATGCCGCGGGTTTATGCCGAGCACACACGAGCATGCAGTGGAATCTGATGGCCACGTGAAGAACAAATTGGAGACCCGAGCCCGGGGTGGGTGAAATGTCGGGTGGACTGAATGTTGGAGAAATCCCGGTGCGGCGAGTTACCGACCCCGGCTTTTGTCTCTTTGATGCTTATCTGACGATAAGGAAGGGGTCGAGTGCCAAAATTCGACCCGATGGCTCCTGAGTTTTCGCTTCGCCTCGCTTGTTTCCCGCGTTCAACAGTAACGCTTACGTACTACCACCACCTGTCACTTTGGATGGTGGACGGGATCTCACCTTTTTCTCACTGCCTTCCTTCGGGAGCACCTATGCACTTTCTTATGTAGACGACATTGCCAGACAACAAGAAGCCGTTTTGCCTTGCTCCCTTACGCACTTACTTTACTCCGGTTTCGCCTTTGATCGATCCAATTCCGGGGCTCCCCGCGTTAGACGGCCTAGACTCCGCTCTGGCTCCCCTCTCCGAATCTCCGAAAGGTGGAAACTACCGGCTGTTGGTTTCCCCCACCGACAGTGCTTCCATACCTAAATTTATCTGTCCCCTATTCGACTTGCTTCCCCGGACCTCGAAACCAAATCGTGTTCGAGTCAAGTATAGGGCAAGCTCGAGCCGAATACATACCCTACGCGACGGGTAGGAGGAGCGGTGGCAGCGTTTTCTATATACACCCAATCGTCATAAGGAACGCGCAAAATGGCCGAACTAGACACCCTGGACATTGTTGTCCTCAGCGTGATCCTCCTCGGCACCATCGCCTATTTCACGAAGGGCAAGCTATGGGGGATCACAAAGGATCCCTATGCGAGCTCGTTTGCGAATGCGAACGGGGTGAAGGCCGGCAAAACACGGAACATCGTTGAGAAGCTGGAAGAAAGCGGCAAGAACTGCATCATTTTCTATGGCTCTCAGACTGGAACGGCCGAGGACTATGCCTCGAGACTTGCCAAGGAAGGCAAGAGCCGCTTTGGTCTTGAGACCATGGTTGCCGACCTTGAGGACTACGATTTTGACAATCTCGACGCCGTCCCCAGCGATAAGGTTGTCATGTTTGTTCTGGCTACCTACGGAGAAGGAGAGCCGACCGACAATGCCGTGGACTTCTACGAGTTTATCACCAGCGAAGATGTCGCTTTCTCCGGAGATAACGCCCCTCCTCTCGGTAACCTGAACTATGTTGCTTTCGGCCTGGGCAACAACACGTACGAGCACTACAACTCCATGGTCCGCAATGTCAACAAGGCTCTCGAGAAGCTCGGGGCGCATAGAATCGGGGACGCTGGCGAGGGTGACGACGGTGCCGGTACTATGGAAGAAGACTTCTTGGCTTGGAAAGATCCTATGTGGGCTGCTCTTGCTCTGAAAATGGGGCTCGAGGAGCGCGAGGCTGTCTACGAACCCATCTTCAGCATTGTCGAACGCGAAGGTCTTACCAAGGATTCGCCTGAAGTCTACCTCGGAGAACCCAACAAAATGCATCTTGAAGGCACCGCCAAAGGCCCGTTCAACGCCCACAATCCGTATATTGCGCCCATCGCCGAATCTTGGGAACTGTTCTCCGTGAAGGATAGGAACTGCTTGCACATGGAGGTGGATATCAGCGGATCGAATCTCACATATCAGACCGGCGACCATATCGCCATCTGGCCGACAAATCCTGGTCAGGAGGTTGACCGGTTCATGGATATTCTCGACCTTACCGACAAACGCGACACGGTGATCAGCGTCAAGCCCTTGGAGCCCACCGCAAAGGTTCCCTTCCCTACTCCCACAACATATGATGCTATCGTTCGATATCACCTAGAGATCTGCTCGCCCGTTTCCCGTCAATTCCTTGCTACACTAGCATCTTTCGCCCCTGATGAGGAAAGCAAAGCTGAGATGACCAAGCTCGGTGGTGACAAGGATTATTTCCACGAGAAGGTCAGCGTCCATCATCTCAATATCGCAGGCGTCCTCAAATCGGTCAGCAAAGGAAAAAAGTGGACCAACGTTCCGTTCTCGGTCCTCATCGAGAGTGTGACGAAACTTCAGCCTCGCTACTATTCGATCTCGTCATCGTCGTTAGTCCAGCCAAAGAAGATCTCCATCACGGCCGTTGTCGAGGTGCAGGAGCTTCCTGGCCGAGAAGAACCATTCCGAGGTGTTGCCACAAACTATCTACTGGCCCTCAAACAGAAGCAGAATGGTGATCCTAACCCGACGCCCTTTGGTGCGACCTACGAGATCATGGGCCCGCGGAACAAGTACGATGGTATCCATGTCCCTGTCCACGTCCGTCACTCGAACTTCAAGCTTCCTTCAGATCCTTCCAAACCGGTCATCCTCATTGGACCGGGTACCGGCGTTGCGCCTTTCCGAGCATTCGTTCAGGAGAGGGCACAGCAGGCAAAGAATGGCGAGGATGTTGGAAAGACTATACTGTTTTTCGGCTGCCGAAAAAGGAGTGAGGACTTCCTCTATGAGAAGGAGTGGGACGTGAGTAGATTTAGGCCCCCCAACCCGGACCTCGTATCGCTGACAGTTTCACAGGAGTACAAGAAGGTCCTTGGAGACAAGTTCGAGCTTGTTACAGCTTTCTCAAGAGAAGGACCTAAGAAGGTATATGTCCAGCACCGTCTCAAGGAGCGCGGCAGGGAGATCAACGAACTCCTGGAGAAGAAGGCCTATTTTTACGTTTGCGGTGATGCCGCAAACATGGCGCGTGAAGTCAACTCCGTTTTGGCTCAGATTCTAGCCGAAAGCCGCGGTATTACAGAAGCAAAGGCCGAAGAAATTGTCAAGAACATGAGGGCCGCGAATCAGTACCAGGTACCCCCTAATCATTACGTCCCCTTTACTTTATTCAGGAATGAACTGACATGTATATACAGGAGGATGTCTGGTCGTAAGTTTGCAATGTCGAAACCCGAGATGCAGCATTCCGGTTGGACGCAAATAGAATCAACGAAAGGGCCAGGGAGATTGGTTGGTGTGGGTAGGCGAGTCGTGCTGAATTGCTTAGGCTATGGGATGCATGGGATGGGACATAGAGGAGTCGGTCGCACAGTCTAGGATGGCACATTTTGTCTATATCTTCGTTGAAGGCTCTCTAGCCGGTTCTATAGTCATCGTGGTTTTGGTCGTGCGGATACGCTTACAGATGATATAGCTCTTTTGACATGTCAATACCTAATTTCCTCCGACTATATAAAACGACGAGCGGACCAAAGCATAGGGACCGGTTTAACTCCTCCCGTGTGGCTCTTTGACTTCTCATTGTCCTGCTAGACGTGATGTCCCAAAAGATGTACCGTACGTCACGGTCATCGCGAAGGACCTAAAAAAGCTGTTGGGCTTGTCCAGACGTAGAACAGATAAGACATAAACTCACGCCCCATAGGTCACCCGGACGTATTCAATCCAGGATTATTGTGTAGTGAAGGCGACTCTGACATGTACAGTACAATCTCGTTGCGGTCCTTCGATCTCCAGAGTGAGAGTATTTGTGGCTACACCTTGCAAAGCCGCGGACCATGTCCCGTCAACATGTATTGTTCAGTGTCTTGTATTTTGACGAGGAAATCCTTGTATTTTGGAACAGAGAAGAAATTGAGCACGGGGCCAATTTCATCTTGTAGTTCACTTTGAACCCTTACTAGCTCTTGGAGAAGGATATTGTACGCAAGCTCAACTCATCGACCGCGCACCGAAGTACAGCTGTGGTGGGATGACGCGTGCCAGCGCAGTATCAACTCAGTCTAAGTGTAACAACAGCATCTAAACTGTCATGTAGTACACTGTCCTCTGCCCTTTCGTCGTGCGATCGTTTTTGTCGTATAGTCGTGCCTTTGTCTGCTTTGCTTTCTGGTCATTGAGTTTGTGATGCGCACTAATGTAGTCTTGCTTGGGCTCCTTGCAAACATCAAAGCACACAACGACAGCACCGGCTCGTTAAGAATCGGGTTAAAATAGATCGACGTGATCTTGCAAGATCGCCATCGCACTTCAGAACGGATCTCGATCTACTTTACTACCTACTCTTGGCCCGGAATATCTGATTGGATGTGTCGCTGACGGCCTTCTGGATCTCAAGATTGCGGTTAGATCATTCACGACCTCATCAATGGAGATTCGAAGTACTGCAACTGGAAACCAGCAAAAGCAGGCGGTATACAAAACGGAGGCAGCAATACATCCATACCACCGTGGCTGAACTGAACCCGAGTGGGGGAACACAAGGCTGCCCGCTTTTGTAGCCGGTGAGACTTGTTAAAAGCAACTTCGTCAACGCTAGCACGCATCGAGAAAGATGTGCAGGCGTCATCATTGAGCTATCTGCTCTCTGTAGTTGATCTGGGTGCTCAGATGCTTCGAAGCACCCGTCGATGCAGTACTACAGCCAGATCTCCTCGTAGATGTGGTTGGGTTCGATCGTGCAGAAGATCAGATATCAGATACAGATGGCCTCGCAGGTCCACGAAATCCATGACCACGTCGCGGGCAAGTACCGCATGTTCCGTTCAGTTATCAACCTCTTTCTGAATCGTGACTCCCATCCTTCATGTCCGACTGATGCGTTGAATGCAACCATCCATGGATGTTCATCATTGGACTCTCAGCAACGATTCTCCAGCAGTACTGCTTGTCGAAAACCATCCACACTTTTTAATCATGACCACCTCCGTTCGCCACTCTTTCTGGCCCTTCTGCATTCAGCAGGATCTGGGGCGAACTTAACTGTCCAGCCTGTGACATTTCTGTATCTTACCGTGTATACTGCTTCCATTGTTACCTGTCTCCCATTGTTGATACATTGTATGGCACCGTCCCCATCGTGCGCACAGCGTGAGATTTCTTCGATACTGCTCTCATCTGTGGAAACGCGCTAGAGGACGCAACGGAGAGATTATCAGGTGTCGATTTTCTCTCTGATATCGTGTCTTTTCAGCTTGAAGTCCGGGAGTACCTCACCTCATCTTAGCCCAGGTAAGGTGCCAAGGAGGAAATCACGTCTCCGGGACTTGAGTTTGCTCACGCCTTCTCAAACAGGACTGCTCATTACAGATGGGAAGTTTGATGCGAATCGGCTGAAACAACCTCCCAAGGTAACTCATCCGTAAGTACCTTGGGGCATCTATCGATCAACTATAGTCGGGCAGGCACGACCATTTCAACAAATCGAATACGAAAATTTACGGCATAAGGTATTGCAGGGAACGAATGACCACGATCGTTATTCAATTTCTCATCTATCGAGCAAACGGCGGGTTATTGATCAAGCAGGAGCTCAGTAAACGAACTCCTAAGCCCACATTACCACTGAGCAGACCTAAGTTCTTTGTGAATGGGAGTCTCCGAGTTCAGGCAAACCGAGCAGGAAGACTTGCTACACCTGGTCGAGTCGACACGGAAGGTAGATTGCCAACCCGGAAGTCTTCCCGCGGTACCTTTGTCCTGAGATAACCGCCGCGGCAAACTGTTGAAAACGGTGATCAGTAAGTCACTCCCAGGCCATCCTGAGTGCATCTGCCCTTATGACTTGCCGCTGAGGTTGACAGACCTGTCCTTCGAGAGGGAACTACTGCCTCGCTTAACCTGTGCGGATTCGGTCTTTCAGTTCCGTCTTTCCTGTAGAGCTCCTGCCTTCCGCAGCGACTTACACCGCGCCTTCCACGAATACAGTTCCCTTTAGTCCATCTGAGATTTCGACTGATCGAGGCTGCTCCTTCCCTATTAACTGTGAACTGGTAGAGGCCCACCAGAAGACAAGATTCCATTGCCAATGAGAACCTCAGCCTCCGGTCGTATCCATGTCGAGGCTCAGGCAGTTCCTTCCACCATCGCCCATACTGCCTCAGCGCTCGGTCAGAACCGGGGGCTTGTAGTCCCAACCGGGAGTCTGTCTCATGCTCACCATATCGGCCGGGAGGGCACCGTCTCATGGTCTCACGAGCAACGGTCAGTACCCTGCTATGTTAACGGACTTGCTGCTATAGTGGGAATCGATCTTCTGGGTATGTACCATATTGCATCTGTTCGTTCTTCCTCGCGTCATCGCACCATATCATCCCCCACGCTTGCCTCTGCCAGTCGTCCGAGTCATCAATACTTCTCCATGCTTTCCTGGATAAGGTATCCTGGAATTGTCCAGACTCAGTCGAGCCCTAGCTCGCCTATGGGCTTCCTTGGCTCTTGCCATGAGGGACGGTGTTCCTGGCACTGGTAGGAGCGTCTGGATCTGCGTGGCTTGCTTCCTCTGGGTTGAGCCTAGCTTCCGACCACCGGTTCCAGACACTTGGAGCTTAAAAGACTCTTCTTCTCGAATATGCAGCGATTATCCGTCCCTCCTCTCTCACTCTCTCACTCTCCATCTTCCTTGTCCTTGGTCTTTTCAGCATCAACAGCACATCACCGAAAGCCATCCGTTCACGATCACTTCTCAGTCCATCTCAGGTTGCTCGATAACTTGAACTGTCATCTTAATCCCCTTCACTCGCTTCTATCGCAGCATCTTGGTTCTGAAGTTCTCCAACCGTCCAGTTGATCGGCTTCTTGTGAGCCCAGTATCTCGTCTGGCTCCAGTGTTGGTTACAACCAATATCTTCGAGTGAGTCCCCATGTTTCCACACCTGAACATTCAAGGCACATCGTCCAGTTTCGTATGAGTACGTTCATCACCGACGGTAGAAACAGAGCTGCAATCTCACTGGTTCGCAGAGTGACATTGTGTTGCTTCCGCCAACATCGTTCGGACATGCTATTTACTCCATTGACAATTCGTCCCCAAGCCCTAAGACAACTGGACGCTAACAATATCTCATCACAGAAGTCTTAGCCTGGGCCGTATCACATCTACTTGGTAAGTCTCCGCCAAGTAATCTTGTCTTGACCTCTCGTCCTGTTCCTGACGGTATGGCGGGCAGTTCCAACATGTCCATGCGGCCACCCTTTCGCCAGGCGTCGGTAGCCCCTGGTGATTCGGCTCCGAACAACCGCCCTCATCCCTACATGCATGGCTCCCCTACCGTCAGCCAGTATGAGGTATTGCAGGCTCAGGCTCATGCTCAGGCTCATGCGCAGGCTCAGGCTCAACTGGGTCGACATTCTGATGGACTTGGTGCTGTGATGAACCAGTTCTCGTCACTATCACTGCCCAGTGGTCCCATGCCAGCGGGATCGGCTCTTCCTCAACATATGGCGGCTCATACCGCCTATTACACCGGTGGAGAGGGTGCTATTGCCTATACCCCTTACGGTGCCGTTCCCATGGGCAATATGCCTCAGGTCCCTGATGCCTATCAGCAGGCTGCCGTTGGTCCACAATATCCCATCCACAGTGGCTTCGGACACATTCCCGTACCGTACTCGGTCCTTGGCCCCTATACTCCAGGCCGTGCCAGTTCGTATGCAGATCGCAGCAACGATGTTCCTGCCTTGGAGAATCGACGGGGCTCGTACTCTACTACAGAGTCAACTCCTGCAACTCCATTCTTCGGCCATGCATCCGATCGCGGTAATGCGGCCCGCATCTCTGTTGCACGATCGACCTTCAACACACCATCACCCGACCACGCTCAGGCTGCAGGCGGCTTCCAGAAGGCCTCTGTCCTCGAGGATGTTGACCTGGAGGCGCTCTTGAAGCAGGAGCCAGCCATCCCCCGTGCGGTTCCTGCTGTATTCACTCCGCCGCAGCACATGAAGACCCTTGAGCAGTGTCTTGAGAATCGCATTGTCGGCAACCGCAATGTATACATTCGCGGGCTGCACCCAACCACCGATGACGATTTATTGCTCAAGTATTCCCAGCGCTTCGGAGACGTGGAGCAATCGAAGGCCATCATCGACACGGCCACTGGCGCCTGCAAGGGGTAGGTATATTCTTCCTCTCCCTTCTGCCGATGGCTGACGTGCGTTCAGATTCGGCTTTGCCAAGTTCACTGACGTGCGGAACTCAGAGAAAGCCATTCGTGGCTTCTACAGCCTTGGATATGAAGTGGGTTTTGCGAGAGTGGGTGAGCCCCCATGGAACGAATGATGGTACTGACTAACTCGAGGTCCGCTATGCGAAGGAGAGTTTCAATGCTAGACTTAAGGCGGAGGGTGATGAGAGCTCTACCAATCTTTACCTTTCCAACTTGCCCAAGCGTCTCACTGAGGCCGTAAGTACATGCTTACCGACTTGGCGTGCAGAGTTTGGTCTCGACGTCGTGCTAACCTATTTCCAGGAGCTGAATGCTATCTTTGTTGGTTACCATGTCCTCTCTAGCAAGATCCTCCGGGACAGCATGGGCAACAGCCGCGGCGTTGGCTTTGCTCGGTATGCAAACCCTGATCTCCCTGCATATGATTCTTCGGGTATCAAGTACTAACACACTTCTAGTTTTGAGTCCCGCGATGAATGTGAGGAGGTCATCAAGAAGTACCATGGTGTGGCTATCGGCGACGATCAAATGTGTATGCAAGTTCGATATGCCGACACCCCAGCCCAGAAGGAGCTGAAGCGGGTTACTGCTGAACGCCGTCAGTTCCGCACGAATGAGTACAACATTGGCGCATATGGCACTGCTGAAGTCGGCATCCATCCTTCGATCTATGCCCCACAGCCAGGCTGGCGAGCTGCAGGACGGTTGAGCGACAGGTCAGAGACATACTCAATTTATATATCGACGATGCATTCCAGCCACTGACACGCTCATATAGCAACTACAACCGTGGCGGACTTGCCGAGCACGTGTTTCAGGCCAGTTCTAGCGATGGAGTAAACAAGGACAACAAGTACGCCAAAGCTCATTAGCCTGGCCTTGCCCTACCTACACTAACGCTTGTTACACAGGCCGGTTATGACGAAGTCTGCTAGCGCCTCAGTTGCCGAGGGATCTGATGACGAAGGCGCCACGGTCGTTGACTCTTCCGTTGTGGTTAACCTCAGCACGAAGTCATCACCGTCAATCAAGAAGGAGAAGGTGTAGGTTCGGCATCAAGTCTGGACGTTGATCTTAATCAACTGGGGCCATCGCTACGCAGAATTCGTTGACTGTTCTTTTTTTTTGTTCTATTTTGGACCAGTGCATCCAGATTTCGCCATCATCATCATGATCAGAAGACATGACTGTGGAGGTTTCTGCAAGTCTTCTGTATTTCAGTATCACTAGACATGTCACTCCAGACCCCTCACATTGTATGGTTGGGCAGGTATTATATGCTTCGTTATGTACCGGTGGCGAAGCGGCCTACATGCATGATATCGGATTTCCTTTGTTGTAGTTCGTGAGACCCAAAACACTGGGAGCCTGTACTTAACTCTGTCCAAGGAGGTGAGCAGGTAAAAGCAGCTAGTAATAAAAAAACTTTTGGCAATGTCCGTGATATAATTCATCCATTAATAGCTCACTCATATGCGAGCACTAAGGTACTGAAATTCAAAGTGCCTTGCTTGGCCTTGCCAAGCTTCGCTGTAGCATGGCTGGAAGAAGTCCCTAAGTCATCGATGGAACCATCAGCAATATTATTCATTTCAAGTATCGCTAATTGTCAACTTCTCCAGCTTTGGGCCTTGTAGGTCGACAGTATCCCGCAACACAGAATCATCACCGAACAGGGGCACCGGCTGCCCATTGCTCTCTCCCTCGCTTTGTTCGTCATCTGTGTCCTCATCATCCTCCTCCTCTTGGTCTTCATCGTCGCTCTCAGAACCGTTTCCCAAACCATTGCCGTCCTCTATCGAATTAGTTTGCGCCCGGATAGCGGCTTCAAGATCCTTCAACATCTTCTTCGTGAATCCAGATGCCTCAGCTGAGGCATCTAGGCGCTTAGCACCATGTTTGCCCATGGTCTTCTTAGCATCTTTAAAAAACGGCCCAGGCCGTGTACTCTTGAAATGAAAGCGTCGTTCGAAGAAACGCTTGATACAGTTGACGTCTCGGTCGAAGTACATCTCAGCATTCTGGTGCTCCATCGATATCATCTGGGGAAAATCAATGACTATTGGTGTCAGCTTCAGTGGCTCTCCGGCGATCTCCCAATCGTTTGACGGCAAGCCCGATTTTACGTCGTAGTCGTCCTTCACTTCCTTCTCCTCCTTGATTAGAATATTGAATTCGTTGAAGTCACCGTGTATAAGACCATGTTTGGCAAACCGGAGAATCAGATCGATGAGCTCCGCATATAGACCCGCTGGGTCAGGAACTGCAGATATTTGCCGCATAGGATGCGCATCAATCAGCGTCATCAGAATAGTGTGTCTGGATTGAGCGATCGGATCTGGCACTGGGAAGCCCTCTTCCTTCAGTGCCTGCATGAAGGCAAACTCCTTCATGGCAGCCAGACGAGAAAGATACATCCATGACCCGGTCTGCCTATTTTTCAGGTAGTCGCGATTCGTCTTGACTGTGCGGAAGGATATGCGGCCGAGGCGGTGGATCTTGAGGACCTTCTGTGTGCCGGTAGAGTCTGCCACGATCATGATGTCACTTTCCTTTCCCACGCCTATGCGTGACCCGACGCTATAGATCTCCTTGCGTGAAGCATATGTGTGCAGCGCTAAGTAGTCGAGGCCACCGTATGTCAGCCGGTAACCATCGTACTTTGCTTCCTTGACTCGGCCGATCAGGCCGACTTTAGCGAGATTCGATATTGAACGATGCACGCTACTGGCGCCACCTCGAACGCGGGATATTCTCTCGATCAGGGCCGTCGGGACAATCTCGTGATTTCTGCTGCCCATCTCGACCTATATTACAGAAGAGTTTAGCCAGACGTAGTTTCCGATGATGGGGCAGATTCGAGGCCAAACAAACCGCCGTCAGGACTCTCCAGTCCTCTGATGTGAGATGGCGCATGGCCTTGGTATCTAACTTCATGGTGTCCGAGTCCAATTACCAAAGCTTTGGTTGGTACGTTGATATCTGGTTATTCGAAATGTTCGTATCGCAATATATATGGTAGAGGTTCCACCCCGCCTGCTGTTAAGTTGAAAGAGTACTGTGGTAACGTCAAAAAATTGGCGATAAGATCTTGATAAGATCTGATAGCAAAGCATCTCGTAGGGGTGTGGATTTAATGTGGTGTCAATGTATTGAAGCTGACTACACTAGCTCCAGCCTCCGGTGGAGCTTTGCCTCTTCGCCAGGCGGCAAAGCCTCGCGTAACTTGGGAAGCTACCTTACCAACGATTCCGTCGGTGCCAGTAACACTTGGCGAACATCAACACCTTTTCCACTCAACAAAACCCTTTGTCTGAGAGCCGCGAGTTCCGAAAACAGTAAACGATACTATTGACCAACCGCTAACTCGACTTTCTATCGGTTCCCTCTCACAGCACAGTCTGTACCTCTAGAGAAAGCGTACAAGACGATCTCCCAGTAGAGCTCCCCTTTGCTCTTGATTCAGCCTCATAACCATGGCCGGGGACAGCGACTTGCCCAAATCCGCAGATAAGGGCAAAGGCAAGGTATTCGATGCAGTCAAGAAGCCTGAGGAATTGAAGAAAGACAAGGATGGAAAGCCCATCCCAAATAGCAAGAAGGATGATGACAATGCGGAATGTTTGTCTTCCTATCCTAGCGCCCCCGACAAGCTTCTGCAGGCCCTAACTAACGTGTTCCAGCAACTGAGGAGCTCAACGAAGAGGACCAGCAGCTCAAGAACGAGCTCGATATGCTTGTCGAGCGGCTAACTGTGCGGTGCCCCTGCACAACTGTCAACCGAGTGTCACACGCTAACATATGCGACCCAGGAATCTGATGCCTCCCTTTACAAACCTGCCCTTGAGGCGATGAAGAATTTCATCAAGACCTCGACCTCGTCAATGACAGCAGTGCCGAAACCTTTGAAGTTCTTGCGACCCCACTACGAGACCTTGACGCGGCAGTATGAGGAGTGGCCGGCCGGCGACGACAAAGTGTCATTGGCTGATGTCTTGTCCGTCATTGGTATGACATTTTCGGACGAAGACCGCCAGGATACGCTCAAATACAGACTCCTAGCACCGACCGAAGATATTGGTTCCTGGGGCCACGAGTATGTCCGCCATTTGGCTCTAGAGATTGGAGAGGTCTACAGCAAGCGTATCGCCAACGAGGAATCGGTTGAGGATCTCCACAAGCTGGCCTTCACACTAGTCCCTCTCTTCCTCAAAAACAACGCCGAGGCCGACGCAGTGGACTTACTGAGTGAACTAGAGGTGATCCAGGAGCTGATTAACTACGTGGACGAGAACACATACTCCCGAGTCTGCCTATATATGGTCTCCATGGTCAACCTCCTCACCTACCCAGACAACGATAACTTCCTAAAGGTTGCGCATAGCATATACAAGAAATACAACCAGTGGACCCAGGCAATGGTTGTGGCGATCAGACTCAACAGTTTGGATCTTATCCAAGAAGACTTCAACACCGTTACGGACCCCGCGCTGAAGAAGCAATTGGCATTCCTACTCGCCCGCCAGAGGATTCCGCTCGAACATGGAGGCGATTCTGAGGATGACCAACAGATTTATGAATGCCTCTGCAACTTAAAGTTGTCGGAACATTTCAAGGCTCTTGGGAAGGAGCTCAACATCCTTGAGCCGAAGACCACCGAGGACATCTACAAGAGCCACCTTGAGAGCAGTAGAGTAGCAGGCATGACGAACTTCGACTCAGCCCGGCATAATCTGGCCGCTGCTTTCGTCAACGCGTTTGTCAACGCTGGCTTCGGCAACGACAAGTTGATGTTGGTCGACAAAGAACCATGGGTTTGGAAGACCAAGGAGGAGGGCATGACCTCGACTGTGGCATCTCTGGGTACTCTCCTCCTTTGGGATGTCGAAAACGGCTTGGATACGGTCGACAAATACACATACGTGGACGAGGACCAGATCAGAGCCGGTGCCCTCCTGGCAATTGGTATCATGAACTCCGGTGTCCGTCTAGATGCGGATCCTGCCCTAGCTTTGCTTTCGGATCCCGGTACTCTCACCAACAAAGATAAGCCACTCAACCAGACCACTTCCATCATGGGCCTTGGTTTGGCTTATGCCGGAACTCAGATGCAGGAGGTGCTAGACATCCTCCAGCCAATGATCGGGGATTCCAGCTACTCCATGCAGGTCTCGGCTATGGCTGCTCTAGCATGTGGATTTGTCGCTGTCGGCACAGGCGACGCAGAGATCAGCGAAGCCATTATCAATACATTATTAGATGACGAGCGTAAGGAAAAGCTGAACGACAAGTGGGCGAGGTTTCTGGCTCTTGGCTTAGGCCTCCTGTTTTTCGGTCGTCAAGAGGAGGTAGATGTGATTCAAGAGACACTGCAGGCGGTTGAACATCCCATGGCGAAGCCAACCGGTGTACTGGTTGAAATATGTGCTTGGGCAGGCACTGGAGCGGTCCTAAAGATACAAGAGCTCCTGCACATCTGCAATGACCACGTGGAGGATTCTGACGAGAAGAAGGGCGATGAGCTGCTACAGTCTTATGCTGTTCTCGGCATCGGCTTGATCGCTATGGGTGAGGACATTGGCCAAGACATGGTGCTCAGACAATTTGGCCACCTCATGCACTACGGCGAGCCTAACATCCGCCGCGCTGTCCCTCTAGCCATGGCTCTCGTCAGCCCCAGCAACCCACAGATGAAGGTATACGACACACTTTCTCGGTACAGCCACGACAACGATAACGAGGTGGCCATCAACGCCATCTTCGCCATGGGTATCGTGGGTGCCGGAACCAACAACGCCCGCCTGGCGCAGCTTCTCCGTCAGCTCGCTAGCTACTACCACCGGGACCAAGAGTCCCTGTTCATGGTCCGCATTGCGCAAGGCCTGCTGCACATGGGCAAGGGAACGATGTCCGTCAGCCCATTCCACACAGACCGGCAGATCCTCAGCCGCGTGGCAACCGCCGGACTCATGGCCACGCTGGTGGCCATGATTGATGCTAAGCAATTCATCACGGGCAAGTCTCACTACTTGCTCTACTTCCTCGTCACCGCCATGCAGCCGCGCTTCCTTGTCACGCTCGACGAGGAGCTCAAGCCACTCACCGTTAACGTCCGCGTCGGTCAGGCGGTCGACGTCGTGGGCCAGGCTGGCCGGCCGAAGACAATCACCGGCTGGCAGACGCAGAGTACGCCTGTCCTGCTCGCTTACGGCGAGCGTGCAGAACTTGAGGACGAGCAGTATATCAGCTTGAGCAACACTCTCGAAGGGCTGGTCATTCTTCGGAAGGTATGTCACCAATCTGCTCGAATTATTCTTCTTTTCATTTTCCTTCCCCGCCACTCCGTCTTTACTTGCGTGCTATGGGCATTTCACTAATTTTGACGTTAGAACCCTGACTGGGAGGATGGCAAATAGAAACCTGTCGTGGACGGAATGGAGATGCAGACCGGTCTTCGTTAGTAGCAATCCCTTGCACCACGGTGTGAGCTTTTTGCGTGTACTGTATAATACATCCTCCAACACGGGCACCAACAGCGGAAGCATGACCTCGCTTAAAGAGGCGGAGCAGTACTTGAGGCAGAACGGTTGGAAATTCGGAGAATAAGAATAGATCAATCAAGATTCTTTTTCACTTAACATGTGTGTAGAACGCTATCATAGACATTGGCGATCATTAAGCCGCTCTAGTGCCGGTCCTTGCCTACGAGACGCATCATTCATATAGCAGCAATCAAAGCCGGTGGGTCTACCATATGAGAGGACAGGAGCCACTTAGGTTGCGGTATCTCGGTCGATATGACCCAAGCATCGACCAGGCTCGACTGTAGACGCAGCTCCTTGGCTCGATGGTATGTAATGGCATAACATGGACTCCGGAAACGCCTTGCTCGTGTAATGCCCCGGAAATTTGAGAGAAAAACCCCCCCAAGATCATCCGCGTACCGACACACAACAACGACTTTATCTACCTTTTGATACCAAAAAACTTCTTCTTCTTGTGCTCCTTGTCCTTGTCCTTCTCCAGCTTATGTGACGGAGCAGGTACGGGCGACGCGCCATCAACCCGAACCCCAGCCGCACCGCCATTGGCCGGTCTGGACGGGCCTGGACCGAGGCTCATATTAGCCATTGCATTGGTGGGCGGCCTCGGACCGGACGGTATCCCGCCAGCGGGCACCGGTCTGCGACCCGGGACACCGGCCTGTGACGGCTGCTGCTGTTGGGATGGAGGAGCGGGACGCTCGAACAGATGCGCTGGCGGCTTGGGCTTGGGCCGTTCCTGGGGCAGATCCAGCCGCCGCTTGTCAACAGACAGGTCGCCGACCTGCCGGAGGAAGAGGCTGGGTGTCAGCATGTGCGAGGTGGCGAGGAAGACGTCCTTGCCCCGGGCGGCAGAGACTTCGTAGCAGGTACGCGCCTCGCTATAGGTCGCGCCACCGGCGACGAAGACGATGATGCGCTGCCGGTTCTCGACGACGCGGCGGCCAGCTCCAGCCCAGCGAGGTGCGGCGGTACGGAGAGACCCTTGCATCGCGGCGGCATCTTCGTTGGGGTCCATGGGGGGCTTGACATAAGGAAAGACAGTTGTGTCGAGGGCTCCGCGGCTGAGATCGTCAAGAAGGCGTTTCAATGTCGGCTCAAAGCGCGATAGAGCATACTCCTCGTTCAGTACTGAGTTTCTTTTTTCTTGAGGAAATAAGGGCTGTGGGGGTACACGAGGTTCTTTGAGGGCCTTGATCGTGTGCCCGCCTAGAAGTTCGATGTTGGTGACAACTTCGCCGTCCGAAGGCGGCAAGGAGGCGTGTGCTAGCAGCCGCCGGACGTCCTCCATAATGACACCGCCGCGATAGAGGACGTAGGTCATGATCAGCCGCAATCTGTCGCCAGGGCTGATAGCCTCGTCGTCCAAAAGGCGTACGACTTGTTCGAGGATGTTCTTCGGCTTCTTGAAATCCTCATCCACGCCCGTGGCTAAAGTCTGCTCTACAGAGGCAATATCTGGCAGCTTGTGCTTCTCGAAAACATTCATGGCTTCCTGCGCCATGGTAAGGTGTAGCGAATATGCCTCTTTCATCTCCTGGAACTGGGGTAAGCCAGCTAACATGTCCTTAATGGCGTTCAGACTCGTCGTATTTTGAGTCTCATTGGTGAAGTTGGGATTCTGGTTGATGAACTTCCTGAAATCGTCCATTAATTTGTCGATTGTGTCCTTCATATGTCGGTGCCGGTTGTCGACCCAGACTTTGTCCTTATCGTGAAGCTCCATGTCCTTCTCTTCTTCCCCCGGTGTGCCCTCGTTGATCTTCATGTGAAATGTGACCTTGTCGCCTTCTTTTATAGGTAGCAGATCGTGAGCCATGGCCTGGTAGGTGAACTCGTGAATGAGAGGAGCCATGAGATCCATGGACCGATCTGTTATGACCAGTACACCTTGTGGCCGGGATGAGGGTGGTGGGAAGTTTGGATTCCATTGAGCGTACTCGTCAAGCTCCTCTTGAACAAAACGAGCTAGGTGTCCGCATAGCACGCTTGCTTCGTGAGTAGGCGATCGTGGCTTATAGTACCGGACCTTAGGGTACTCGCCCAACGACACACAGATGCCTGTGATCTGTTACGAAGAAATGAGCATGACACCAAAACGTCGATATGCAGAGAATTCTACCATAACTTACTCTCTGAGCTAACGTTTGCATATGTTCCCGGACGAGATGGTTGCAAGCTGGGTGGTACAGAATAGGAAAGCTCCAGGGGTCTCGAAACGTGATAAGGTGGGATTCGCGAGGGAAGAAATCGATGGTGAGGGTTTCGAACCCTTCGAGATAATGTCAACCCGGCGCATCTATGTATATTCCAACCGCGGACTTACCAGCTAGTTGTTGCTGAGCGACTGGTGACGAGTCTATGCGTCGTCGCAACTGAGGATCGAGCACCCCGGTCCAGACCAGATACGCTCTCCTATATCTACGCCTCTCGAAGTCGGCCAAGACACATTCGACGATATGCGGCTGCGGCGAAAGCAAGTATATCGCATCCATGGTCGGATTCATATCTCGTTTCTCCTCGATCCGTTCGATATCTGCTTGACAATCAGTCTGTGGAAGGCATCAAGTCGTTGGGCGCCTCCAATTCGTACTCGCAATGTTTTGGTTAAGGATGTCGTCCTCCTTGACGACATTGTCTACAATTTTCTTGGAGTTTTCATCGAGCACTAGGACTTTCCACTAGGGCGAGGCGCGTGTCAATCTCACAATCCGGCATAGAGATCCAAGATCGGGGAATACCGAATGGGAATGCTGGAACTAACATCGCCTTTGGTAATATTTCTGATCGTACTGATGAGGACTACAGTAGGCATTCAGTTAGCCCCTATCTCACTTTCAATGCACTGGTTGGCAGTCCAGTACGTACGGTCATGTTGCTCCTGAATGGCCGAGACCCCCATCTTGACGGAGCGACGTCACACGGCCGGAATGTGGCAGCCGGTCGGGGCCGTTGTAAACGTGAAGAAAGTAGGACGACTCGTATGGTATGGGCAGGTGGTTGTGACTATGCTGGCTCTTGTGCCCTGCCGTATCTGACAATAAGATCTTTCGATTTCGCTCGGCAGTTCGCATGCACAAAGCCTGAAAGGAGGTCATTGCCCCGGGGTGCTTTGGCGGGGTTTCAGAGCGCATGGCGGATCAAGTGCCAGCCCCGCCAGCCTTGCATGTGCTAGCGTCCGTCGAGCGGGCACCAGGGGTCTTTGCCCCCACTTCTTGTGGCTTTACCCGGCACCTGCCAGCCGCTGTGGCTGGTGCCGACGCTGACGAACAATTTGGAGTTTACGATGCATTTGAAGCCCAAAGGTAAGTAGATACGAATACTGGACATAGTTTACTCCCAACAAGTGGATATATCGCACCATGAACGCCTTCATAAGTGCAAGTACAGCGTCGGATGAATTTGCGGGATCACCCTCTTGCCTTGGCTTCTCAGATTAGAATGAAGTAAACAATAACAAACAACTCGCGCCGTTCATCTACTTCTCAGGAGCCCGGGAACTTAACATGCGATGTTTTCGCTTAGTGCCGTCGCGTCTTGATCTAGCAGCTCGCCACTTCTTCCAATCCTGGGTCATGCGATGCACTAGATGACGGCGATGCCGGAACACTTGATGACAATTACCTTTATCCCGGACGCTGTGGCCCAAGGAGCAGAACTATCCGCTTCAACCGCTTTTAATATTCTCTTCGGTCTCCAAGGATGACTTCGCCGATTAGACACTTAGTAATCGTTTGCCAAGAGTACGCATGATGATGCAAAAGTCCGACTATACGTCTCATCTTACCTTCTGACCACACAATCACTGGCGATACGCCCGTTGATACTATGCATGCGAAGAGCTCGAGAATGCGCTCCACCAGTAGGAACTCTTTAACATCACAGCGCCGTCCCTTTCAGATAATTCAGACATCGTGGTGACCGCCTTTTCGCGGTTATGATGGCTGGTTTTGCACCGGTTTGTAGCGGTGAAGAAATCCAGGGCAAAGCGGGATCATCCGCCTTCGGGGGAAGCCATGTTCTCGAATATCATTGATTATTTGCAATATTTAAGATCTCTTATTCTAGAACAGAACTGCATGTCACAAGGTCCTTGTGACGTCAAGAGCTGAGTTATTTTGACCCATGCGGGTGCGGGTAAGGCGACCTAAGGCCTTGCCTTGCACTTTAGTCTTGCACTAAAATGCCTGCTACGTACCCGCTTTGTGCTTACTCACGACCGTTGACAAAACTTCAGGGGCAGGCCGCCACCCTTTCATTCGTCTCAAGGGCTCGGCCGAACTTGGTGGAATTGCACAACAGCAGATCTGGAATCATCCATCATCTGTGGTTCTGCTCAAAACTGTATACCACTCGTGGCTTCTGGTAGCAGGCTGACATCACGGTGACAGCCTAGATCGGCGTCGGATTGCCCCTTTTCGCCGGCAAGTGACTCAAAGCTGTATTCTGCGGGAGACGTACATGTAGCGCTATGAATATCAAATCATGACCACACCTATGTGTCCGCAGCAGTGGCGAAAAGCATGCGTATGAGAGGCGTGGTCATGCCATTGGGAGACCACGCGTCAGTGATTCCAAAATCTTGACTTCTGCCTCGAAACTGGAGCCTGGAGTTGCCCACCGCCTCAGTCTCGGTAGCACCAAAGCCGTCAGTGGCATCAAATCGGGGGTGAAAGATGCCAGTAGTGGCGACGACTTGGAAAGAAGGAGCACCAGGAGGCAAGCCATGCAGCTCTGCGAGAATGTCCAAAGGTACGGCGACCGCTTGTCCAGCATTGTGACAACGTTGTAGAGATATGTCTGGCAGGAGCTAATGCACACCTGACACTTCTCCTGCACCACCCGCGGCAGAGGAATTAAAGGTTGTGGTGAGCCTGTCATATGGCCTGTCGGTGTTGAAGATTGCTGGAGTGCAACATAGAGAACAAACGGCCGGTGAATGATGTGCCGCGCTGCGTAGTACCGTATCCTGAGGACTTTGCCCCTGTCATTGGCCACAGGCTCAGTCCCTTTCGGTGGCCGAATTTTGCCAGGTATAGAATGATACCACTCTTCGAGCTGCCGATTGAGCTCCGAGCTCAGGGTGAGCAGCTTATGCAGACTGATATTGTTGAGCAAGGCCGGGTCATCCGCCAAAGCGTTGATATCTGCATGTTCTTTGGAGTACAAAGAGCTATGTATCCGGTTGAGGAGTCGTCGTATCGCCGTCTCGGCCACAAAGTAAAGAATGTCGTCGTTCTCGGCCATGTTTAACGCTCTCGGGAGCGGCATCTTGTCCGCTTGTGGTTCGATCCCGCTCCTATAGCCATCAAGCTCGGCCGCTCGATCGCTGTCACTTGCGCTTAGTATAAGGAGGTCAGAGAGGCGGTCGAAGATAACAATACCATTCTATCATGAAACAGCTCCAAAACAGCCGTATGTAGTTATCGTTATGTTCGGTGTTGAAGCCAGCTCGCTTGAGCCTGGAATTAATGGTCCTGGTCAGCGATTTCCAAGAGGTCCAAATGAACTTGTGTACATCTCCGTACCTGTCATGGAGCGATATAAATTTCTCGGAGGCATAGACAGCCATCTTCCAGCTATGTAGGGGTCTTCCGAGATGCGCAAAATAAGACGATGCGAGGAGCAGTGCTTGGCAGGTCTCTAGGGATGGGCGAAAGCCCCATACTGTGTGGCGAAAGATGATCCGTAGCGCGGGCTGGAAGAACTGAAGAGCAAGCTCGTCCTTCTTTGCCTGCACTTCAGCATCGACGCGATCGTCTCCAGCTGACACGAGGCACCCAAGGGCGTATACGCAGAGGCAGATTGCCGTCTCCGGCGTGTTCTCTGGACCATTTTTGTAAAGGTTTGCATGCCATGCTCCGAATTCTTGGTAGGTAAACAAGGGGAAGTTGGGGTGGACAACTGAGAAATAGTCCTGTGCGAGTGACTCGAGTACGCTGGGGTTAAAAGCTGGTAATGGCAGATGGTCTGCCGTAATATTTGGAATGTCCAGGCAAGGAGGAAGAGGCAGACTCTGTTCTATTGTGAAGAAGTAGTCCTCTGGATAGTCTCCAATTAGTGCCTTGACGCGGGGCCATGCAAGCAGGGAATTCGCCGAAGTGGAATGGTCATAGGGGATTAGAAACTGCGCCTGTTCATCCTGTCGAGCATCCAGGAGATTTTCTTGTGACCGATTGGACAATGAGGCAGGAGATGCGGCCGCAATTTGGGGGGAGTGGGACGCATCAAGGGGGTGAATAGCGGACCGAGTGGCGCGAGGAGACCATAAGCCGGGAGTATGCTGAGTCCCTCGTGCGAGGTCGTCCAGCTTTTGGCTCTGTTCCTCCAGCAGGGCTTCGATCCTTGTTAAGCGTTCCACGACCGCGCTGGGACTGGATGATTCGACCCTGTAGTAGATATTAGGAGCGCCCCCTCATGACTTGTGTCATGCCAGCCATACCTCTCTGCAGGAAGCTCCTGGTAGACACAATCTGCGTTGCTTTCTTCGCACGTTGAGCATCTAGGCCTGCCGCCGTCGCACTTGCGCTTTCGGTGCCGACAGAAGTCGCAAGCCAAGAGGGCACCTGTAAGGTTTCCTGGTAGTTAGGTCATCTGGTCACAGGGCCATCGGAGATGTGACCCACGTTTCCTTGTATAGTTCATCTGGTTCTTGTCTGGCGTTACTAAGGGCCGTCGGCAAGATCGATCTTGTGTAGGCAACAATGTAAGTTGCCCCTGGCAGCCCTCAAGTCTTATACCCGGTTGGCGCCGGCCACCACCGCAACAGGCCGCAGTCTGCAACAAATACGGAACGCGCCAGTATGGTTCGGCAGTGTTTTCCTCATGGGTCTCACATGCGTCGATCCATAAGTTGATGACCGACCTACGGTCCAACCGATTGTGACAGAATGTCGAGTCTAACGCACCATGAGCTCCCTGGCTACAGCTCAAGTTCCGTGCTAGCGCGGACCGTACAGTGAACTACCGGCTAGATGAGCCCTCTGAGTCCAACAAGCACGAATGATGAGATCTGAGAGGTTCAAAACAAGAGACAACCAACAGAGGCAATGCGTATATTGGGCTGGACTGTGGCGAGTCGAGACTACCGATGCGCGCCAGGTAGGAAATGTTGAAGAAGGATCGCTCAGCCCAACGAAAGCGGCGATATTCTCAGGCTTTCTACGTGGCCAGGAACAAAGTCGGCGACCTTGAGAAATCAGATCTAGGATCTTTGAACTAACAGCAACCACGAAAAGGAACAGTCAGACGAGGACTAAGCAGATGGAGACGTTAGGTGCGTATGCGTGGGCGGGCACTATGGTATGTCCACGCCCTCGTCCCTCTAGCCGCTTCTGGAGACGCCCTGAGCATCCCCGGTCGCTCACCCGCATCCAGCCTATGCATGCGACTGACGACACCCTGTAGTCCTGAGGCTGACCAGGCATAGGCCACCTTCTTTGGTCGGCGATATTATTTCAATCAAGATTTATATTTGGACAAGCGATTTTTGCTGGCGTGGCTGGCGTATTTCCGGGTTCGCGTTTGATACATTGCCCTTTTTGAGCAGTATCGTCCAAAACTTGCGATACTCGAATCCTAGCATCCGGGATGACCTGCCGAGCCTCAGTCTTGGGATGACACGGGAAGAGCGATTGGCCGATGGCGAGTACGACTCGTATGTGGTTCATGGATGCCACAATCCTGGAAGCCAAAACGATAATGTGCCGCTAGAAGGTGCCGGATCAAACCACTCGGATGGGAGCGCAAAGCCACAAACTTCGTCTTCATCCGTAACGCCGGGATGACGTGCAACTTGCCAGTATACCCGATCGCGATACGCTGGCTCCGAAATCCCTAGGAAGACCGGTTGACGACCGACGAATCCGCGGAGATCGGCGCCCTACCATGGGACTGTCGGTGTATCCTTTTGCAGCCTTGTGCTAAGGGGTTGATCACCTGGTAGGGTTACTTGGAACTTGGTGACGGAACCTGACAAACAATCGTAACGACCCTAAATGTGCCGCCAAGAGAGCCCTCCAACCTTTCCGGACTTAGTGCTGGAAAGGTCGGCGCCGATCGGGCGTGACCCGGGATCTTCCAGACTTGCACTTCCAACAAGCATCCAGCGCGTCAGGTGTCTCAAGATCTGAGAACTGACAACATGTCTTCTTCCTTGGACGCTTGGTTCGGGCCGGAGGCCATCGGTTCGGGAGCAGCTTGACATTGGTCCACTTGGCCTGTGCGGTGACAAGATCAAGGTCCTTCAGCTGCAGAGGGTGACATGCGTTTCGGCGTAGGTCGGCTTGGATGACAGCGGGAAGCCTAAAATTCGAACGGTGTTACATTTGATACACTTGGGATCGAACGGATTACCTAAACCATGACAAGCACGCCGAATTGATGTGTAAAGACGCATAGGTAGGCAGTGTAAAGAACTCCGGAAGACCGAAAATAGGCGAAGCCGGGAGAAGCCAAAGGGAAGCTACTGTCAACGTATCCACTGTCTTGTTCAGGATCATTACTACAGATTGACTAACCCGGTTGCGCTTTCCTAGTAAGGCTACCTTATTACTTAATTTGACCTCAGCAACGTCGTCTGATATTCGGAATTGGAACTGGCATCGTGGGTCATCTGTCATCTCAAATACCTGAGGTACACTGATCTTGGCAGCTTGCAACAAAAGCATCTCCGCATGTAGTCCCTCAGTTTGAATGCGTGCTAACGCTGCGGTTGCTCTGCAGCGGTATGTACTACTGTACGAGCAAGGATGATGACAGATTCTTGTACCCGGAGTGCGGAAGTGGTTCCTGTCACTACTGCGTGGTATTACCAAATCATGCTACCTGTCCGCCCGACCCAAAACCAAAATTAGAGTTTACACTTCTAATGATCCATCTCAACATCCCGAATCTCGGGCTTTTGAGAGGGTTGTCCAGTATGTCCCTCAGAGCCAGCATCATCTTGGTAAGGTATGACGCAGACCCATTTAGCCTACCTCAACGTAGACTGATGTACGCTGCTAGACCCTGTGTTCGGCCACGCCCTTCGAGGATACGCGGCTATGACACCAGCAATATCTTGTCTGTTCGAATTGCGTCCCATCGCCGGCAGGTGGGCGCGCCAACTAACCGCCATCACTCAGGTCTCTTTCTCGTGAGAGTGAACCCCCATTCGGCGAGTCAAATTAGGCCAGACCTCGATGGTTTCATGGGGACAATATGCCATGCTTGTCTTATTGCCGAAACCATCTTAGCTGTGTCGGTGTTTAGACCGTTCTCGAGAAGTCTTGCTTGATCGAGATTGTACGACCCGTTGCTCCGTGTTCCTGCCTAGGTAGGCAATGAACACTGCAGCTTGTGGCAAGGTGTCTATCTAGCGACAACGCTTGCCATGGAGCCATATTCGCGACCAATTGCTTCATCTGGGCAACTAGCGCCTCGGTGTTAGCCATGAAGGTATACGTCCTTCCTTAAAAGTCGACACGGCATAGCTCAGACTCGCCTCACCGCCGTCAAAGCTGTGCTTCCCGGTTGTACTCTGCATATCGGGGAATTACCAACTCTGAACAACGGCCAGATGTGGCGTTCTTTAGATCTGGCGCGTCCAATGTCATTTAACGGGCATCACGATGGCGCGGGGGCTGGTGCTCTGCTGGTGGCCAAGTGAGCGTCAGTCAGCATGTGGCGATGAATACAAAGCTCTCAGGCAAACACAGGCCAGGGGCCACCTTGTCAGAGCAAATACTTTGCTATATATGCCAGCCCTCGTGCGTTGGATTCGTCAATGATCATGTTTTGGTGTTTGTGACATCTCTACACGAGGACCTGTACATTGCAGACCCAGCAAGAGCGAAGATGAAGCTCGTCGTCAAAGTATGTAGTTATCTCAAAGGACCTGAGGGTATAAGGCTTCTCGTCTACTTAGCTGTCGTTAACTCAGGTAAGTCTATATCGCATCAGAGGAGTGAAGAGCAGCTGATTAAGAAGTCAAAGTCTCCATGGCTCACTTTGGCTATGATCAGGTATGCTATTTCTGTCAGCCCGTCCCCTGCTCGAATTCAAGCTCATGTCTGAAGGGTGTCTTTTCGGGGGCTCTGATTTCGACGGACTTTATCAAGCTCTTCCCACAGACAAAGGATGCCAATATTTCAGGAATTACTTCGAGCTGCTTTTCGGTATGCCTCTTACTTCGAGCTCATCTATTGGAGCGGCCAGACACTAACTAAGACTGAGCTTGGTGCTTTCTTCGGCTGCATTGCTAGTTTTACGATCGGTGACAAGCTCGGCCGAATCAAGACAGTCTGGTTAGGTCTATCCGTGAATGTCATTGGAGCCATACTCCAGGTCACTGCGTTCCAGTTGCCGCAGATGGTAGTTGGCCGCGTTATAAACGGTTTCGGAATGGGCGTAATCTCATCTACATGTCCTATCTTCATGGCCGAAACATCCCCATACCGGCTCAGAGGCAAGCTTGTCGTGCTAGGTTCGGTCTGCAACACCCTTGGGTTTTGCACCGCCAACTGGATTAATTACGGCTTATATGCCAACAGCGGGCCAGAACAGTGGCGCTTTCCGTTGGGCTTACAGCTCGTCTTCCCACTGATTGTGGTTGTGTTCCTGCCATGGGTGGTGGAGTCACCTCGTTGGCTGCTCCTGATGAACAGACCTGAGGACGCGCTCAAAGCATTGGCAAAGCTTCATGGAAAGTCACTTGCCTTGAATGATCAGGATTTGAACGATGAGCTGTCGTCCATCTCGAGGAGCATCCACGAGGAAAGGAAGAATCGAGCTTCTGCGAAGGATGTCCTTCTTTTTCGAGATGCAAACCAGAACATGCGCAGAGTATTGCTAAGGCGAGTCCTAGCCTACCTCAAGCCTATATAGACTACTAATACGTTGAGTTATAGTTGCGGGACCCAACTCATGCAGCAATTCACAGGGGTAAGCGGCTCGAATTGCCTGTTCAGGCCTTCCGCAGGCTGATTGCCGACTCCGATTGGAATATGCGCCGGGCTAACACACCTCCTAGGTGAACGCAATGGGCTACTACCTCCCTACATTGCTGATTCAGTCTGTGGGGGTGTCGAGCGCTTATGCACGACTTCTTACGGCGGCTAATGCGACAATATACCTTGGGGCTGCGCTCCTGTGTCTGTTTCTGATAGACTTGGTCGGGCGAAGAAAGTATGTCCTGTTCAGTGTGATATTCAGGGACTACTGCTGACATGTAGCAAAAGGTTGCTTCTCTATGGTTCGCTGGCCACTGGGTGCTGCTACCTCATTGCAGCTATAACCCTTAAAGAAGCTCTAATCCATCCAGGTGACAAAAAGACCCTCGGAGCCGTAACGACTTCGATGTTCTTTCTGTATTATTTCACTTACGGAACCAGCTTCGCTAAAGTACCTTGGGTTTTCAATTCAGAAATCAATAGTCTAGGTTGGCGAGCGAGAGGCGCAGCGGCTGCGACGGCAACAAACTGGATGGGAGGCTTCGTCGTGGTGCAGTTCACCAAAACAGGCGTCAACAATTTGGGCTGGGGGTTCTATCTCTGTGAGCTCCCTGCTTCACGTCTTTTACTCGCCGGCAACGCGCTGACAACAACGGACAGTATTCGCTTCTTTCTGCTTCTCATTCTTCCCCGTCGTCTACTTACTGTATCCCGAGACCTGTCGACGGACGCTCGAAGACATGGACGAGATATTCAAGGAAAGGAGGGGTATGTTCGTATTCACAGACACATTGCTTACGCAGCGGGAGCGGCCGGCAGCTTTTATCGAAGCGGAAAGGCGCAGAATCGAGGCTGTCTCCGATTCCGAAGAGGTTGGAGCTCGAGCCACCCTAGGTCTGTTCGACGCGTGATCTCTGCAGGTCACGACGGGGGGTTCTTAGTCAGGACAGTGCTTAAAGGATTAGAAAGTCTCAGCTCTCCCTTCCTTGGCTTTCCCCGGGGTATTATGCATTAGAAGGTCTGAACACTCAAAGTGCATGTTTCTTTCACTATGGTTCGTTATATATGCGGCCACATTTCCCACGTTACTGGCCTCTCTCTCAGATAGAACATTCGCTCAAGTTCAGATGTGCCAAGGACAACTTGAAAATCAGTCTATGAGAACCGGCAAGTGTAGTACTAGCTCCCGACCACACATATCAGCTACCTGGATATCTGAGCCAACAGTAAGCCCCTGGATGTCAATGAATACTGGAATGATATGACAGGCTGTCGATGTTATATGCTGACCAGTTCGGGATCATGATGACCGCGAGGGGCCCCAGTAGCATTTTGTAAGGTAAAGTACATGTACGGTACATAGGGACTAGACGGACTGACCGCGGCACAGAATATGATACGGTAAGCGGTATTGTACTGTCGACACAAAACTTCAAGGCCTCATAACCATCTTGACAGCATCGCATTGATGTCCTGCGTTCACTACAAGAGGACATCTTTGATTGGCTCAGTGGTGGTTGTGAACTTCGGCAAGTAGGGCGTGGTAACGCCTCCCATTGGCCATCATTCTTACCTAATTAGGCAGGTTCTCCATCGTTATGACATGGCGGCGAATTAAGACAAAGCACAACTCGAAAAGTCTACAAGTTGAGATTTCCTTATACTCGACTTCGGGTGAGGGCATCTCAAGGGCTTTCGCAATCCTTAGTGGTATGGACTGTTGTCTTTCAATTTTCTTCTGTCTTCATTGAGCACACTGGTGTAATAATTCCGCTGCCGGCAAGTTTTGACCAGAAGAGTCATCTACATCCTGCCAGGTCCGCATCCTCACCTGCAGGGTCCAGACTTCTCGGACAACATCCAGACATCGGGATGCTTCTTGGCTCCTAGCATATACAAGCTGCCACTTCCCATAGGCAGATTAGGACTCTTCTAGAGACCTTCGAAAAGCTTGTCTCTCCAAAATAACCGGGGAGACGTAACAGCCACTCATTGAGCCCGAGCGTGATTCTCCAGAATGGTGGCATCTTCGCTATCATCACGGGACGCGGACCGAAATCCTGTCCAAGATGTTGAGAAACAGGTAGAGGTCTCCGGAAACCATGATAAGCCATACTCCGGTGGACTTATCGAGCTGCTCAGGGTAAAGGACGGTGAGGTCTACGAGTCCAACCCCGAGAAGCATCCGAGATGGTACCAGAGATTCCTAGACACGGGAGCCGAAGAGAACGGCATCAAGCCGGTACCGATATCTCAGCGAACAAACAGACAGTCTAGTAATCTGTTCACCATGTTCTTTACCTGCCTATTATGTCTACTCCCGTAAGTCACCAAAACCTTTCTCCTAACCTGTATCAGACTGACACCCAAGCCTAGGATACCGACTGGCATGCTGGCCACTTTGGACTTCGGCATGAGTCTTCGAGACTCTTCTCTCGTCATTCTGTTCTTCGCCATGATCACATGCGTACCCCCTGCCTTCATGGCAACAGGCGGGGCGAATACAGGCCTCAGACAGCAGGTTCAAGCAAGATACTCATTTGGGTAAGTTTGCTTTCGCAGCGTTGAGACACTCCTGCTGGATACTGACGAGCCATGCCAGCTTGTACCTCGTCACCATCCCACTCCTCCTAAATGCAGCTACCGTGACAGGCTTCTCACTGGTGTCGGCCATCGTCGGCGGACAGGCCATCGCTTCCCTCAACCCGAATGTCAGCGTTAATGTCGGCATCGTCATAATTTCTCTCATATCCTTCGCCGCATCCTTCATGGGTTACAGGGCTCTTCACTTGTGGGAGCGCTGGACGTGGATACCAAGTCTGATTTCTCTAGTTATCGCCGTCGGCTGCGGCGGTAAATACCTACACCTTCAGAGCGACGTACCGCCATCAACGGCCCCTCAGGTACTGTCATATGGAGGCTTGATCGCAGGTTACTTCCTCACCTTCGGCGGTACCGTCTCGGACTACTCCGTCTACCATGACCCGCTACATATCTCAAAGTACGCTCACCCCGCCAAGCGCCCTGACGTTCGCGATCGTGCAGCTAACCCGGTCCAGGCTCAGAATCTTCACCTACACCTACCTAGGTTTCTTCCTCCCCTCCGTGCCGCTCCTCATTCTCGGTGCGGCCATCGGCGGCGCGGTGCCTCAGGTCCCTTCGTGGTCGGACGCCTACGCCGTCTCGGGCGTCGGTGGCGTCTTCTACGAGATGCTCACCCCCTCCGGCGGCTTCGGAAAGTTCGTCGTCGTCCTGCTCGCCCTCGGCGTAATCGGCAACATCGCCATCAGCATGTACTCGGTCGCGCTCAACCTGCAGATGCTGCTCCCCTTCCTCGCACGCGCGCCGCGGTTTCTGTTCACCGTCGCTGTCTTTGCGATAATGATCCCGTTCAGTATCAAGGCTGCCGAGCGGTGGGAGACGTCTTTGTCCAACTTCTTGGCAATAATTTCCTACTACGCCGCGTGCTTCAACGCCGTGCTCATTGTCGAGCTGGTCATGTTTAGGCGGATGGACTTCTCGACATATGACCATGCTATCTGGAACGTGGGGAGGAAGCTACCCACTGGGCTGGCGGCTTTAGGCGCTTCGGTCATCAGCTTTGGGCTGGTCGTCCCCGGTATGGCCGAGGTTTGGTATACCGGGCCTATAGCCGAGACGACGGGCGACATTGGCTTTGAGTTGGCCTTCGTAGTTACAGCTCTGTTCTATGTGCCTTTGCGGTGGTTGGAGATTAGAATACGGGGGCACCTCTAAAGGGTTGTTGGATATAAGGATGTACCGAGACTTGAAGCCCTTATTTGGTAGCTTGAAACAAGTGGTTGGATAAGCTATATAAGCCTATGACGTGCTGTCTACACTATTCTGTATAGTTCTCGAGGCCCAGCATTGCTCGAACAAGCTGAGTAGGACCCCACAGTTAGATACTCTAGATTACCACTGACTCTGCTGGGGCTGCTGACGTCAAATATCTTTCTGCTGTATTCTCAGATGTGCCCACAGGTTATCTTCTGGTAAGCACAATGGCTGGACGGAACATAACGTCATGAGAACTTTTATGGAAACTGATAATGTGCACGACGAGAGTGATATCAACGTGTCAATTGTGGACTAGCATATACAACTAGGAGCTTCAAGATACTCTCTTGCCACGTATCAGACTTTGCAGGCTCTTCTTGAGCTTGCTTTTCCTCATGCCCACCTCTTTGGGGTCAATCATCAATCACGTATAAGACCGCAGTCCACCGCCAGAGAAAGCAATCTAACAAATACGCCGTCCGTCCAGCCCCGAGTCTAACCCAAACGTCATAAAATCATGCTTGCTCATGCAGCGTCAGCACTTGCTACGGGCTGAGCTACCCTCGTGACCTGGACACCGGCACGAATAATGCGGTTTCCAGTCGAATCGTTAACAATAATGGCGTCTTTATTCTCGAGTTGAGCCCGCTTCCAGATCTCAACCTCGCATCCGCCACGAATGACACCGACGCGCATGGTCGAGAGGAGATTGTGGGCGGCGTTGCTGTGGTTGTAAACACCACCATTAAAGATAGCCGTGGCGTCCTTACCAATGGCCGAGGTGATGAGGGCCTTGCCGCCAGGATGATCCTTGATGAAGCTTGTGACGTCGTGGATAACACCGGCTACAGCAACTAGAGCCTTGCCGTTCTTGGCCTCGGCCACGAAGTCGTCCCAGGCGATGACTGGGAGCTGCTCAAGGGGAATACCCCAGTCGAGCTCAGCACGTTTGGCATCGAGCTTCTTCTGCTGTTGCTGGAGACGGCCCTTTTCGATCTCGTTGGAGCGGAAGGTGTTCAAGTCGTAGGCTTGTCCGATCAGGCTCATGAGGTAGATGAACACCTTGGTAGGGTCGTACTGCCACCACTGAATGGCGTTGCGGTAGTCACTTGGGAACTCGTGGTGGAAGTTGTGGTATCCCTCACCGAGGGTGACGAGGGCGGTGATGACGTGGTCGCGAGGGCTGTTGCGGTCGTCGAACGGCTGGTCACCAAGCCAATGTGCCAAGCTGTTGACACAAAAGGTGGCTTGCTGAATGAAGAAGATGCGAAGGATGCCGGCGTAGACGTATCCGCCAACCCAATCACCCCAGCCCAGGCCGCAAACGAGAGTAGGGAGAACAAGACCCATGAAGATGACGGACTTAAGGTAGTTCTTGTGCTGCCAGATGACGACCGGGTCTTCGTTCAAATCGGTGATGTCGGTACGGCCAATTCGCTTGGGGTTCTGCTTCATGACCATCCAGCCGATATGAGAGTACAAGAGACCCTTCCTGACCGAGTAGGGATCTTTCTCGGTATCAGTATAACGGTGATGGCTCCGGTGTCCAGCGCTCCACCACCGGCAGCTGCCCTCCACGGCGCCAGCGCCTGCGGCAGCGAGGAAGATTCGAAGCGGAAGTCGGGCCTTGTATGACCGATGTGCCCAGAGGCGATGGTAGCCTGATTCCTGTCGTCAGTAACTGTGCAACAGATTGGTCCACGCGAGCTTCACTAACCAGCTGTGATTCCAAGACCAGTATAATAATAGTAAAGGACAGAGAACACCAAGGTCTTCATCCGAAGTGGAACCCAGTACGCAGAAATGAGACCAACCATTGGGATCATGATGATAAGGATCGTGTTCAGCCAGTTGACATGTTGATACCAGTTCTTTAGTGTTATTGGTTGGTCTGTGATGTGAGGCTTCTTGGGATCAAGCTTCTTGTTCGTCCGGATGGGGACATAGTCGCTGGTACCATCCGGGAAAGCCTCAGCTTGCACCGGGGCAGAAGAGGACGACGACGCCATATCGAGAAAGGTCGGAGGGTTGAGGTCACAGACGTCTCGACTACCTCTGATTCTTCTCAAGTTCCGTCGAGGAAGGTTGAGCGGAAGATCAAAGGGTGTTAGGTAGGGAAGAAAAGAAGGGTCCGGCAAGAAGATTTATATTAAGCGGGAGTAGGGGAGCAGTAGTATTATACTAAGGAAATACTAGTTGCCTTCCGAGGCCCGACGTCTTTTTTTGCTGAGCTCCAAGGTGAAAGTTTGGTAGGGCGGGGCAGGTACGGGTAGGGAGTGGAAGTATTCCTTTGGGGACCATGAGTGTTCAGTTCGGATGAAACGTGCTTTTTGCCTCCGCATGAACAAGCCTGGTCTGGGTGGTCTGGAGCACTACAGAAATGGAGGGAGTCTGTTGGGCGATTTCAAGGTGGAGATGATATTCAATGTTGATATCGAGCTGCTTGGCTTACCGTTATGAGAACCATCATGAGCCGATTCCACCTCAATTCGAGCTGATTCATACCGGCCATGGTGCTACTCGCCATCTTCATCGTTCACAAGGAAATCAACCCATGATTAACCTTCAGCCGAGGAGTAGCTTTCCACACATCAGCGGTTTTGCCAGTCTTCGTCTCGCCTTCGTCCCTTTTGCCGTGCTACTTTTTGTTGGGTTGAAATGTTGGGGAAATCATATGCCGCGTGTGATTGGTCAATGCGCCGTAGAGAGGCGGTACCTGTACCTGAATAAAAGTAATGGCGGCTGCATCGTCTAGGTACCGTTCCGTACCTCCTAGACCCCCCACTTTGGACCCCGGAAAACCAACAGACCCGCCACGTAGGATTGCTAAAATCCGGCCAGCCGGCCAGTTTCCGTTGACCTGTCTGAGAGCATCCGTTCTTAAGACAAAGTCGTCCGTCAACCACGTCATTGCCCAAGGCGAAACGACCTATTGATGATCAGAGAGAACTCATGTGCTGTGGCAAATGCGTCAAGACCATCCCAACGACGGGAGAGCTTGCAAAATAAAGCATCGTTCTTTAGACGAAGCTCAGGCACATTCTCAGCCAACCCAGTCTACAACGTACATTGAAGACCATCACCATGGAACCAGTACTCAATTATATGTTTCGGTGGTCTTTCGTGTATTCTGACTTAATCCGACCACGACATCCGTCTTTAGGACGTTTTCCCAGTACTCGCACCCCAAAGTAATAGGGCTCAGGAAAACAAGTACCTACCGGTAGTGGTGAGCGACCTCCACGTTGCGATGAAGCACTACCCGTGCCTGCCGTGCCATTACCTTGGCGAGTTGGTGCGAACCTGGGAGAAAGTGGGGCGTGGCACGGGTAGTCCAGATCGGTAAGGCTGTTCTGGGAACGGCGCCACACCCGCTTTTTCTGGGGTTCAAGACGACCTGGACTTTGGTTGCACATAAATTGATCACCAGTAGCCGCAATCAGGTCGTAACAATCTGGAACTACCGTTGTCCCTATGGACTAGAGTAAGTCCGACACCCGGACTCAGGTGAGTTTGGCATGGCGATTCAGAAGTATGACAAGGACATGCGTTCTCATGGCATCATACAATTATCTCGTGGGCTATATAATAACATGCTTGCCTTTGGGCCTGGTTCCCAGATTCCCGTATCACCGTACAAATGCCCAGTAGGTACATAAGACCATTCCTAGCCCTTACCTGTAAACTCCAAAGCCATATATCCAATGCGATTTCTCATGCCATCAGTTCGCTTGCGCCGATATCTTGTATGCAAACATGATCTTGTGCCGAATAGTTTATCGAGAGACCAAAATAGAAACTTAGGGGCTTTGCTTTCATATATCCGTTTGATTCATTGCCGTCGTGTTATTGTTGCTGTCGTTCTTCGTGTCCGCTGCCATCTCCGCGTCTATCAGTATGGAAATGTCGTGATCACTCATTGACTGATGCCAATTCTCGGGTCCGGTCTCATATGTTGAACCCACACCTTTTAACTCGTCAGGAAGACCGCACATTGGATGGTTTGAGGAGGGAAGTGGCGACATTGAGCTTGACTCGTTGGCCGAAGTTTCATCGGCCTTCATGGCAGTTCCGTCACAACTTTCCGATATCCCACTAGAGAGTGTGCCTGCTTCCCTTGAAGTTTCAGTCCTCTCGTAGGATGGCCTTGGAATAGGCACTGCAATCTTTTCCGGCCTTATTGCAGCTTCCTGTAACGGCTGTCCGACATCACTGGTCACATCTGTCGGCCCTGTCTGGCTGTCGATACCACCTGCTCCCGATCCCTGAGATATTTCTTCTTTCTTTCTAGCAGCTCTGTCATTGTCTTCCACTGGTTCGGGTTCTGTGTGCCCCGTTTTAGCCGAACCGTCGGCTTCGTCCTGTATATGTTGTACAAGCGCCGACTCAGCAAAAGTTTGCGCCTCACCAACTTTCGCTTCCTTTGAATCATTTGATGGGGTCGGTTCTGGACAGATGTCAGATATGCCATGTTCAGCAGTGCGTTGCTGCTCCTGTTGCTGTGAGGTCTGGAGTCGATCCGCTAAATGCGGCTCTGTGGAGTCTAGTGTGCCACCCTTTTGATGAACAACCTCGGGTGCAACTGCAACTGCAGCTGCTTCCCTCTTCTGTTCAGTTGGCAAATCTCCGGCAACGCTATGTCCCCGGGATTGATTGACCGGACTGATTTCTTCAGCATTAGTCACCGAAAGCTGGCTCCTACGAGGAGTAACGCTCCTCTTTCCTTCCTCCATTGTTGGTTCTGCCTCCACCTCGCCTTCGCTCGGTGCTGTTCGTGCACTTCCAGTCGTAGACGCCCATGCTGCTGTCGCGTACCCATATTTGGACGAGTCAGGCTCCCCTAGGTTGCTTGGTAGTGGCGACGGCGGCGATCTGCCTCTCGTGGGATAAAAGAAGGGTTCTTCATTCACACCATTTGGTGAATTTACATAAGAATGACTCCAGCCCTCAAACAACCAGTCGCCCGCAGGTCGTCCCGGTCTGACACGAGGATGCCCGTTAGTGGCAGGGTCAACGTCAACGAAATATTCTTGTCTTGTAACGCCGTCATCCACGGAGATTGATGGGCGATCGTATGGCTCGTCGACATCCGATTCCGGCTCTGGATCTGGAAATATCGAAAGTAACTGTAAAGCCGGCATGCGGCCTCTTGGGTCTTCACTGAGACAAATATCGACAACTCTTCGAAACCAGTTGGGAACATCGAGAACGTCGGCTCCAATACGCAGGGGTCTCCCATGCTCTTCAGGTTCGTCTTCTTTCATTGCCAACGCCCACAAAACCATTCCGAGTTGGTAAAGGTCAGATTTGACCCCGATGTACATGGAAATGCGCTGGTTGCTTTCAATGAGTGGAGTTGCTTCCGGGGGTTCCCAGCCCACGGGACAGCCCCTTCTGTTGATGTCTATAATCTTTGCATTGTCGTCATCGTCAATCACAATGTTCGAGAGAGTAAAATCGCCCTGAACGAAGCCGGCTTCGTGAATCTCGGAAAGGCCAGAGACGATCTGCCTGGCCCACCTTTCGCGTGTCGACCATGGGAGTGGGTGGATTTGATCGTAGATGATGTCTATCAGAGCACCTTGCTCAGCATAACTGATGAGTAAGCCTTTGACATGTTCTTCATTGTCGTCGACAATAACGCCATAGAACTTTATGACATGGTTCGAATACTTCAGACGGTTGAGAGCGTTTATCTCATAGAGGAACTCATCTACCGTATCAGGTCCGGGAATTTCCTTCTTGATGAGTACCTCGTCGTTCACTCTCACTTTGTAGACAAATCCCGAGATGTGAGAATCAAAGTCAATGTCCCTTTCTTTGACACGATTACACCTCATGTGCTGTATCGTTTGGATGCGAGGGTAATGTATAATCTCCTGTGCGCTACGGTCAGCAAAGATGAACGGCCGGCTGTCTGGTCCTCAACTCACGTTCACATCCTCAACAACGTGTACGTGAAGCCTGCCCTCTGTGGTTTGGAGCTTCAAGTTAGTGACGGTGGGGTAGAATTGGATATCGATCAGGCTCTCCCGGATGGCCTCGTAGATCTTGGCGATCTTGTCACGTTGGAACTTGATGTGGGCGAGTTCCAATTCTAACGAATTCTCAGGAGCATTGCGATAGTCCACGGAAATAGTAACCCGGCGCCACAAAGTCGGGCGCTCACGGTAAGTGACGAAGAACTTCTCTCTCTTTGACTTATCTCGGAAGTGCATAGACAAGTTCAAGATCCATGTCCGTTCAAGCTCCTCATGGATCAATGCATCGTACTGTGACGTCGTCATCGAATGGCAGTCTGCTGTTGAGATGGTGTCGTGGACATGACCCTGACCGTCTCTGTCGTAAATACTATCACGAAAACCCGGTATGTCCACGGGGAGTCCTTGGTCGCCGGTGTCGTCCATCATCTTCTCGTCCAACGGGCTAACGGGAATTGAGGGAACAGACGGGACAAAAGAGGTGGCATTGAAGGACTGGCTGGTGAAATCGGGCGCACTGCTCCGAGGATTAGACTGTGTCTGGGAACCATTTTGCGGCGTCTGAAGCCTTCTGTCGACAGAGACAGCTCGACGTTCGGCTGGTGTGGGTTGGACTGGTTCTAACTTGTTTCTAATCTCCGACTGCTGTCTTTTGAAAGTTTGAGCCCTAGGCAGACCGGGGACGACCTTCCTCGAGACCCTTCGGATGATGCCTGGCCGAGGATCGTCATCGGACTGGGGACCTTGCATCTTTGTTGGGGAGTCAGGCATTCCTGAAGCTGTATTGTCGCGCCCGAACAGCCTTCGCCACAAGCTGTTCGAATTATTGGCATTTCCTGCTGTCGAGGCTGGCTCTTGCAGGGGTATATCGCTTTGAGCCATGAAGCTCAGAGATGAGCAAGGCACAGGCAGGGTTGTGGCGAATGGAGGCTGCGGCCTCAAACCCAAAGTAAGATATGAAAGAGGAGTCTAAGCGGAGACGACGCCAGTTTCGGGAAGGTAAAGGTCGTTACATACACAACCGGAAGATGTCAGATTAAGGTATTTTCTCTTTCCCAGTAACGAAGACCACAAGGTTGAGAGACCAGAGCTGCAGAGATCGATGCGATGGGGAGAAAAGAAGAGTAGGAGGCGCAGGTGAGGGAGATGATGGTGACGACCAGGGCTGGGTCGCCTTAAGCGCAATGGAGAATGTCAAAAGCCGAAAGAAGAGGCATGAATGCTTAGACGGTGGGCTGCGACAATCACGGAAGCTCAACCTCGTCTGAGAATAAAGAGCCAAGAGGTGATGGCGTCGCGGGCAACAGACTTTGATATGAGGCGAGTATCAGACAATTGGTGGGGACGATACTGCTATGTCGCTCAGTGGCTTATTCGTAAGGCAATAAAGCAAGTAGTCAGTCAGGCGGAGTGAATAAGCTAATGGATTCCCAGCCATGGGAGGAAAACAAGAGATTTGCTCTAAAGGCCCGAGGTTGGCGAGGCGTGCAGCACTCCGGGAGAAAGCAGCCCAAGCTTGAGGGGGCGCGCTAGCAGGCTGGAAGGGGCTCAGCTAGGTTGCCTGGGACATGCGTTAGCCTGTGTTTGCTCGTTTGAATCTTCTGCATGCTGCAGCTGCAGGTTGAAGGGGTTGACGGAACCTCTGGCCGTAGAGAGACTTTGGCGAATAATGCAGTGACAATGGACAACTCCAGCGACAGATACTTGTCTCGCATGTCTGTCTCGAATTCACGACTTTTCGAGGATGGTCGGGAGTTGGAAAAAGCCGGAGGCAGGTTGGGCACGCCGGGGTCCCCTGTAAGCGGAGCTGTCGCACACGTGTACTGCGTATGGGAGACAGGGGCCAGTGACTTCATGGAGTTTGATGTTGCCTGTCCCGAGAACGAGCACGGTTTTATCGCTTTGACGGAACGGTGCACTTGATGTACGTATTACAATGATCCGAGTCGAATCATGAATCCCGCCATGGCATATGTAGCACAGAGTCAGACTTAGGTGCTACCCAAGTAACGGTTTGTACGGATTATCAAATCACTGCCAGGAAAGAGAGTCAAGAAACGATAAAGCCCGGGAGCCAGGGTGTACCCGGCAGTCTGATCCACGCGAAGGCGGGAAGTAGCTCTAGCGCCGGGCCACCTCCGAAGATCTTAGAATCAGAGTTAAGGACGGGACGTGATGATGTAGGTACTGTGGTACGTAGCTGGGTCAAGCTACTTTTTGATATTCATCGGCACGCTTCCATAATATGCGTGATATCCAACCGAGCTCGATTCCGGTGTTGCAGTCTGACATGTAGCGTAAACCAGGGCAATTGTGAGCTCGGGTTACTTGTGTGCAACTGTTTCCTGCATGGGCAACCAGATAGCAGACTTGGGTTTCTGATATTCAGAGCCCCGCTAACAGTTGGTACCTCTTGGCGCTACTTACTGCCCGCCGTTTGCACCTTCCCGCCGAGGCGCCAGGGGTTCTTCCTGGGACTGTCACCGACAATTCGGGCCATCATCTGAGCGAAACCTCTAGCGCCTTTCCCTGACTTCATACTAACCTGGAAGGCAGACCTCTCACCGCTTCACCATTCACCGCTAACACCTCTCCATTTGTTTATTCTCTTCATTTTCTTTGACAAGCAGATAGCCGATAGCACGTGCCAAAATTCAGATGTACTTCGTCCGTGACGAACTACTCGTTTTAAGCACCTAAATGGTTGACCCGCAGCCCTTGTTTTCTTGCGTTGATCTATCCCAATCATCTTCGTCCATCCCTCGACCAGGGAGCTCTTTTTGGCGCAAATGAACAACTCATCAGGTTTCGACCCAATAACGATTGCAGCGGGAGATCCTGTATCCATTCCGAACCATTCGATCAAACGCCGATTTCCGCTTACCCGCCAATTCGCTTAGGCCGTCAGGCGAAATCAATTGCCCAATCTGTACGGACCGATCGCCTAGGTCAACCTTTCCTATCGTTGATTGTAGTTCGCTCGTGGTCAATGGTCGTACGGCAGCTACGTGCATATCCAAGAGGCAGCTGATCTGTGCTGCTCGTGGCTTCCAGGCCCGTCGCTCCCCGAAAGGTGTACAGTACAAACGCGTGCAATGCCGTGGCGAGCCGGCAAACACACATTACGCGGTACCTTATATAACGTCCACTAGATGGACCTACGACCTCTTGTATCAATCAGTCAACTTTGATTTACGCGATATCAGTAATATTCTGTTTCCAACGAAGTTGGGCCGACTACATGCGACCTGATTGCTGGCCACGGCTACGTCGATAGCTCAACCACACATCCAACCCTCTGGCGCCGGCTCAAAACGTTATGCCCTCAAGGAGGGCTTACTTGCTCACCCCCTCCTCCATCTGGCTTCATGCAACCCGCAACCCACTCATCTCCCCAGTAGCGTCTAAGCTTAGCACGCTTTGGCGTGCTATTGATGCCCAAACCGACAATCTCTATGCAGCTGCGAACGCAATCCTGGGGCTGTGGCTGCGCTGGCTGGGCCAAGCGGCTCAGAGAGAAAATAGCCACACAGTATCGGAAATGGACTAGACGACGGCGTAAAACGAGGCTGCATGAAAGTAGTGGCCCTCGTTGCTGCCCGCCGTCAGTTAGGCTCTGGGTCGGGCGCCGATAGGTATAGTCTATCCAAACTGCACTGTGACGGCGGCTTACTGCATCCTATTCTTTCATCACCTGGCATGAACATTTCTTAGATTCAACCTCCATCGGCTGTATACTGCAGGATATCGGTCTCGTTGTCAAGTGGTTTGCCTCGTGCCCTACATATACGTCATTTCCTGGCCCGATACATACTGCGTGTCCTCTTCCGCCTAGATTGGTGCACGTTAGTAGAACAGGTCGAGTTCAAGTGGACCGAACTCAGATGTATCCCAACGGACAAAGAGCGAGTGTGAGATGTCAACTTCGAGCTATCCTGCCGCTGATACAAAGTGGTGTTGCCATACTCAGTAGCTCCGGAAGTGGAAACCATGGGCTGAGCCTAAGCTCGGTGAGCAATAGCACCACTGAGCCACATCGGTCGCCGCGCAAGTCACGTATCGCTGTACTCGTTCTCTCTCCTCATCCAGGAAATTACCAGCCCGCATGCCAGTGAACCACGCAGTTGAGGCGGCGAAAAAGTTGAAAGAACGTAGGCACTCTTCAGATACCCCTGAAAGAGTGTAAAAGTCATAGCCCGCACATGTGTTTGGCAATACGAAGGGAGAGAGCGCCTTGGTTCGGGTCGGTCGATATCACCCTCCCACGTCATGTCATCATTTTGACAGTCTTCCATAACAAAGCCGGGCTGTTGAGACATGAACAGAAGTCAACGCGGACCGCCTTGTGAGTCTAATTGTACATGTACATACATCGCGAGAGGGACGGGCACTAGCGGAAAAGCCATCAAGCCCCGTTTCTCCAAAGCTATACACAGTCTATCTCCCGCTTAATTATACAATGACGGCAAACACGCTGCAAACCAGGGCACGCGGAGGCGGAGGACTGTAAAGGACGGGGGAGTAGGGAGTTGTGATGGAAGCCAATTAGCCCTCGCAAAGCGTCAACCGTGCGCCTGATCCCACTGGCGCAGCCGCCCCAGATAACGCCGGTACATGTGCACTCTATGTGCTATCACCCCCTTGCCATGCGCTTCCCCACGCTCATGGATGCCGTTCTTCTCTATTTTGTTGCAGCTATTGGCACGATGCAATGCGAGCCCACTGGGCCAGGGTGATGGTCAGGATAGTTGTGCCACAGTCGAGGCCGCTATTTGCTCGACAGCACGGACTTCTGCCTTCAGTTGCCTCGCGGTATCATCGGACAATGCCAAAGATTCCAAGAAGATGTTCTAGTCACTGTCGTCGTCTTCCCTACTCTTCGACTTGGAACGTTTCTTCTCCGACTTCTCCTTATTCTTGACCTCGCATGCGGCGCATGTACTAACCTTTTCCTCGTCGATTTTTGGGAAGACCAGCTCTAGTACATCAGAGTACCATGCGGCAGGACGACCCTGCAGGCCTTCCTTGATGTTCTATGTCCTTCGTCAGCGTCTACTGCTTGATCACGTATTTGGGGGTCGCTGCATACCTCTGGAAGCTCCAGCCAGTCAGACATGTTATCCTCAGGGAAGATGATCATCTTGCACCCCGCCCTCCGCGCCGCAACCGTCTTCTCCCTTAGGCCACCAATGCGCAGCACCTTGCCAGTCAGGGTTAGCTCACCAGTCATGGCGATGGTGGGGTCCACAGGCGTGTCGAATGCCAGTGACAGCAGGGATGTCGCCATCGTTATGCCAGCCGAGGGACCGTCCTTCTGTACCGCGCCCTCCGGCACGTGTACGTGGATATGAGCCCTATCGAAGAAGTGGTTCTGGGGATACTTCTTGGCCATCAGGGCCTTGGCGTACGAGTATGCGATCGTCGACGATTCCTTCATCACTGTCTTGAGATTGCCTGTAATGTCCAGCGATCCTCTGGTGCCGGGTCGTAGCGCACTCTTGAGTATTGACTCAACATACATCGCGGCACCTCCCATTTGTGTCCATGCCAGACCCATAGTCACTCCTGGTGGCGTGACGTCATACAGTCTGTCGGAAGTGTAGATCGGAGGGCCGACGTAGTCCTTCAGGTTGTCTTTATCAATAACAACGTGGACACTCTCGGGAACCTTGAGTGCAACACGCGGCTTTTCGGCAGTCTCCTTTTCGGATGCTGTGCTGGATGTCGCGCTGTCCTCCTTGTGCTCCTGCTCGGACTCCGTAAGCGCAGATTTACCCTCTTCAGTCAGTGCTTCTGACTCGGGTAGAACCTCTTCTCCCACATCTTGGACGATTTTCAGAGCTGACTTCCGATAGACTTTCTCGATCTCCTTTTTTAGATTCCTGACACCAGACTCTCGGCAGTACGACTTGATTAACTCCTCGATCGCCGACTCTGTCATGTCAACTTTCGCGTCCTTCAATCCTGCGAGCTCCTTGGCAGAAGGGGCCAGGTAGCGCTGTGCAATGGCCATCTTTTCATCAGCTACATACCCGGAGAGTCGAATAACTTCCATTCGGTCGAGCAGAGGCCTGGGAATAGTGTCGGTCATATTGGCTGTGCACACAAACAAGACCTTGGAAAGGTCCACAGGAACGTCCATATAGTGATCAAGGAACGAACTGTTCTGCTCCGGGTCCAGAAGTTCCAGAAGAGCTGAGGACGGATCTCCTTGATATCCCTTGCCAATCTTGTCGATCTCGTCAATCAATATCAATGGGTTCTCGGTCTGGCATTTCTTGAGAGCTTGTATGACACGACCAGGAAGAGCGCCCACATAAGTCCTTCTGTGGCCCTTGATCTCGGCGACATCGGTCAAACCTCCGACACTGAATCGGTAGTATTGACGGTTGAGGGCCCTCGCGATGGACTTGCCAATACTGGTTTTGCCGACGCCTGGAGGACCAACAAAACAAAGTATCTTGCCCTCGACGGTACCCCGGAGTTTACCAACGGCAATAAACTCGAGAATCCGATCTTTGACATCCTTGAGACCGTAATGATCCTCGTCCAAAACAGTCATGGCATGCTTGATCCCGAAGTTTTCTGCGCTTCTTTGGCCCCACGGAATCTGTGTCAACCAGTCGAGATAGTTCCGAGTAACATTGAACTCCGATGCAGCAGGCTCCAAATGAGCGAGCTTATTGATTTCGTCATCAAAAACCCGGCGAACGGCCTCGGGCATTGCCAGCTTATCCGCTTTCTCTTTGAATTTCTCGACCAGCTTATCTTTGCCATCCGATTCAATACCGAGCTCACGGCGGATGCCCTTCATCTGCTCCATAAGCCAGTATTCTCGTTGTCGCTTCGTGATCTTGCTCTCGACGTCCTTAGTGATCTTGGACTGCAGTTGGGCGTTCATGAGCTCCTTCTTCAGCACAACTAGTGATTTCTGCATCCGCTCCTCGACGTTGAGGCTCGAAAGAACCTCCTGTAACTCGGCAGGCTCCCCAGCAGAGACGGCGGCAGCAAAGTCGGCTAGCTTAGCTGGTTCGGCAGTAACGTTGCCAGTCGACTGGCTGATCGAGAACGTGGAAATCTGGTCCCTGAACAAGCTGTTCATATTCGCAACCTCCTTGAAGACATTCACGATCTCGTTTGTGACAGCCCGGATCACAGGGCTCTTTGGATCATACGGCTCCTCTGTTAGGTTCTCGACATTGACGAGACTGACAGGATACTTCCGCAAGAAAGAAGTAGGCTCGTATGGTTGAGCAGCCTGTTCAGAGTTCGGAGGTACGATTGCGCTCTCCTCGAAGCTAGCCACAACGTCTCCTTTCTTTTGCATTTGTGCTTCCTCGTCCGAGACCTTTGGTGGTATCGGCTCCGGTGACAGGGAGGCCTCAGTATCAGTTTTCTTGATTTCCGTCTCCTTTGCAGCGTCCTTAAGAACATCCTTTGGAGGTATTAACGTCGATAACTTGATCCGTCGGTGAGGGTAGAGGATAGCAGTGAGGCTGTTCTGATCCCCTCCTGAGACAGGGAATGCACTTGTAATCTGTGCGAAAACACCGGTATCGTAAACATCGTCCGCATTATGTATGACATCGTCATCCGCGTTTTCGTCCTTGAACAAGAAAGCTCCAATATATGGTTGTCCCCGCTTGATCATCTCAGTGATGGCGGCGGCGACGTTGGGGTCCTTAATCGTAATAGCCTTGTAGAAGCCGGGGAACAACGGTCTCTTTGCTATAGGGATCGCCATAACTTGAGGATAGACTTCTGGCACGATGGGCTTGGACAGGGCGCGCTCCCCTGACTTGCGACCTCTTCTGCCACCGTCGCCGGAGCCGTCGCCAGAAGAGCCTCCGCCAGGGGCACTGCTGCCCCGTCCGTCCGGAGATTCAGGGGTACTCTGGCCACCAGCCGGAGCTGAGGAGTCAGAGGACGATGACTTGGCCTCGGCCACGTCCTTTTCCTCGGCCTGTTTCTTCTCAAGGTTCGCCTTGGTCTCCTCCTCCGACAACGGTTCCACTAGGCCGTCAAAAAACCCCTTATCGTTCTGTTTCCGCAGTGATATCGAAGTCGAGAAGTTCGAGGTTTGTATCAACGCTAAAGGCCGTCTCCTCACGGACTGCGAGTACAAGTTTGGGGCAGTCCCGGGCCGCCCGGGGGCATTAGATGTGCAACACCGCAGTCCAACTGTACGGCTTGCAGTATTACGACGCAGACCGGCTGACGCCAGCCTACCCGCCCGGGTGACATGCTGTCGTAATAGCATCGTGCAGTGACGTTTTGAATTGAGGTCGCGGCCCTCTAGATGTGATTCGAAAGTAGGACAAGGCGCGGGCGGGATCGAGCGACAAACGGAATGGAATCGGAACCGAAGTAGAATGTGGCTGCGGAAACGGCAACCGGGAGAAATGAACTATTGTACAGATATATACGGGACTCTCGTTGCGAGGCTTGACCCGTTGGCTCCTGTCGACCGCACTGATTGAGAGGGGAGGCGGCGATGGGGTTTTGCACAAGGGAAGATGGCCGGTCGTCTTAATAATGCGTAATAGAGGCCAAAAGGAAGCTAAGAGCTTGGGTGGAGTTGCTTCGACATCACCAGGAGGAGAAAAAAATTCGGGAACGGCAAAGCTTCGGCTACACCAGCTGGCAGTGACAGTTGACGTCGCTTGAAAGCAGCCTGGACCTGATAAATGACCAGGGTGAACTGCAACTCGATAAGCGATAACGCACGATAAGGTCGGTCCAGGCGCCCCTCGGCAGAGGTTGTGGGGAGAGACAGCTTCAATTGAAACCACCCCACATCTACCATTGTGAATGACGAGGGGTTCAATCTATACTCCTTCAGTTGGTTGATTGAGCCTTTCCTTCCTTCTCGGTAGCGAACGACTATCCGGGCCACCGTCCCTAAGCATCCGAAAGGTATGCACTGTTAAGGCGTTGGCTTCATATCTCGGCTTACTGCATTTGTTCTCGCACCTTCTCTTTTGATGAGTCTGTAGGGACCCTATACTGGGTCTGTTCCACGTTGTGCAGTATACCACTGCACCTTGCCCAAGACACTTTCGCAATCCGGTGCTTGGGACGGGGTTGCACGAACCTGCTTGACTCCAAGAACTCGTTGGGTGGTGACACGTCACCTAGTTGCTCTGCTTCTTCTGTACGCCGCTATCCATTGCACAAACATACGCACAAACACACACAGCCAGATCAGCCCAGGTTCACACACCCAACATACGTCCAACCCCCAAGTCCGGAACTCCAAAGAAAATGTCCTCTGGCGAGTCGTCAGGACGACTTGCCTCGGCAGTCTCCCAGCTGTCACTCAATACTGGACTCACTGTCTCCAAGGGTACAAAGGCCAGGCCATCTAAAGCGAAGAAAGCACCGGTCGCCGATAGCTGGGAAGATGAGAGTATCTCTTCTACTTCAGAGGGTGAGACAGATCAACCAGGTTCCAATCAAGATGCCAGTGGCATGAAGGACGTAGACGTCGGCACACAAGCTCCGCCGCCTACACCCATATCACCTACATACAACAACGCTGCCACCCGGCCTTTCTCCCCCACAACGGTCAGCTATCCGTCGTCCGTGCCAGGGCCAGCAAGCGTTGATGGACCCTCCAGTCCAGCCAAGCGACCGGAAAAGACCGATGCCGTTGCTCGTCGCATGATTGCCGCCGGGCTCGGCCTGAAGGTGCCAAAGCAGACGGAAGAGCAAAAGGCATATGATAGAGCCGTTCGGGAGAAAGAACGCAAGCGACGTCAACAGGAGAAGGAGGAGCAGAGAATCAAGGAAGCTGAGCTTGAGAAGGCAAGACAAGCTATCTGGGAAGACTAAGGCTGTCATTGGGAGCTCGCTGACTTTCTATTTCAAATATGGTGTTTGGTGTCATAGGAACAACCCCTTATAGAGAAAGTGGACCATCATATTACCACACAGCACGCCGCCTCTTCCTTCCAATGCATGTCGCGGGGCAAAGACCCGGGGGCCTACACCGGGACATGTCAGCCATACTAAGATCATCGTGAAATAGATGGTGTTTAGTACTGACAAGTTTCGTCATACCTCGTAGACTTATAGTAATCCTGTTCCATCTGTCAGAATGAATGCATGATCAGCATGGTAATCGTACTGAAGGGTGAGGTAATAATCGGCTGGCTTACAACGTAATCCTATCGACTGATACCAAGGACATCCATTACCTCTGGGCCTCGATTGCTAGCCCTCTAAGCAGAAGTCAGTGTCATGATGGTCCCGCCAATATAACATTGCGGACTAACTAAGACGTTTAACGGTGCGAAGGCAGTTTATAACTACTACAACCCAAATTCAAAGACAACCATTTGCCTATAATGTGATTAGGATACTCCGCTTGAAACCGGCCGTGGTCAGCGATTTGCTCACTATGGGGGAAGTGGTGTTAGCCATAACTTATACCTACCTGTCCAATTCTGAACATCCCGTTGGCGTCATTTGCCAAGTGACTTCAGCCCCACGGATCACGGCGTCTCAGCCTCTGTACCTTAGAGACCAAGGGACCTTCAACTCAGACAGCGCGCTGTGGCAAAGCCACGGCGCTGAGCAAAGAGACTTTGCTATTCCATTTCGGACGCGTTTTCGAATCCAGTCACTGGCCTAAATCTTCCTTCTCATGACCCACAGTAATTGGTTTGCCCTTCCAAGTCAGTACCAACCTTGGCTCGACTCCGCTCTCATCATGCCTGAATGCAACACCTACACCCTCCAAGCCCTCCTTAACAGCGGCCTGATTCCAGATAAACTGACTTACGAACCCCGTCTCCCGCGCACAACTCACAAAACCCATCGGCCATCGGCTACGACTAATCGCCTCCCTCACACCCTTCGTCGACGGACCGGGCGCGACGAGCAAGCCGAGGACGTTGCTCCCGACTACGTCGTCTCCCTTCCTCCATCCGGTTGGGGCGCCAACAAATGCGCCTTCTAGCTCGCGTACCGAGGCCGGCCGTGGCGATGCTAGAGCCTTGCATTGTACGATGACGCGTAGTGGGTGTGGGAGGTAAGGCAATGCCCAGGTACCTAGGAGGTCGATTCCGTGATCCGATGCTCCGCCTACGCGGTGGAGGGCAAAGCCGTGCGACATCAGGGAGACTTGAACCGTGTATTCGTAGTGTGTCCCGACATACACCGTGCTCTTTGGTGGAAGACCAGTACGCTCTGCGTAGGATAGGAAGGACGACAGATCGTGGTGGTTTGAAGGTGTGGAACGGGAGGGATAGATTAGGGATCTCGGTCGCCCTACAGATTCTCCTACATGTTCCTGACTAGAACTAGATTCCTTGTCTAAACCTGGCCGCAGTGTTGAAGTCGGGAAGGAACAGCCCGTCGTATGAAAGTAGCGGATACGAAGACGTGATGAACTCGATGAAGTTGGACTGTATGGACATTGGTGTGAAATTGGACGTATGAAGTAAGACGGCCGGAGATCTAAATGTGTGGAGCCTCGTAACCAATCCAGTAGCTTCATCTTCGGCCAAATGAGCTCCAACAATATAGGTAGGAAAGGAAGGTGCGCCTTTCAAGTCTTGAGACGGACTGGGAGAGTTTGATATTGACGTCGGAAACGTGCTTGTGATTGGTCAGGAACCATTTGTCGGCCATCATTCCGCCCTGGCTGGTGCTCCACTTTTCGTCTTGCTCACACATCCCCGCTGCGACATCAACCGCCAACCTACCCTTGCTTACAACTGCAGCTACCTAGCTCTCGCAAGATGAGCGACCGACTGACGCAGCTGCAAGACGCTGTTGATCAGGTTTGTTTGACTTCCTGATCTGGGCAAAGATGTCGGACCGGACTGACTTCTTTTGGTTGCGCCTAGCTCGTCCATCAATTCGCAGCATCATTCTACTATGTCGAGCGACACCACGGTTACGAAATACTCGGCCCGAAAGACGAGGTGAGAGACATTCAGGAGGACCCGGCCAAAAAGCCCGTGGATGAGTTTCCCCCGGACGTCTTCCGAGACGGCATCCTCGAGCTCGCTCGTGACCTCATCGTCAAGGAGCAGCAGATCGAATACCTGATCTCGAGTCTTCCCGGCCTCGATAACAGCGAGCGGGATCAAGAGCAGTCGATTAAGGACCTGGAAGAGGAGCTCAAGGTCGCCGAGGCTCAGAGGCTGGAGGCTGTCAAGGAGAAGGACGAGGTTCTGTCCAAGCTGGACCAAGTGCTTCGCAGTGTTCGCCGGCCATGAGTGGGCCTAGGCTATCGGTTATTCGGACGGAGTTTTGGACGCTTGAAACGCGGGAATGATACCTCAATACTATACGGCTGTAACACTACGCAAATTGTACGTATTTTACATACGGTTTCACTCATGCGTCACGAAAAACCCAAAGGTAAGTTATAGTGATCACCCGCTATGCAACACTTCTCTATATTCTATGCTATGTCCTGTAATAGTAGCGCCTCTATGCCGTCCTCTTTATCATGTCTGATGGGTCGACTTGAAGAACTGAGGAAACGTCTCGCGAAGTTCCAGCAGGTTTCGTATTTGATGCTTGGATGCTGGCGTCCTGGGCACGGCGACGCCTTCCTCAACGAGATGGGCGGTAGTCCAGCCGAGTTCTTGTGCCCTTTTGCAGTTATTGTAGTTATCATCTGTCAGTCTGTTAGCAGCCAGATAATGAGGGGTCCGGTTGCCTGAACATGGCATACCGACAAAGAAGCAATCCTTAACATCGTCAACACCAGCCTGCTTCATGGCCTTGGCAAATGCCTCTGGATGTGGCTTGCAGACCAATGGCATAGCGGAATAATCGCAGTAGGTGATGCCCTCAAACACGTTTTCGAGTTCCAGGAGACGAATTACCCTCTTGGCATGATTGACATATGCGTTAGTAAACAGCCAGAGCTTGACCTTGCTCCTGTCGATGTCCGCTAGTAGGTCTTTGAGCGCTTGATTGGGCTTGATAAGACCTTCTAATGGCAGTGCGTCATCGACTTTCGCGTTGTATTCGAGGGGATCGATTTGGTGGTGCCTAACTAGACCTTCGATGGCGAGACCGTAGTTCTGATAGTACTCCTTGTGCAGCCTAACCGCATCATCCCATGATAGCGACAAATGGTTTGCAAAGTACTTGTCTATGAGGTCTGCCATCAGATCATGGACCTTTGCGCCTGCAGGTAGTTCTTAGCATTTCTGTCCTCGCAGATGAGTCGGGAAGTGATAGAGACGCTATTCTCACTTTTGGGATAGAGACAATTGTCGATATCGCTGGTTTTAATGTTAGAAATGGACAAAAAGCGACTCTTCAACAGCTAGTTACTGACAAGAAAAAGACCTGTTTCCCGTTTGGTCCTTCCCCGTTCATGCTCAGGTTGTTTTCACCCATCGTGATATGCCCAACCGGATTTTACGCGAAATATCAGTGCAGGACGGGCAGGATGATATTGCGATAGTCTTCCAATGTCTCACTGGCCACAAAACTCCAGAGTATAATAAGTGTGGCGAACATAAACGGTCAGAATGGATGACGGAATTGTGGCCGCGGAGCAGATGATTGGGAGTGATTTGATGAATATAAGCTACTTCGTATTTCTGGGAACTGTTGCTGGGCTCCAAGGGGTCTTGTTCGGGCACTCGGATCTAAAGTACACTAGGGAGGAATTGGACTATTTCAACATAAATCCAACGCCAATTCTACGCATGTTAAAACCAACAAGACTCAGACCTCAATTCCGTGACTAGCGTACGATATGCATATGTTGACTCAGACCGGCGATACGACATAGTTAGTCTTTGAACCTGTGCTAAATTGAGGCAGTGAACCGTGAAAGTAAACTTGGCATGCAGTATTCAATTAGTGAAGCTTGCCTAAAGAGGGGCGTCTATGCGCATGTACTGTACACTTTTTGTGGCACCCATTGTATGCACCTAGGGAAGGTCTCGGGCGCAATAAAATTACAGGTATCTGTGGCTGCTCCCTCCCATCTTTCAACCATAATTACAACCACGGGCCCAGCCGTATATGTCCAGACCCGTAACGCGTCGCCGTCCGGCTGGGGTTCATTGGCCCGGTGGTATACTCTCGACAGTCGGCTTTTCTCCATCTCTGTAGATATATTTCTCTCTTTTTGGCTTCTGATCTACTAATCGCGACGTGCCTGACAGTCGCAGTTAACGTTGGTGAACCTGCCACCAGCTTATAAACTGGTTTGGTTCAAGGTGCAAAATATTGAAGGATCAAGCAACAGTTACCTCGAAGCATTCTGCTCTTAGGAGCAAATGACTGTACAATGGCGCAGGCAGAGCTGCTTCCGATGCCTCGTACTACCTTGGCTGGCTCATTGACCGCCGAGGAACTCCACGAAATCGAAGAATGCGAGAGACTGGTTCGCTTTCGCGATGAGGTGCTTTCTGGCGTTCACCCACGCATCAAGCCAGCAAACTTAGCTGCAAAGACCGCGTCCACAGATTCGCGCTCTTCTTCATCTAATGCCTTGACATCATCTGCTGTCAGTCCTCCTGCCTCCCATCGAGCCAGAACTCAGGCAGGTGCAACAGGCACCTATCAGACGGCGGTGAATTCTGAGCTGTCCGTCCACCCAAATTCCTCGCAGACAGCTCTGCAGAGTTTTACAGTAAACAGTACCAAAGCACTTCCGGGCCTTGGTAGCTTGCCCAACGGTCAAAAAAACATGGCTTCTTCGACCCGGCCATTTGTGCCTTCCGGCAGTACCGAGATCAATCCAGTCCTACTCGAGAAGTCAGCCGATTTGGTCAAGGCTGAGATGCATTTGAAGAGACAGAGACTAGAGCGTGCACTGCGAGATGAGATGGACCAGCGACGTGTCTTGGCCAAAGCTACTCTGCAACCATCTGAGGCGCTTTCTGACTTCGATCTTGCTGATATTCTGTCAAGAGCTCAGGCACTTGTCAAGCCAACATCTCCCCAACCCACTGATGATACAGCTGCTAACGCATCAGCCTCGAGTGACTCCTTCGATGACAATACATTCTACTCCAGTCAACACGATACCCCCGAGTTCCTCGAGGAGGAGTCGCGTGCTCCGAATCGGTCGCCCGAGGATGTCGAGATGCGTGAAGAGTCGCCTTACGAACCGCAATTCGAAGTCGAACCAATTTCCCACCCTTCTCCTCTCCGAAGTGCAGTACCAAATCTTGCAGAGCAGGTCGCGCCCGATGCGCCGGTACACAACAACCTCACTCCCGCCGATATTCCTACAGGGCCTCGTGCTGAGCGTATGACTGGTGTTGTGTCTCTTCAGAAAATGCCACCGAGAATACCAGGTCTCCAGACAGTGCAGCCTTTGGAAGGGCGCGGTTTGCAACATTCAGCCGCTGAGGCCACATATTCCGCAGGCATAAACATTGTGACCGGACAGAGCACTGTTCACCAGCCTCAACTCAGCTCAGTGAACAGTGCTCCACTGGGCGAGTCGATTGGCAGACATGCATCTCCTCTTATTCGTGCTCACAACCTGTCACCCGTAGCGCCCCAACCAGCCCACGTCTCACCTCTGGCAGTTGCTCGCCAACCTCCAGCGGTGCAAGTTGACGATAGTGTTCGAACAGGGACGCCCGCGCAGGTCGCTGCTCTGAGAAAGCAACCTTCAGCCGCGTCAAGCCCTGATGGTTCGCCTCGTGACAGTGGCGCCACCGAGAGGAAGCAAAGGAAGAAGAAGAAAAGAAAATCGGACAGGATAGGAGCGGCGGAGAGTGGCGCCGCTACCACTGATTCTCCCTATATCAAGGCCGAGCCCCGATCTCCGTCTCCCATAGTTGCTCCATCTTATGCTCGCGCACACAGGCGGCTGCGGCAAGAACAGAGACATGCAGGTGGGCTGGGTTATGATGACACTAGGTATGATCAGCCACCAGGAGCAGAAGATGGCTACATTCCACGGTACGAGCAGAGACGTAACTATCTTGAGGAACGATACGCTCCTAGCCAACATCCTCAGTTATCTGAGGATCCGCGTCCTCGACAACCTCCGTCGTCTGTCATCGGAAGTGATTCTAGGTACGAGCGAGAGTACTATGAACCTAGCCGCCCATCGCCTAGCGCCTTCCCTCACCGTCCCTCGTCGCCTGGCTCCACCTTTCCTGGACATTACCTGCCTGGACAGATGCAACAGGTGCGGTCTGTCTCACGTGCTGTCTTGGAGGGGCCGTATCGCGAAGGAGCTGTAACTACCCAGTATGCCAGAGCGCGCGAAGGCCGCATGAGTGTGCGGCCTGCAGTTGATCGTGAAAGATCGAGGTCACCCGTTTCCTTCGAAAGACATGCTTCCTTAATGCATCCGCCCAGTGTACCAGTGCGCCGGATCATTGTGGATGAGTACGGGCGAGAGTATATCGAACCTTCTCGGCAACCTCCAGTAGTTCGTGCTTCAGTGGCTCCTGGGGCTCGAATTGACGAGCCGGACGTTATCTACGAGAGGACGGTACCGACTCGGGCTGTTTCAAGCCGGCCAGAAATCTACGAAGATGGGTCGATATACGGACAAGCGGCACCAGTCTATCCTCTGGCTAATGCACCTTATACACGTCGAGTCATCACCCAACCTGAACTTACAGGGCCAGACTACCGTGTTTACCGGGAGCGTGATTATGCGGCCCGCCCTATGGGGCGACGCGTGGATGAGATGCTACCGCCTGATGTCGTGGAAATGCCTAGAGAATATGTGGCCAGGTCGGCCAGCGCTCGGCCCGCAGGTGACGTTTACCAGTACAACTTGCCCGTGGGCTACCAAGGACGCATTGTGGAGGAGTTACCCAGAGATTACGGCTCGCTCCGAGCTGGTAGTCTTCGACCAGTCGAAGGGCAGAGATACGAGGTACGGCATGGATATGAGAGAGCCGGAGAGTACGGCACTGTACCAACTCGGACTTCAAGTGTTAGACCAGCCGAGCCGGTGCAGTATGGTGAAGTTGCAAGGGATCAGGTATGGAGGGTTGGAAGTGTCCGTCCGGATATCCGTGAGTACGCAGCTGGCGTGCGCCCTGAGGCTAACCGCAGCATGTTGCCGCCAGCCGCTCCTGCTCGGGCGTACAGTGTGCGACCCGGCGAGCCTCAGTCGCCGGGGACTCTTGAGCAACAATATCGGCAGCCGGTTCTACGTCCTGCCGATGGATATTATGGCCAAGCGCCGATACGGGGCGATGAAGAGGTCATGCATGCTCAGCCGCAGAGAATGAATGCGTATGGCGGTGTGAGACATCACCAACGGCAAGCCTAAGAGGAAGATAATGTGTCCGACGGCTTGAATGGAGCAAGTCCTCTTATCCTTTCACCGGTCTCCCGACCCTCTACCTGAAATCAAGGTTCCGAGACTTCCGCGGAGCGGTTTGCGTCTCGTATTAGTATCCAACTTCTCTGGAAGGGGCAGCTTTCCACCACACTGGCCTGGAACTTTCAAATTCAATGGATAGCTAGGAGCAGTTATCCCTTGTAGCTGTATCATGGGGCATTGGCGCGACGTCTGCGAGCAGATAAGAACTGAAGGGCACCAAGCGTTAAACACATATATGAATATCATCCCGTGGGACAGTTGTTGAACTACTATGAGGAGCAAGTCATCTTGAAATATATAATACCCGATCCAGTATTGCGAGGCTCTTAACCAGAGGAGGAGCCCTTACCATATCGCGATCATGTTACTTGAACCAGGAACTGCCAGATCATATTTATCACAGGCATCAATCTGACATGATAGGCATCCTAAATCTTTGTATGATGACGGGTCGGATAAATCCTAAGCGGATCAAGTGCCTGTGTCGTCTCTCGCGTTTAAGAAGATTTCGAAATATCGAGACATGGGGTTATCTTTCGAGTTGCTGATGCTGGCCGAGAGGCCAGTTGGTGACTGACTCTACCTGCAAAGTTCCGGATACAACCGGAATGTCGAGGATAAGAGAGGGTTCGCCTTCCACCAACTGATCGGGTGTTATCTTTCAGGATCACACATACACAGTAGAGGCAATAGAGAAGTAAGGTATTACGTCGAGCCAGATTAAGTGAGTCAGTATGAACTTCGTCAACATGTGTAGTGACTACTGAGCGTTGAAGTGTGGTTTCCCACGTTTCCAAACTACTATGTATCAACGAAGGTACCGGGAGAGGGAGTGCGGGAGCGCCGAACCATTGTTTTATGCGTTCCAAGCTAGGTTGTTAGAAGAGATCGGCAGCACCTGAAAGAGCGATGAGTGCTACCGTCAGTCCTGTTTTTAAGCCGTGGCCAGGAGGGAAGGCGATGTGCAAAAGGTACCTAAGGGAGGTAGCCAGCCCATATTCCAGCCCGTCCCGCCATATCAAATGTACCAGGTACCTCTGACCTCTTGCCTTGCCAGTTCAAAAGGGATCAACAGCTGCTGATCAGCAGGCACAAGCGCGACACAACGACCGCCGGGGAATCGACGGAATCCGGTTAGGTAAGGTTGGCACTTCGGCCAGGAATTACGCTCTAGCCAAGTCAAATTACAATCATGAGTGAATATCATGCGCTAGGTTTGTTTGAGCTGAAAGTTCATGGAACTCGTCATTACCGAAATTGTGAGCCAAAGATAATAGACTTCGATTAACTGACGCATCCTGTGGTATGGAAGGAAGATGCACGCGGAGATCGTCCTTTAAGTACCGCAACTAGACTACGATGATCCAGCCATGAGAAATCAAGTCAAGCAGTGATAAAATGCTCCGTGGATCATAGAGAGTACTGGAGCCCGGATGCCTGACCATGGCATTTAGGTCTGACTGAAGCTTTCGAGAGGAACGCATGCGCATCGATATTGTGATCGTTAGGTGGCTAATAACATCTACACTTTTTGACAAGATTACGCGACGTATCTTGGGAAGGACAGATCACATGCTTGCTCTTCATTGCTCTTAGTCGAAACCAAAAAGGACAACAAACGAGCAGGCAAGTGTTACAAGACAAGACGATCAGGTAGACACTTGAACTCTTATCATATACGTAAAGAACTACATGTTGCGCTTGTGCCTCCTAAGCTCACTCTCCAAGTACTCTCGGTTACTGTGCTAACATGCGTAATCCTACTGCAGATGCAGGTATTACTGATGCGTGAGGTGTGGCATGTTTGGCAGTGGATCCGTCAAAAAGACCTGCCCAGAAAACCAAGGCCACAACAACTTAAAGCCACCATAAGCTCAGCCAAAAACTATGAGGCAGGCACGGACCAGCCGGCTCTTTCCCAGTGGCTCGAGTGCGTTCCTTCTGCTGGGATTCGAGGTCCGCTTAGCGCGTAACTAACCGTACACTAAACAGCTTCCACTTCCCAAATCCGATCCACAACTGTCCTGCTGCGCCTGAGATACACTAAACTACCTCGTCTGTCCACCTTTTCTTCCCCTCTCCTCCCTCCCCCTCCGAACTCACCATCATCGTTCCTTCGACCCAGGAAAAGGAGGGCACACGACAGTCTCTCTTCTTTTCTATTTTCTCTGATTTCTCTCTTGTCGGTTTTTGAGATACCCCTTTCCATCTGTGTCTGTTTCCTCTTGTCTGGAATGCCCCGGAGCTCCGCCAGCGGTCCCTCCTCCGATCCACTCCGTCATACGCACCCAACATCATGAATAAGCTAGCAAACATGCGTCACTGGTCAGAGAGGATGAGCCCGGCCAACTTTGGCATGTCGCGGCCGAACAATATGGGCATGCCGGGTATCAACCCTCACCAGCAGAAGACGGCCGTTCATCCGGGAGCCCCTCCAATAAGTGCTCCCCAAGCCGTCGACACTCCGATCCACTACTCCTTCAACGTCCCCTTCGCTTCCGATCTTGCCGGCCCGGACACCGAGGATATCCTCCACGCCACCACCGATGCTGTTATGAGGTGGACGCACCCTGAGGACGCGCCTGACGATGTTCCTGTGTACGAGTTACCTGTCCACGCCCAAAACCTGGCTATGCTGCGGAAGATGTGTAAAGACATCACCCAAAGCCCGCTCGCTGTCGAAGCTCATGTACTATCTGTCATCCCGAAGAACGCCAAAGGCCAGGTCACTACCGTTTGTCTCTCTGGCTCCGCGGACCTTGTTTACAAGAGCCGGGAGACTATCCTGAACGAGACACCCATCTCTCTGGTGGGTGACCCCAGATCGCAAAGTGCCGCTTGTGTGAGATGTTGACTAACTCTTAATACGCTTCTACAGCGCTGCACCACTGTCGACGTTGATGGTGACCTGTTCTGTGACCTTACCGCCGGCGTGCTCAAGGAAGATGTGACGTGTGTTCTCGACGACATATCGAAGTTCTGCGGCGTCGACATCTTCCTCCTCGGCCCGAAACTGACGCCTCTTGTAGACGGCCTGAACGGTGACATCGAGCTCCGACGAGACCAGCGGTGGAGAATTGCTATCTACGGTGATCTCCTCTCGTCTGAGCATGCGAAGACGCGGGTGCTCATCCATATTGATCGATTGGTGCGACCGTCCCCATTCCTGATTTGGCGTGGCCTAGAAGTATTGCTCACACTCTCTGATAACAGCTGGGGAGGATCGTGGATTCGATGAAGTTTGAGCTTACACTTCACCAACTCGTTTGCGGTCGCAACCGCAAGAATATTAAGATGATCGAGTCCATGACGAACACGGCCATATACTTTCCGCCTCCCTTTTCGCAGATGTACCGCTACTGCCCTCTCAATGCTGAGCGTCGGGATCCGGCGGAAGTATTCATCACAGGGGAAGATCCTGAGGGAATCAATCTTGCTAAGGCCAAGACACATGAGCACCTGACACGCATGAGGCTTTACGTGAAGGATGTTGCACTGCCGGCCCCCAAGATCGATAGTATACTATTGACTCGCTTGGACAAGGTCCGCAAAATTCTCGAGGCAAACGGCACGTTTATAATGTTCCCGCCTCTGGGCTCGAAGCAGAATCAGGTTAGAGTCCAAGCAGTCGAAAATTTCCACGCCGAGAGGACAGTGAAGGAACTCATGGCTTTGGTAAGCTTAAACGTTGAGGATGTGGTTCCCTAGAGCTGTGTTAACCTTCCTCTAGGCTGGTCAGTTCTATACAGCTACGTGGTGGATTTCGCAACCGGAGACCAGGCTTCCCAGCCCTGATGACATTCGCACCATGCTCGGCGATATATGTGCCAACTCTGATGCCGACGTCTCCTTTGACAAGTTAACCTTCTCTATCACGGGATCCGACGAAGCTGTGAAGGCCGCTCTAATGGTCATCTCCCAGGTCAAGTTCGTCGCTCAGTCGCAGTATCAGATTCGCGTCAAGATCGAGCTTGCCAACGAGCACAAGGAATTCGTGAGTGGTAAGAAGAATGGCAAAATCAACAAGATTATGGGCCAGGCCAATGTCCAGATCATGTTCGACACCTTTGGCGAATACAACTTCAACATCGACGTTATGGCAACGAACTACGAACACATGCAGCAAGGCTTAGCACTGGTAGAGCAGGAAATGCCGGCATCGATATCTTTCCATGTGCCTGACCAGTATCACAAACGCATTATTGGTATTGGTGGACAGCACATCCAGAAAATCATGAAAAAGCACTCCGTGTTCGTCAAGTTTTCTAATGCCATGGATCGTGGTAAGAAGTCTTCCTTGTCTTGTATTCCGCATGCCTTGCTAACCAGGAGTAGGTGGCTTGGGTCGTGAGGACGATGACAGCCGAGTCGATAACGTCATCTGTCGTACGCCAGCTAGGAACGCCCAGAACCTCGAGCTTGTCAAGGCGGAGATCTTGGAGATGGTAGACCGTGTGGTAAGCAGATTGTTATTTGGTTTCGCAGGAAGACATCTAATGTTTCGGGTTTAGGATTCCGAATTCACTTCGCAAATTGTCAACGTAGATCGGTTGTACCACCGACAGCTGATCACGCGTCTCGCTGATATCGACAACCTCGAGAAGAAATGGAACTGCAAGATCGTCTTCCCCAGCACCGAACAGGCGAGCGACGAAGTCACCGTGACAGGACCCCAGTGGCAGGTCCCCATGTGTGTAGATGAGTTCTTGGTATGTTTGCTCACAACGCTAATGAAGTGCGAACTAACTGTAAACCATCAGGGCATGGTTCCGGACAACCATGAGCTCGTCCTCACGCGCACTCCTACTCTCGTGAAGTTCTTGGAATCTCCTGAGTTTGTTCAAAGCATCATCCCGAAGCTAAAGAAACAGTACGAAGTGGATGTATCCGTCCATGAGAATCCGGATGAGCGTACAGAAGACGGCAAACCTACCGTCACTCTGCTCTGGACGTTCACGCGGAATAACGCCGGAGGATTGCGAGACGCTATCGACTTCCTCCAGGCTCAGTCCGCCACAGTAGGCGTGGAGGCTACAATCGTCAAAGGCTCCATACCCCGTCCCAAGTCTGATACGTTTGAAGAGTCACTGCAGTACTTTGACTCAAAGCTTCTCCAGCATGCTCCGGCTTCCGTGGCGACCGACTCGCCCACCAAACCATCGTTTGGCGATGAGGTGGCCCGCGAGAGAAGCACTATTTTCGACCGGCTACGCAAACCGGGCAGCATGTCCTCAATCTCTTCATTCCTGGACCGCAGAAAGAACAGCTCACACTCGGCAACCAACTCTTTCTTCAAAGGCTCCAGCAACGTGTCCAAGTCGTCCCTGATTTCGATCGAGTCGACCCGCAGCTTCAATGCTGACCGCAACCCCTGGAACGACAGTGGGGTCAACCTTCCTGAGGAGGACAATCCGTGGTCCCATGGCCGTGCCTATGCGGGCAACGGCAACGGCCACGACCACAAGCTGGCCATCCCTCACCCTGGCGACGTCACGCCTCGCCACAATACCCGGCAGTCCGGCGACAGCGGACGTCCGTCAACATCTCATTCTACCAATTCAGGATACCCGGGTCATGTTCTTGGACCCTTCCGTTAGATTCCCATTGTCTCTGCGGCTTAACGTTATTAGAACCATGGATGCGTCTTCCTTCACCAGTTTTTTCGTGCGAGGGAGAAAAAGAAAAGAATACCCGACGGCTGGATATACCCTGGCGCATAATACCCTGGCAGTGCCGTTCGATGCATTTGGCCGGCTTGCTTGATGTCTGCTCTCTTTTCTGTTTCTGCAATATCCGTCTGCATTTTCTTGTTCTCTTTTATTTCCTCTCTCATTTTGTGTTCAGTCTATCACGACCGTCAAACTTGTCACGTTTCAACGACTGACGTCCACTCTTTTACCATGGCCAACACAACAAACTCCAAATAAGTCCAAAGGTCAAATATCCAGCACAGTTCCCTGGGATCAGGCAAGATATATGTCTTGAGAGCAATATCTGATTCGCGAAGATGGGAAGATTTGTCAAAGCCGTCCATGTATACGAGGATGTGGGTGAGACCCTTTCTTTGTGTCTCAGGTACACTTAAGCCTGTGGCCTCGTTATCATCTCTCTTTGCTAGATATATCTTATGTCTGCCCCCAGCTTCGACTAAAAGCGTGAGCTGTGGGATCTTGTGATGGTGGTGGTGATGGTAGGGAGAATGAGGCCTGGATGGTGAAAGCGGATGGCGAAGCAGCGTTGGACAACGGCAACTGGGGTATATTTGGCATACAAAAATGCTGGGAAGTCGCGATTACGGGTGTGGGCGGGCAAGGTAGAAGAGAGGCAGCTGTATGGATAGGATTGCGACATGGAATACGAATGATACCCCTGGCGCTGTCTAGGTTCCGCCTCATGATCTCACTGTGTCGAGTGCATGTGTCCCAGAAGGGAAGTAAACAACGCCCCCCCCCCGGTCCCCCCTCGGATTAGATTGAAAGTGAACGCCCATGACTGCCTCTTCCATAGAGAAGAAGCGCAACGTCACATCAGCGACCTGAGATCTGGACAGAAACTTGATCTCCGCAGTTTCCCTTGGATTGACACGTGAAACTTTTTATAGATACTCTTTGCGAAGTAAATCCCCTAAGCACCCGTCTTTTGGGTAAACTTATGATGCTCAATCGTAGTGGACCAGCGCATAACGCGCTACCCTAATGCCCATTCGAGCCAATATACCTAGACATACATCATGAGCCCCTGGCAACGCCTACCTACTAAGCCAGCCGGAAAAAGGGAACAACATAAGGCATACAAAGCCAGTGCCGCAAAAGGCAGCCATCCTCAACCGCCTACCCCATCCTCCTCAGTCTTGGGGCCAGCATATTCGGTTCCCTGATTAGCGGTACTCAGCCGGGCGCACAAGCTCAACAACACCACTGTCTCTGTCGCAGCATAGTGGTTCAGCGCATCGAGCAGGATCTGGAGATGCCGGCTGAAGTTACTCTCCCACTTCTTCATTATGTCAAAGAGCTCGGCAAAGTCCTTGGTCGCCCCGTCGGCGGAGTTGGATGAGGTCGAGTCGTTGTGGGAAGAGGACGACGCGGACGGCTGGCGCTGGGATTTCATGGCCTGGAAGTGCTTCCACTGGTCGTCCGTCATGAGCGGTGGCTTCGTGGTGCCGGAGAGGTCTGGGTCAGACTTCTCGAGCTCGCGTGAGAGCCAGTTCGTGTAAGTCGCGAAGACGGTGCAGGTCTGCATTAGTTTGGAGTGTATCTGAGAGAAAGTTTAGTCTTAGTGAAGGGTAAGGTGAAAGGGGTTCACGGTAGGAAAGAACGTAGACGTACTCTTAACAGCTTACTATTGGTAAGCATGCACTCTTTCAGGCACGTATCCAAGAAGTCGACGTGATCCTGCATCAGTTCGTCGACAGTCCGTGACAGGCCAGGCTTGACGCTGGACGAGTCGCTGTTCTCGCCATTCGGGTTTACGGCAGCATCTCTGGTCTCTTTCTCCTCCAGCCGTGACATTAGCGCCTGCCAGTTCGGTTCGATAACTTCGGCCGTGCAAAAGTATAGGAGCTGCTGTACGAAAACGAGCATTCGTGCCCGTAGGGTCCAGACGCGCCGCTTCCAGATCTCCAGATTGCGGGACGAGCTCTTGTGCGACCATGTAACTCCTCTGGTATGTGTTTGCCAGGTTGTCGCCAGCTGAGCTTCGAGATGTCGCAGAGAGAGAAGATAACGGAAGAGAGCTTGGTATCGCCAGACAGTCTTGCGACTGATTACTAGCGACACAGGAAATGGAACAGCGTAGTCAAGCTGCAGAGAAGTAAAGCCGCTCGCATTCTTGTCATTCTCCACCGGTTGGTTAGTGGGCACTTGGAGAGCCTCGCCTTGCTCAATACCAGTGATGTTTACGACCCGCTGCAAAGACTTGATGAGCGTGATCTCATTCATCTCAACATTTACATCTTCCTTGAACGGATCCAATGCGACGATACTTCCAGGCTGGCGCAGAACTAGATCGAGTAGCGATTGCAACTTGCTGGTATTAACAGATTTGACTGGCTTTCTGAGTTCCGACGCCCCCAGTTCCAGGAAGTAGGAGAAGTAGTCCGACGGATCGAGGAAGAAATAGTGCTTGAGCGACCTTAGCCGCGCAGGCAGAGCATGTGTTGTCAGAAGGAGCTGCATCAACGATTCGTTGGCGTAAGCGTAGGCGTTGTTGACATTATCCAGAAATCGATTGTCGTCGAAAGACCTCGGCACGTCCTTGACCTCCTTACTCACATCAACTCCGCCGCATTCTCGTACAACGTTTAGGTACTTTCCAGCTAGCAGGACCTTGTCCTTCAACCCTTCCAGTTGAGGGGGGACGTCGTGATCTCGAATCGTGTATCGCCTTTCCCAGTACTCGTCCGTATAGTCCTGTTCCAACCGCTCTCGTCTGATACTCTTTTGCTCTTTGATCAAGAACTCGGAATGCGGGTCGTTGATAGCGCCATGGTGTAACCACTCATTTAGCATAACCATATATGGTCTGCTTGCGTCTCGCAGTAGAGAGGTGAGCAGTGCTCTGGCCGACGGGTCTCCAGACATTGCCTCTAGCCTCTTTGTAATGAGCCCAAGGACGACCCCGCCCTTGCAAATCTTCTTACCGGTCATGTTACCTGGCACAAGCTCGCCTCCTTCTCTCAGCTGTTCTAGAATATGGTCAAAATCGTCGGCGCTATCGCTCGATTCGTCCGTCTCGTCGTCGAGCAGAGCGTTCCTTTTTAGGAGTTCGTGCGCCAGCGCATATAGCTGAAACATCATCTGGCTTGTTGGGAGTATGTGAATGTTGAGGACATGTAGAGTAAAGGTATCACTGGTGAGAAACTGCGTCTCGAGTTGGGCAATCATGATGAGATAGTCTTGGAGAAGTTTTCGCATCGAAGCACACAAAGCATGGTTCACCGAACCAAACTCGTCCCGGCTCTGGACATCCACGAAGGTTTCAAGAGCTGAATAGTGGGTTGCCATTTTGAGCATCGACTGGGTGAGGTCCTGTAAGCTTGGGTCGAGGCCAGGGAGTATCCTAAACACGGGGCCAGACAGCCTATCTCTTTCCTCATAGGGGTTGTACCCCTTGGCGAACCGGATGTACTGGCCTTCGAAACCCATGAATACGAAAAGGAGGTCCTCCAAGATGACGGCCTCCTGCGCTTCCAACGTCAACTCATGTAGCGGTATGGGCTGTAAGCTCGGGGGGGCTGACGAGGCGAGCGGAGGCTTGGATACTCGTGACGCCAAAGGAGCGGATGTGTGTGGTAACAATGTCACCTCGGGCTCCCAGCGAACTAATGTATGATTATCAGCACCAGTCCGGCTATAGCTCAACTAGATGACGTACCTTGAGGTAGTTGCTCGACTTTGGACTCTCTCGGCTTTGCCTCCGGTGCCCTAGACCGTAGGTCTTCTGTGGGCGCTCGTCGCCTGTCACCACTGGCCGTACCACTTCTCCGTTCAGGACTCCTAGTCCTGGACACCAGAGTCTCCCTCGTGGTTACCTGCACCCTCTCGGTCCTCCTCTCCTCAACCGCCTTGCCGGTCGGCCGTGGGTTGCCCGAAGCCGTACGTTTGTGCGAAGTCGAGGCATCTGAAGGTTGCGGTGATTGTCTTTCTTGCCTCCTTGAATCAGTCCTCTCAGACCTGAAGCTATCGCGAGCATTTCCGGACATTCGGGACGGTCGCATTGGCTTCTCATGAACCGCCGCACCTTTCATGCCCAATGCCGAGTCTCTGGCGGAGGAAGACGACATTGTCTGCCGGTGGCCATCTGCAAGTGTAGCTCGTTATGTAGTTCACTTGGATGGCATCGACGCGTGGCTCGAAGTGCCTGAATTGTCCTGCACTAGCCTGTGATGCGCCCGGAGCTTGTCGTTCTTCAACTTACAGACCGCGTTTTTGGTGGAGGGGAACGCGTCTACCCCACGGTCCCTTACCAGCCCGCAAGGTGTAAAACCACACCTACCCTCACCTTGTGCCCATTATGGATTAGCGCCGAAGAACCTCGGGTGCAAGGCTTCAAGCTGACTCCACTCTCAGAACCAACAGGGGTGTGCGCCGAGAGGAGCTCACTGGAAGCTGCGTCGACGGTGTGCTTGCCTGGAAGCCGAAGCTACTCTATTCAGCCTTCCACCTCTCCCTCATCTTTCCAACATAAACGCCACAACAAAAGACACCATTCACTTCAATCGGAAGGCATCCGGACTGAAAACACCCGCTGATTTTACCGGCACTTCTCTTAGCTGATTCCACACTCACTTTCCCACATAACTACGCCAGTGCAACACCGCCAAGATGTTTATGGCAAGATCTGAATACGGTGAGTTGTCTAGGTTCCCGGGTGCCCTACTTAACTATTTTGCTAACTGGTGCAACTTGCAGATCGGGGCATCAAGTACGCATCATGTTGTTACCGTTCATCGTCCGGAAGTCCACAACTAACGAAGCGAACAGCACCTTCTCCCCGGAAGGACGCCTCTTCCAAGTCGAGTACTCTCTCGAAGCCATCAAGCTCGGCAGCACAGCCATCGGCGTCGCCACATCCGAGGGCGTAGTTCTCGGCGTCGAGAAGCGCGTGACCTCTACCCTCCTCGAGACATCGTCCGTCGAGAAGATCGTCGAGATCGACCGCCACATTGGCTGCGCCATGTCCGGCCTGCAGGCTGACGCCCGCAGCATGGTCGAGCACGCCCGCGTCGAGTGTCAATCTCACGCCTTCAACTACGCCGAGCCCCTCCGCGTTGAGAGCTGCACGCAGGCCATCTGCGATCTGGCCCTCCGCTTTGGCGAGGGTGCCGACGGCGGGGAGGCGCAGATGAGCCGTCCCTTTGGCGTGGCGCTGCTGATTGCCGGTTATGACGAGGATGGCCCGAGTCTCTACCATGCTGAACCGAGCGGTACTTTCTACCGTTACGACGCCAAGGCTATAGGGAGCGGAAGTGAGGGTGCGCAAGCGGAGTTACAGAATGAGTATCACAAGGTAAACACCCGGGTCCCCCATCTATATCATTGAGGGGCAACGGCTGACGATTTCTAGTCTCTCACCATAACAGACGCGGAGACCCTCGTGCTCAAGACGCTGAAGCAAGTCATGGAAGAGAAGCTGGATGCTAAGAACGTGCAATTGGCGAGCGTCACCAAAGAGAAGGGTTTCAGGATATACACGGACGAAGAGATGGCCGCCGTTGTTGAACGTCTTCCAGCGAACTAGATAAAACACTACCTTCAGCCAACGGTATGTCCCTCATCTACTGGCAGTATCTGGGAGGATGATTCAAGTCAAAGAGCGAGGAAGGAAGATAGATCTTGAAGGGAGTCTGACATTCTATGGTCCTTCCAACCCGTGGCATGGCCGAGTACTCCGAAGGACATCTCTGGCTACCAACACAGGCGGGGGGGGGGGGGCGGGGGGGGGGGGGGGGGGGGGGGGGGGGGGGGGGGGGGGGGGGGGGGGGGGGGGGGGGGNCCCCCCCCCCCCCCCCCCCCCCCCCGGGTTATGCCATCATCAAACAACATTGTACCATTAGTGTATGATCATACGTCCGTCCCCGGACGATTAGACATTTGGGCGTCCAGTATGCTGGCACAGAAGCGGTGAAGTACATTATATCCTTCTCAACACAGAGCTGGCCACCCCGGTAACTCGCTGTTTCGCTGGGGTATCTTTCTTAAAGAGATCAAACCATACCGCACATATGCGCCAAAATGTCGCTTTTCTCCAACGCCATTGTTCCGTATGTTTGGCAAGCATTCCTCCTTTTTAAGTTACTGTGATTTTGCCTCAGCCTGCATCTCCGAGCTCGAGCCGCTCGAGATCATTTTCGACGCTCAACAGCCCCAAAGCGTAGTGAGCCTGTTCTGACTTGGTAAGTACAAACCGCTCCTCGCGCCCGCCGCTGCCGCTACTAGCGTGTTCACTGTTGAGCTCGTGGATACGACGATCAATTCTCCGCGGGTTCTCCCATACTGACTGTGACAGCTGTGCCTCTACGTCAGGCGCTCGTTGGTATGGCGGCCCTTTCTTTAGCTGCGCTGCTTTGAGCCAGGCCGATTCACAGCCGTCAGCAATCTGTCGTGCCGATTGCCATCCTGTTAAACGAGCAATGTCGTGTAACCGTCGTATGGTCCAGTGCCGCTGCGCCTCGTCCCTATACTACAGAAGTTGTTAGCTCTCACGCCAATACACATATCTATGTCCCAGGGGACGTAAAAAGAAAAAGGGGCCTTACCTGAACACCAGCAACAAACATACAGAAACTGCTCTCAATAAAAGCCGCCCCTACGAGAGTGCTGATGCCCGCAAGGTTGCTGCAATCCTCGGTAGTCAACCCAGCTGCGATCCTTCCGATCTCGTTTGCCCACACGCCCGTCTCTTGCGCGGCCATACCAGCGGCGACCATGGCAATCGGCGGTCGTGAGGGATGCGCTCTATGCAGTACGATGAGACCCATGTAGTAATTCATCCATATACCTGCAATGCTAAATGTCCGATACGTGCGGGCCGGACCAAACGGGCTCGGCTGCGGGGGTCCAAGATCCGGCCCCAGTGGAGCGAAATCCGGCCCTAGGTTGGCTTGGAAGATCCCAAAAGCCTGGCGTATACTCTCCCATTCGCGCAGAGCGGCGGCTGTGCTCTCCTCGAAGTCGACATCTTCCGAACCGTCGCTTTGCGGAGACGTATCCCGTGGGGGGCTGAAGCCGGTTGGCACCGACACGAACCCGCTGGTAGGGACCAATCCCGCCATCATGGGCGGAGACTGTCCATGCGCCATTCTCGCGGCTCGTTGGCCTGCTGGTGGCCCAGCGCCTGGTGTCATTTGACCCCTTTTCAGTGCTTTCCGCTTCCGGGCGAGGTCTTTTGCGACAAAGCTGCACATTCGTCCCAGCAACAGCATAAGATGATCGTATGTTCCAAATCTCGATATGATGTTAGTGACTGCCACAATCCATCAACTGGGGAATTAATGAGCTTACATGGCACCGGCATTATTGAATGGCCCCCGAGGCGCACATTGTGTCCAGAGATCATACTCCATACTAGGCCGGATCGTCAGCGCCGAAGAACACGTCACCGGAGAGTCAAATCATCGTTAACTCACAAGAGGCTAGTAGCACCAAGAATGCTTTGGTAGACATCCATCTTGCAGTACCACCAGTACAGGTCGCTTATGTGCTCATAGGTCTCAATATCACGCTCGGTGTATTTCCGAGTCGATTTCTTCGGCCCATCTCGCTCATAAATGTGTCCAAGATCCTCGTACGTGACCGTTTTGCCGGTAATCTGGCTTATCAGTCCAGGGTTGATATCCGTGAAGTCAGCCTCCACATTGCTGTACTCATCAGCGATACCAAGGCCAAACGAGTCAACGGGTGCGAAGTGTGCCTGGGCTTGTTGCTGCTGACGTCGCAGCAGGAGCTCACGTAGCCTCTGCTGCCGTCTGCGCTTGAGTCCCAGGACGGCTTTCGTCATCTCCCTGAGAGGGATCTCGCGTATAATAGCCCTGGCTCCCCACATGTGCTTACACCATTTGCCATGATCACCGTTCCAGACTTCATAAAATCCTAAAAGTAAGGTAGCTGCCAAAGTTGCAGGCTGTGTGCGCCTGGTCGGGCTCTGATAGTTTTTAGCAATGCGCCGAAGGCTAAGGTGGTAGTGCTTCATCGATGCAGTGGCTGGAATACCCTGGAGTTTAGCCATCTGCAGACTTCCGAGGGCTAAGATCGCCTGAAGCAGTGCCGGATGGTTGAATGATATGATTGGAAAAGTGTCTGCAAAACGTTAGGAGCTTCCCAGGTGCAGCAAAAAGACGCCCACTTACAGGTCCAGATATGACGACGTGCCTTCGGCACTGGTTCTCCTTGGAACAGGGGCGATGGGTCAAAAGGATGTCTCTCATATAAGGACATACTTGGGCCCGTCACGTTTACGAAATACCAGAATACCGACGCAGTTTGCGTATCGTTGAGGGGCGAGCTGGTTGATGACGGTGTATAAGTGTCTAGGACGTTGTTTGCATCGACAAAACCAGTGAAGGTTCGTAAGCGGACGTCGTAGTAGTCGGCGCTTCGATCCATGCGTCGTGCTACCTGAATTCCGAGATCGTTTGACTCGAGGTCTGCCAGATCTTGCTCATTGAACCCCTCATTCTCGTCTTCTGACTCGCCCATGGATGCCTCATCATCCGGACTCCAGTAAGGGTCGCCACGTGAGGAAGCGTCGATCGACTGAGGAGCATTACTTCCACTTCCATGCTGGATACTGTGTCCGGAAATAGTTGACAGTGACTGCGGGACACGGTCGTCAAAAGGAGAGTGTTGCGGGAAGAGGCCCTCGCCTTCCTCCGTCAACGGTGGAGAGACGACCGCGTTGAAGAAGTCATTTGTTGCATATTCGGAATGGTTCGAGATCGGTGTTCGAAGCTGAGTATGATTGAAGGAAGAATTGGGCGGACCAAGGGGCGGACTGAACGATGTTGGACTCAGAGTACCCGGACCAGCTCCGCTTGTCGATACAGTTGGTGGTGGATACACCTCTTCGAAGTGGTAGAACTCCGGGGGCTTCGGAGCGATAGTAGTCAAGGAACTTCCCTGGGGTACTGAAGATCTTGCCTGTTGCGAAGCTGCCAACTGAGAAGCAGATAACGCGTGTGGATTGCGAGGAGCAAATGCAGGTTGATTCTGGCTGAAGAATGCGGCAGGATGATGATGGTAAGCTGACAATGGCTCTTTGAAAGTGAGTCGCTGGTTATATCCTTCGCACAGCCGCTTTGATTTGATGCAGTTCGTACAGGTAGGTTTACCCTCATCGCATTTGATCCGCCGGCGACGGCAAGCTGCAATGGGGAATTAGCTTCTTGTTATAGCCCACGACTTCCCACAGGTTAACCTACTCAGGCATCCGGTCTTGGTTCGCTTCCGCACAGCGCTCTTTTTTGACTGTTGGTTGTCCCTGTTACCGACCACGGTGTCTGGTGACTCGTTTGACTGAGAAGCGCTACAGTGCTCACTCTCAGGGTCAGACTTCACTTGCAGATCCATCCTGAAAGATTATCTGCTCTTGTTCAACATAGACCTTCCAACCAGGGCCAATTCATGACAGTTGGTCGAGATGATGAGAAAACAGCCCTGCTTCACATACTTCACAGGGCTATCCACGGATCACTGTCGCTCAGACTCAGCCGGAAGAAACCGAAGGATGAGTAGCACGGCTCCCACGAAGAGCCCAAGCAACCAGTAACAGTGCTTCTTTAGCTGGAGGAACGGATGTGACAATAGATAAAATGGTGCGATACCGCCATGAAATGCAAAAGAGTAAGATAGGTAATAAATCCCCGCCGCTGTGCACAGTCACCACTCAAGGTTGCTACCGGTTGGATGTTTCGACAGTGGTGGCCAGAGCGGGCTGCGGATGAAGGACGACCGGGGGCAGCTCCTGTATATAGGAACCACAGGGTGTTCAAAGCGCTGAAACAATTCGGTGTAACTATTTGGAAGGTGAAATGTAGGTACCTGGTTCCCTGTTGTACTCCCAGCACAGGAGGTTGTGAGCCGGTCAAGTGTGCTTGCGATAGGTGGGGAGGCACAGGAGAGATGAGGTCTCTTTGGGGAAAATCCAGCGCGGTAGTTAGACCCTAGACCATCAGCCGCTGCTGAGGCGATCGACCTGGTTACAGCTAACCAGAACCCCGGAACAGTCGTCCTCGAAGTAGCCGTTGTTTGTGTGTCCGGGATATACAGTATTCGGCACACTGGTCGTCCGTCAAAGCAATGAAAGCCACGGAGATAAACCAGACAAGGCTCCTGAGCTCGGCCGGTCCCAAGCGACGTTTTGCAGACAAGTATGCGCACGACAAATGAACGGCGGAACTGGAGGACGCTGGCGCCATATAAGCGCGGAATTTGGCCGTGGAATATGGGGTTAAAAGCGATTACATTCGCTCGAACAGATCCAGTGTCGAAGTAAGACCAATGCGCAAAGGGACATGCAAGCGTCTAGAAGATATGTCACCATCCTGTGATGGCCTAAAAGAGAGAAGAGTGAAGGAGATAAGCTGTCAGAACAAGAAAAGAGGAGGAGTAAGACCCGGAGAATGCTGATGTGAGGGAAGTTGTCGATTGCTTCTCCCATGGATAAGGTACCATAGTCTGTGGAGTTGATGCGCGATGCAACTCAAAATCGGGGTTGGTGAACAACGATAGCGTGTCGAACAGAACCACCGATCCCACTGCCAGTGCCACGGGTCTAACTTTTGACGCCGTGACGGGAGGCGCTGCACTGCATCGAACCAACGACTGGTACACAAGGGTGGACGACCGGGGTTACTGATGGGGGAATGGGGTCGGCTTTGCCGGTGCCTGCCCCGTCGAAGACTCTAAAGAGAGGGGTCGTGAGGCACATCATATGAGGAGACATCGATGTACCGTATATGAGTACAATTCCTTCCCGAGGTATAACTGCAATGTAAAGCTTTGCGTCCTCAGGAAGGTACTTGGATAACCCAAGAACCCGGTTGAACCGCTCATCCAAAGTTCATTTCCAGACAGATAACATGACGTAGAGCCGTGGTGCAAGCATATGTTCCTGAATTCAAGATCGTGAATACTGAGCTTCATTCCCATGACTGCCAATCCGCAACACTTCCCACAATCATACACCCTAATTATGATATTCGAGGTAGAACCTCAACCCTAGCATCGAGACCGAATCAACGCCTGACCCAGTCCACTAAAAGGCGACACCGCAGGGCTAGTGTAACGGCGTGAACAAAATTATTTTGGGCGGGGAGCCTTTTGCGGATACCTTCCTTACTAGTATCCGCCTATACTAAGATAGGATAGTCCCACTGCCCTCGGCTTGAAGAGACCCGCCCTTTGACAATCCATTTGGGGTGGATGACGGTAACGGACTCCGGCGAAAGGTCCACGGAATTTATCCCACCATGTGCGGAAATACGTACACTTTTTTTTTCAAGCACTACTGCGTACATAGCGAGAATCTTCGCATTTCCGCCCTCTTGTCAGTCAAGTGCAGGATGTAGTCCTGACCGTGGTGGCGTTCTAACGGCTCCGGTGAAGTAGGGCCGAGAAAGGTCCTTTCTCCTCTCAACCGCATCTGCCAACATGCGTCTTAACGGTCACAAAACGGGGCCGGACCGAGATTCAAAGAGAGTGTCTCCGCCCAGTCCGCTGCAGGGGCCCCGATCGAAGTTACGCCAAAGCCTCGACCGCGGCCGGTAGATCTGTGTCATCGCCGGCGACTTAGGTATCACAGCTCTGCATCTTGACTCAAATCAGCCAAACAAACAGAAGGGAGGTGGGTGATGGTCCCAATGGCCTGCCCTGGCTCACGCCACGAATGGCAAAACAACGCCGACGGCTATTTAGCATTTGCTTGTTGGGGTTGGACCAACACGGGCAGCCGCGAGATCTGCTTAAAGGTGCTGTGAGGAGGCATCGATGGCTACCCCTAACTGGCGCCAAAGCCGTAAAGGCATCGAACATGATAATCCCCCACCAGGACCCGCGGAAGGTATCCCGGGCGGAAACTGGAATGCATGAGGTGCCGTTCAGACGCGTGCGATCCTGGCGATCCTAACCGTCCCATGAGCGGGCGGTGAGGTAACAGCTTAGTTGGAGGAGGAAGCAGGTAGCCTAATGTTGTCTGCCGCAAGCCATGCTGCAGCACCCATCTGGTCTTGATTATAGCCCGGTACCCAGCTCCGTCCGGAACCACATACGCGAAGTGCATGGCCGAAATCTCGCATGCTTATTTTGGCATTGTGTGCTGGCGGCGTATATATGTGGGCTAGTGAGGCTAGAATCGTCCCATCGTTCGGTCCCGGGTTTTCGATGCGAGCAAGCTCCAATAGCAGCGTGACGGCCAATGGGCTGGCACAGCTGCAGATTGTTTATCTCGGGGCTGGGAAAGACTTGCCTTGAACATTTCAGGCCGCTCAAAGAAAGGGGAGTGTGTGGGCGGAAAACTACAGAAGACTGCAACACCCAGGGCACGCTCTCTATAGTATTGTAATTTTCCAACTTCACCAGCCTCAGTAGCGTCAAGGAACTCCATGTAGTGCCAAGCCTCTTGTCCTTCGATGTGAATCAAGAGGTTTCGTGTGTACGTGGACCGTTGAAATTAAGTAGAGTTCTTCGTCCAGCCGAGCAGACAATTGGGATGGTCGAAGAGGCAATGTCGGTGAAGAGTGCAAATCCGTCCGTTGTGTGTCTGTTTACCCTACCTAGTATGTAGGTAGGTGAATGTCGGAATCAAAATCCAGGGGACTTTCTACTGTGGAAGGGACGGTCCTCGGTAGATGCAGCGGGGTCTGTGAATTGCCCCACCACAATCGGTTCAACGCACTGATCAGATAACAGCCTACTGTGCAAGGTAGGTTGATAGTGCGATAAGCACATCGAAGTCCCACTAAAATTTCGACACCCAAGATTGAGATGGAACCCTTTCTCAACAAGGCGCATCCTGCGTGACAAGTTAACCTTGTCATACTACCACGACGCTCATAACTCGTCGACATGTTCGCTGTCAAAGGATGGTCCGTCCCTGTGGACAACCTCAAGTCCGAGGCGACAGGTGCTTCTGCGGCTGGGACAGGGTCAAACTCGGTGCCCGTCAAGAAGCGTAAGAGGCCGAACAGTAAACCCAAGATTGCGGTGACAGACGAGAATGTTGGCGAGCTCTGGGAGAAATTCATTCAAAATAAGAAGCCCCGTATAGACGTCGAGAAAAAAGACAAGACGAACAGGCCAGAAGCGCCGATTGACGAAGAGTCTGGGAAGCCACTGAATAAGAGACAGAGGAAAGCAAAGAAGGATGCTGAGCGCAAGGCTGAGCTCGAGGCGGCGTCGGCGGCGTCAGAAGACAAGAAACCAGAGGGGGACGATGAATGGGGCGGTATTGATGAGGGCAGCCCTACGGAGGAGGAAGTGCCTAAGGACGAGGTCACCTCAACCCCAATCTCTCAAAGGGAGGGGGCAAAACCGAAGAACAAGAAGCCGAATTCCAAGGAAAAGAAAGACCAAGCAGAGAAGCCAAAGAAGGAAACTGGACAGACTACACAGACTGCGACGGTCCCAGCAGCCCCCAAACTCACCCCTCTCCAAGCCTCAATGCGCGAGAAGCTCATCTCCGCCCGATTCCGCCACCTCAACGAAACCCTCTACACGCGCCCATCGGCAGAGGCGTTTGAGCTCTTCAAGACCTCGCCCGATATGTTCGTCGAGTACCACGAGGGCTTCCGGCGGCAGGTTGCCGTGTGGCCAGAGAACCCCATTGACGGGTACATAGCCGACATAGTCGCGCGCGCGCGGGTCAAAGCCCCGCGGCCAGACAAGCAGCACCGCCACCAGCGGGAAGGGCCCGCGGCTACGGGCAACAAGGTGCCGCTGCCGCGCGCGCGGGACGGGACATGCACGATCGCCGACCTGGGCTGCGGCGACGCCAAGCTCGGCACCTCGCTGCAGCCGCAGGCGAGGAAGCTGAACCTGGACGTCCGCAGCTTCGACCTGCAGAGTAACGGGAACCCGATGATCATGGCCGCGGATATGGCCAACTTGCCTCTAGCCGACGGCTCGGTCGATGTGGCCGTATTCTGCCTGGCGCTCATGGGCACGAACTGGATCGACTTTGTCGAGGAGGCCTACCGGGTGCTGAGGTGGAAGGGTGAGCTGTGGGTCGCCGAGATCAAGAGCCGCTTTACCGTCCCCGGAAGGGGGAAGAAGGGACGCGTGGTCGAGCATAGCGTCGGCAACCGACGGAATACCGGCGGTCCGCCGCCGGCTGTCCCCGGGCCGAAGAGCAAGGCTGCCAAGGCGAACAAGGAGGCCGAGGCTGCTACTGCCGAAGCGGATCTGGCGATCGAGGTTGACGGAGCGGAAGACAAGAGGCAGGAAACGGATGTGTCAGCTTTTGTCGATGTGCTTGCGAAGCGTGGGTTCGTACTCAGAGGCGACCCGAACGACTCTATCGACCTAAGCAACAGGATGTTTGTCAAGATGTACTTTGTCAAGGCCGCGACTCCTGTCAAGGGCAAGGGTGTTGCGGCTGCCAATTCGAGAGACGCGGCGTACAAGCCAAGACCGGCGAAGCAGAAGAAATTCATTGAGGGCGACGAGACGGAGATCAATGAGGCGGCGGTGCTGAAGCCTTGCGTGTACAAGATTAGGTGATTAGGTCACTGGATATATTGGACGTAGTTATTGCCATGAGAGAAACATCCAACCGCAGAGTGCAGGATTGCAATTTTCATCCGCTCGCCTTCGACCTAATCTGTGGAGATTTATATCCCTGGTCTTCCTTGCCGGATCTAACCATGTGACGCCTGTCTACGAACGAGACCTTCTTCCATCTTTACCTTGGCCAGACTATCTACATTACTCATCCGGCAGCCGCTACGCCAAGCTATCTGTATCAGACCACAGTCGTGATCCAGCCATATGCTCCTGACTCAACCCGTCATGTGCATTCCCCTGTGGACCTATATGCCCAGTGTGAAGTTCTAATCTTCAAAAATGAGAGCCGCCGCATATTCCACGTTTCCTCCTGTCTGGTGCAATGCTCGGATAGCGCGTTCCCTGGACGCCCCGAGGGCCATGAGCTGCTCTATATCCGAATCTGGGAATTGAGGCCTAGGGGGCTGGGGTGGAGGGCCAGCTGTAGATGCTGCAGGTCGAGGTGCCGCAGCTGGACCGGACCCTGACGGACCGGCAGGCGCAGAACCGGATGGCGGAGAGACTACACCAGACCTCTGACCGATCGTGGTACCCCCAGGACCTTGAACTTTAGGCTCCTCTTCAAGAGCCTCCTCTGACTCCTTAGGGACTTCCGCCTCACCGAGGAATGGCAGCTCAACGCCCTGGATGATGAGCTTGTCCTTGGCAAGGTCGATGCATGCTTGGTAGCGCTTGAGCATATCCAGGCCGAGGAGCAGGTCGACCGTCTTACCCTCCATGACTGTGAAACTGCACGGTAAAAAGAGGGTACCGATCTTGATCTGGGCTGCATGAACACGACCGATGATGGTGGCTGTGCCTACACCGCGGGCCACTCCGGCAAAGCGCTTGTCAACCAGCCGCATAATGCCACAGGCCTCAGCACACCTGGGGCTCATGATGGTTGCCTGGGCTCCTGAATCTACCAGTGCCTTCATCTTATATCCGTTCACCTCAACTTCAATGTAGAGTAGATGTACTCGGCCGAAAACTGTTAGACGACCCCTGTCAGCTTGTTGAAACGGAGTCTCGATGACGTAATCGAGGCGCATGAAGGGTCGGTATAGCAGTCCTTACCTTCCGGATTATGCTCCATGGCGTTTTGAAGATTCTCCATGACACGCTCCTGGCGAATCATTTCCTCGATTCTAGCCTGTGCCTCGACGTCAAACGGATCGTCATTCAGCCGCTGGATCATTTGCTGCCGCTCCGCACGTTCCCTCTGCTCCCTATCGAAGCTTGCGTTGAACAGCTGCGCAAAGCGTTGTGGATCTTCTAGTGCAGCCGCCATCTCCGGCTGCTGGTTCGCAAGCTCGGCCCTCAGGTGTGCGTTGCCCAGAACTTGCAGTCGAACGAGCTCGGGATCCTGCTGCGCCGGTCGAGCCCCGCCTCGGGGTGCCGAGGGCTGGCCTCGGGGTCTCCCGCCAGCCGCAGGTGCTGGCACACCGGTATTACCCCGCATGTCGCGGACGTGGAGCGCGAGCATGTCGCCGTCACTAATGCCCAGTTCTGACATGGTTTTGGAGTAGTCGGATATGAGTTGGCCATTGTGATAGAGGTGCTGTGCCGAGGGTTCGATGCGGGCCTCCGCCTGGATGGAGCTCCGCAGAGTGTCGACCGTCATGTCGGGGAAGATATCGAGCGAGAGGAGGTCGCCTTCATCGCCCTCAATCTCCGGGTTGGAGATGCTGAGCGTGATACGCCTTGAAGTGGAAGAAGGTTAAGCTTCTGGATGGCGGACAAACGGGTGCGGGCGCTGAGCTTCCAAACTTACATCGCGAGTGGTTCCTGTGAAACGAACTGTACCTGAAGCTACCCAAAGTAATTTTGAAAGAAGAATTTCCGTGATGTGCGAATTAATGGTGATTCAAAGCTCCTTGAGCTGCGAAAAAGAGTGCCTGGGAAGAAAGGAAGGTGGTAGGTGAGAGTTGGATTTGTCCCTCTGGAGCTTGGAGGTCGCAGCTTGCGTTTGGTTTCGTTTGGTTTTAGAGGGGCAACCCGGCACTCTTGGCGGCGCGGGGGGAACCTGAGAGTTGAACTTTCAGAAGTGCTTTTTAGATTACTTCTCGCCCTCAGAAGTGCAAGTCACCTGCAAGCGTCCCGAAAGGGCGGCAGCCCAGAAGCTTCGCTCTCTTGACTCACCGCTAAATCAAGGGAGTACAACTGAATCTGGCAATAATTAGAATCACATGGAACATCGGGCAGACTAGATTACTATTGTGGTAGGCCTTCAGTGCTCTAGGCAGTCATTGCCACGCAGACATACAGTAGCTGCCTCGGCCTTTAAGCGACGGAGCATGACATAACATCTCCCCTCTCGACCAGGAGAGGGGTCTGTTAAGCCGAACCACAGCGCTTGTGAAGTGAGATAGATTTTGTGCTTACTCGCCTTCAGCATGGGCTGTCTCCCATGAATAAGGTAGGTACTGTGTGGACATCAAGTCTTGAATCATGCCGGCAGCGCACAACCTGCATCACGGCGTCTTCATGCATGGCGCGGCTCTTCGCGGCCAGCTTACAGCAGGGGGAGGATTGCTGTGTATGTAGGTTAATCTAGTCGCAAGTTGCACTGATCGACATAGTTTGAAGGCACGACCTCACCACGACCAGCTTCGAGACGAGAGCTCTCATGCATCGTAAGTAGGCCCTACAGTTTCTACGACGCCGTATGTCGAAATACACATCACGTACCCATATCTGTGCACTCGAATATTTGGCCATGTAATATAGATCTGTGGCAGGATTACGCATGTTAGTGCACATCCAGAAGCTCAAGGATCAGAGAGCAAAGCAGACAAGGGGACGACTCCCTAACATGTGTTATCCTACCACAGGTTTAGTCTCGTTGTCCGACCTTATCGTCGCGTGAAAGAGACTGTGACGTAACGTACTAGGTAGCCAACCCTAGAGTTTTGGTAAAGCTACTGTCGTAGGGTACCATACCTAGGTACAGGGTAGAGGTAGGTAGTCCTGGAGGTATAACGAGGGCCAGCGGGCAAGAATGCACCTTAAGGTGCTAAACTTGCAAGTTTAAGCCCAGAAGGACCATAAACGTCTTGTCTAACGCCGAACCCCTGCCCATGAAATGCGAAGATCGCCAAAGCTTGAGTCCGGGGCAGCTCGTCTGGCGACCAACCGTTCATCGTCCCCAGCAAACATCTGGAGAGTTCTACAGTAACTCTGGACCAAGACCTAGTCAACACGGCGGGATGGCATGAGTTCGTAATCAATCTAGTTTGCATTTGGACTGAGCAACATCCAAAGCGGATGTTTGTACTGTACCTCTGTCCATGAGACGAGGCCTTGCGGTGCACTTTGGTCTGGCAAACAGCTTGGCAATTGAGCGGGGCTCCTGTCAGGGATAGCATTCGCTGTATTTGATGCATTCCTCCGGACTAAGCTCCGTCCGCTTAATACACACAATGCTTGTCTCCCTTTCATGTTCCAATCGGTTTAAGCTACTGTAAGTCGGTTTCCTCTCAGTTGAAAATGGTAATACTTAATCGAGGAAGCTACATTCCCCGAGAGACCGAGGCGTAGAGGTCAAGGTCCTAGAGGTACAGCTGTGTCTAAGAGATGCAAATATACGTCCGGGTGTGCCAAAAGTACTCCTTCCTGTTCTGCTTCCTTGCATTTCCCCAACTTCCTACAAGACTTAGATCTACTGCCACACGGCAAGCCCTCGAGGTAACCCTTTAGGCTTTGGCTTCTCGGTCACGCGACGACGAATTGTCGACCACTTCCTGTTCTAGCTAACTTATAGTTGGGGTTGTCTTATTCCTCTCTCTGCGAATGCCAGTAAATCCCCCTTTTCCAACCTTCTTCTCATTCTCTTAATTCTCTGTTCCTAGAACATCCAACTGCCACCATGTCGCCGCCAGATCTAGCAAAAGCCTTCACTGGATCGACTGCTTCTCAGGGTGACGATGATGCCATTGACGACTGCGAGGAGCTCGACGGCGATTTTGTCAAGCTTCAGAAAAGCAGGAGCCAGAAGCGGCGGGCCGCCAAGGATATCTCGGAAACTCGCATCAACAAAGTTCTACCCTTCGCCTTCTCGCCAAATATCAGACCGCTGTGCGTCTCCGACCTCGAATCTGTCGTTGCTTTGGAGAACGCAGCGTTCCACGACCCGCAGCATCGGGCAACTCGGGAGAAGGTACGCGTCTCCCTTGCTATTGATCGTTCATCGCCTCTAATTCTACAGTAGTTCGAGTACCGCCTTACAACGTGCCCTGAGCTGAGCTTGGGCCTTTTCTGTACCGTAGTCCCCGATCAGCTCAAGGGATGGGACATCGAGACTCTGGCGGCGGCAAAAACTGTCGAGACTGATCGCGCCGACAAGGCCGTCAGCGTACTGTTAGCTCACATCGTCGCCACTCGTTGTTGCGGCGATACTATCACGGACAACGACATGGACTATCCCAGAGACTGGCGCAGTCTCGCCGGCAAGTGCACCAACGTTGGCCACCAAGAAAAGGGGCGGACGATCGGCCTACACTCCCTAGCTGTCTCGCCAAAGGTTCAGGGCTGCGGCGTGGGCAAGATCATCGTCAAAGCTTATCTTCAACAAGTTAACAATTCCGGCATGGCCGACCGAGTAGCACTGATATGCCAGGATGTAAGCTTGTGCCTCGTCTTCGTGTGCAACAATTTGCTAACGGATGCCAGTATCTGGTCACTTACTACGAGCGCTTCGGCTTCAAGAACACGGGACCCAGTGAGGCTCAATACGGTGGCGGTGGGTGGCACAACATGGTGAGACATCATATCTCCTGCTAGAAGTTCCGTTTCGCCGGGATGATGGCAAACCAACTAACCTAACCATGTCCTTACATCACAGATCTTCGATCTACCAGGTCAAACCAAGATTATCTGATTCTCTCTTAGCACCTTGGATTACCCTTTTTTCATTGTCTTCAGTGCGAGATCGGTTCTATTTTCACCATCATCCCATTTACCTTCTTCTCGACGGCTTGGGGTGTAAAGCTCGTCGGGATTCCTTTTTAACTCTCATGACTTCTATGAATATGGATGAAGCTGGGCAAAAGCCTTTGGGGCAGAATTGCAGGCAGCCGCTGGCGGCGTCATCTGGAACACTTGATAATGGGTCGCTGTGGGTGAGGCAACCAATCTCGGACCGCAGGTATCATTGGCAAACATGGCTGGAATTATCGCATGGACTTCGCTTCCTCACCGATAGACTGGGATAGACTTCGCATAGACAGGCTTGGGGTATAGATGGCGCAATCTCTTCACCTCCACCTTAGTCGCTGGCCTTGTACTGCGCTCGGTAGGCCTCTGTCCTCCTAACATCATCACCAGTAGCGAAGCTCTTCATTCCCGCAATGATGTTGTCTAGCGTCAGGATAGCGATGATCGGGATGCCGTACTCCTTCCTTATCTCTCCCAAGGCACTAGGCATCGGCTTGCTGTCGTCGCCGTCCGGCGAGGGGAGCTTTTCCATGCGATCGAGGGCGACGACGATGCCGACGACTGTACCGCCCTCCTTCCTGATCTTTGCGATAGCCTCGCGCTTAGCTGTGCCCGCAGTGATGACGTCATCCACTATCAGCACCTTCTTTCCCTTCAATGGCGCGCCGACAATGTTGCCGCCTTCGCCGTGGTCCTTTGCCTCCTTCCGGTCGAACGAATAGCAGATGTGACTGTACACCTCCGGCTTGAGCTCGGCCAGCTTGTCTGTCGTCGCTGTGGCCAGGGGGATGCCCTTGTAGGCGGGCCCAAAAATGACGTCGAAGTCAAGACCACCGCCCTCGCGGGCCTCGATGATGGCCTTGGCGTACGCAGTCGAGATAGCGCGCAGAAGGTCGGCACGGTAGAAGTCGCCGGCGTTGAAAAAATAAGGCGATATGCGCTTCGACTTGAGCTCGAAGCTACCGAACTTGAGCACGCCTCCGTCAATGGCAGCTTTAAGAAACTCAGCTTTGTATGGGGCGAGATCGGACATTTTGGCGGTTTTTCTTCTACAAAGGACTGGAAGTGATGGCAGATGGTGTTCAATCAATATTCCGTCATGATGGTGAAAGAATTTTGGACCATTTTCTCTAGAGAGGTGGGGCTGCAAGCTGCACCATTCCCAGCACTTCTTGTCCCAGGAAGACTATCTCCTACCTTGCAAGGCCATACATGCCGCGGTTGACTCCTTGGCTCAACGGAATCTTTAGCATCTGGAAGTGTCTATACCTGGCAGACATACTGGACTGGGGCATCAATCCGAGTCATTACTCCACGGTAGTACGCTCAATGGACATAACATCGAAGCTGATTGAGGGGCAGGCGAGACTTTTTGTAGTTGGGTTTCCTTATCTTATCTCACACAACCCCGCAGAGTCCCTGAAAGATCGGTGCCAAGACCTGCCGAGTGCCCGACACCGACTTTTGCACAGTACTGATGGGTGGAGACCAAAAAAAATCAGGATCCCAAAAAGCGAAATTCTGCCCGCCACTCTTCTGTTACAGGAGACAGCAACATCGCATAGTCGACGTTGACCTCCAGGAACCACAACAAAGGAGTCAATATGCCGGCCAAAACGACATGGAAGGTATGTATTATGTTTCTGTACTGGAGTAAATGGAATGCTGACTTGAGGTTCAGGACATCCCTCCGGTGCCAACGGCACAGGAGTTCCTCGACATCGTCCTTAGTCGCACACAGCGACGATTGCCTACACAGATCAGAGCAGGCTTCAAAATCAGCAGAATCAGGGCCTTCTACACCAGGAAAGTCAAGTTCACACAGGAGACCTTCAGCGAAAAACTCGGCCAAATTCAACAGTCGTTTCCCATGCTCAATGACATCCATCCGTTCCACCGAGATTTGCTCAACACCTTGTACGATGCGGATCATTTCAAGGTCGCTCTCGGCCAAATCTCGACCGCAAAACATTTAATCGAGTCCATCTCCCGCGACTACGTGCGTCTGCTCAAGTATGCCCAGTCGCTCTTCCAGTGCAAACAGTTGAAGCGGGCCGCCCTCGGTCGCATGGCTACTCTGTTAAAGAGATTGAAGGATCCGCTTCTGTACCTAGACCAGGTGCGGCAGCATCTAGGTCGTCTACCCTCCATCGACCCCAACACTCGGACTCTCCTCATCTGCGGATATCCCAATGTCGGCAAGAGTTCATTTTTGAGGAGCGTTACCCGCGCTGATGTGGAGGTGCAACCGTACGCTTTCACGACGAAGAGTCTGTACGTTGGTCATCTGGACTACAAGTACCTGAAGTTCCAGTGCATCGATACGCCAGGAATCCTCGATCACCCCCTCGACGAGATGAACACCATCGAGATGCAGAGTATCACAGCCATTGCCCATCTACGGTCGGCAATCCTCTACTTCATGGATCTCAGTGAACAGTGCGGCTACACAGTACAAGCACAGATTCACCTTTACAAGTCCATCAAGCCTCTATTCGCCAACAAGCTCGTTTTCATTGTCATTAACAAGATCGATGTGAAGAGGCCGGAGGATCTCGATCCCGAGACACAGGCTGAACTCCAGGCTCTTCTGAAGGGAGATGGAGTCGAGATGCTACAACTCTCTTGTAATACGCAGGAGGGCGTGCAGGCGGTCAAAAATGCCGCGTGCGAGCGTCTACTGTCGGAACGTGTGGCTCAGAAGCTGAAGGCAGGCACCACCACCTCGGGTGGTGTTGGTGGTCGTCTCGCGGAGGTGATGGGACGCATCCACGTGGCTACGCCCATGAACGGTGTTGTTCGTGAGACCTTCATTCCGGAGGCTGTCAAGAATCGGAAGAAGTATGACAAGGATGATCCGGAGCGGAGGAGGCTGGCGAGAGATGTGGAAGCCGAGAACGGCGGTGCCGGTGTGTTCAGCGTCGATATGCGTGCGGACTACCTGCTCGCCAATCCTGAGTGGAAGTATGACAAGGTCCCCGAAATCATGGACGGCATGAACGTTGCCGACTACGTCGATCCCGATATCGATGCCAGGCTCCAAGCTCTCGAGGAGGAGGAGGAGAAGCTGCAGGCCGACGGCTACTACGACTCTGACTCCGATATTGGAGACGAGGAGGAGCAGGAGATACTCCAGAAGGCCGAGATCATCCGCGAGAAGCACGCACTGATCCGCAACGAAGCCAGGATGAAGAAGTCGCTCAAGAACAGGGCCATAATCCCGAGGAAGATGCAGAAGAAGCCTCTGTCTCAGCTCGATGACCACCTCGACCAGCTCGGCGTCGACACGCGGCCTATCGTGTCTCGCGCCAGAGACCAGGCCGATGCCATGTCCCGAGGACGTTCGCTCACGAGGAGCCGGATGGGCACCGAGATGTCGGACGGCATGGACCTCGACGAACCGAAGAGCGCAAAGGAGCGTCTTCGGTCGCGCAGCAGGGCGCCTTCGACGAATCGCCGCGACGATGGTGTCGCGGACGAGACGAAGCGGACTACCGCCGAGAGGGTGGCTAAGCTCGCGCAGCGCAAGAGGAATCGCATGGCTAAGGCTGGCGAGGCTGACAGACATATTGGTACCCCGATGCCCAAACATCTGGTAAGTCTGCTCCTGGATTTCAGTCTAAACGTCTTTATTTTGCTGACAGAATCGTGCAGTTCGCTGGCAAGCGTGGTATGGGCAAGACGTCTCGTCGTTAAGCCTGTATGGTTCCTCTGTAGCTTCCGGTCTCATCGCAAACGGCGTTTATGGCGAATGGAGGAAAAAGAACGGTCCTGGTTATGTTGATGTCTAGTATTCTTGTCGTGAGATATCCAAAGATAGATAACGAACGACACATGCCACACTTCACCCCTTCCGCGCACTCAGTCATGTCAAGCCTGCTCGAGATGTTACCTCATGATGTAGTATCGAAGCTGGTGAGGATGGAATGTGTATCTTATTGCTATACTATCCCTCCACTTACGCCGTCAAACATGTTTTAGGCCTGGTTATTAGACATAGAGCCACATGCCCACATACCTGGAAGAGCACACCCACGAAGCAGGAGATCCATCCCGCAAGGCCCCAACTAGTACCTGGCCCCTTCGCTTCTAGCTTCAGGACTACCTTACTCTTCAGCAACCTGGATACCTTCCCTTAGACCCTCAATCACGAGTTCCTCGCCCGTGGCGCGGCGGTAAATATCCCGAACGTCTACAGTGGTCGACTCGAAGTGGCTGCTGGCGTCGTAGCTCTTGGAGATGAAGATGTTGTCCTTGGTGCCGTCCTCGAGGGGCTCGTACAACGGAACCGGTGGGCCCTGAACACGGGTCAGTCAGCATAAGTTGCTCCATCCTTCAGAAACTCCAAGGACGCTTACCATGAATTGCTCTTCAATCTTGCCTAGACGCTCAAGACCAGGTTGAAGCTCAAGGTGGTGGTTAGCAGATGTCTCAGCAATCGTCGATACAATAGCAATCCAGTAACCCTTGGGGCAGACATTGTGGGCCGAAGAAACACAAGCGATGTAGATGTCGTTTTTACGGCCGACCTGCGACTGAGGAATGATGATCTGGCAGGAATCGGCGTCGTTGGTCTTTTCCAGCGGGTGCTTCAAGATGCAGATGGCCCTCAGAACATGGCCTGTGACCTTGACCTTGTCGGGGAAGTAGCTCGGGTCGCCGATGATCATCTTTGCCTTGGTCTCGAACGCCATAGGAGGCTCGACGCCGGTCATGGTTGCCTTGATGCCAATCGCCTTGCCGTTCTCGTACTGGATGTCCTCAACCTTGGTGTTGAGCATATATGTTCCGCCATAGATGGCGCTCAGACGTGCGAAGCCCTGGGGCAGTTCGCCGAGTCCGTAGAGGGGGTAGATGTAGGGCGACTTTCCGTACCGCGCAACACTGTTGCCGTAAAGGCGGATGCGGTCGATGGCTTCGGGCGCACGACCCTTCTCATTGAGATACGAGTCGTCTTGATATAGAGCCATGGCATGCCCGATGAAGTCCTTGGTTGTAGCCTCGAGGCCGAACTTGTCGTACACCTCTTTCATAGTGCATTGTGTTATATCGAGACCTGGCTTGGGTTAGATCTCACTTTCGGTTCCGTCATCCCAGCGAGCGAGCGGGCAGGGGCTCACCCTTGTGTGTGGCAGGATCCTTGGGGTTGAACTGGCCAACCCATTCGATGAATGACTTCATTCGACGTTTCTCGAAGATGCCCATCAGCGGCGACCGGAGGGCCTCGCCAGCGTCCGAGGGCACCTTAGCGACTGTTGCCCTGGGCCCGGACCCTTGCTGGACAAAGCTGCCCGCCACCTGCTTGAACTCGAGGTACCTTGTGACGTCGGTAGAAACCAGGATGTTTGTGAGTTCGCCGGAGGACATGAGGAACTTGGGTACGAGATCGATATTCCAGTCGTTCAGCCGTCCGTACTGTTTCCACGGCTCCGTGCCTTTTGCGTAGTTGCCATACTTCTTGAAGAGCTATCGTAGATTAATGTTAGAGAAAGTTAAAGAATGTCGCTGGCGGGAACAAGTATGGGATGTGACCGTACAGTCTCGAGATTCACTGAAGCAGCTTCGCTATTGGACAAGATCTGTCAGTCTCGAAGAGAGGATTAGGGGGAAGCCGGCCCAACGTACGCTCCATAGTGATCATTGCGGTCAATGTGCAGGACTTTCTTGCCCTTGACACTCAGAACACTGCGGTGAAGCTGCAGTCAGCATCTGTAACCTCGAGTCAGGCAGAGTGCAGGATTCGTCGTTACCCGGAGAGGATACACTCGGTGAGGCCTGGTTCCCGACTGTTAGCTTCCGACAATGGCGATAATACGGTCAGAGACCAAAAGACAGCTTCACCCCACATGCGGGGTACGCACCTGTGCCCAGCACCACGACATCGTACTCCTTCGCGATCTCATCCATGGCGGTCAGTTTGTTCAGAAGTATAGCAGTGCAGAAGAGGAATCAAAGTGGAAGTTATGTGTTCGTAGATGGAATATAAGGGGATGACGGGATATTAGACTCGAGAGTTGGGAGGTCCCATGCCGGGTTACGTCGTGGTGGGGGAAGCGGAGGAGGGACCGCAATGCTAAAGCTTGTGGTCACCTGTGATTCGGCGGCTCTAGACTGGCGGTATCAAGTTGAGAGGGGCCGACTGGTCTCAGGTCAATTATGCACTCGATTTGTGACCTATGTTCCCCTGGGTGACGGATTCATTTGGCGTCCGCATAGGTAGTTCAGAATGCCAGAGTTGTCTGCATTCATGACTTTGTCCGATACTTCCATATAGGTGAATCAACGTCCTTCAGGTTCATCAGATCTCACCCATGTAAGGCGGATACCTCGAATTGCCAGAGCGGTCTGGCCGTGATTTGCAGTGAACCCCATATCGCACGGGCCAGATACTCCCACTTATAAATACCTTCAAACCCTCCCAGAAACTTCGTTTCCCTTTCCTTTCCCTTTTTTCAGCTCTCTTTGCCTTTTGGCTTAGATCAAGTGTAGTATCTGTTCTTACAAGTTTAATCTCTTGTATGCCCTCATCAGGGCAACATTGATTATACCGATTTTTGCATCCCGGAGACCGACCCTCTGGGCTTGCCCATGGTTGGACTCCACTGTGTCCCTGCTATTACACTGCCTCCAGGCGACGCGAACATTTTCATTGCAATCCAGGGCTTGCCTTGGATGTGAGGAAGATGAAAGCAGACTGAACGTTAGGACTGTGACTAGATCAAATGTGGCGGGCTTCCTCCTGCGAGATCGACCTTACTATGCCTGTAGAGAGATTCTACTCGAAAGAGCTGCACGATCTCTCTTGTGGCCGTTTTAAGTAGGCCTTCAACTTCAACCTAAGACCTTGATAGGAAAGCGCGACTTGCAATGCTAGAGACTTTCGAAATACCTGCATTTCAGTATTCCGTCTGTTCTGTAAACCGTAGGCTCGGTTTTCTGAGCTACGACTCCCTTGAGAGACCGCGTATTTTCCACATAGAGTTTTAGCCAGTACCTATCCCTAACCCGATACTACTCTGCACCGGATCACGTGCGAGCCCATTGCCCAATCGTCGAGCTTGAAATTCGGCAGCTGTGACGTCCCACATATTCCTCAGACTGACGGCGACACAACCGACCCGGATCAATCCCTCCTTGCCTGTACATCACAACGAACCATCAAGCCATTGGCAGCTACCACAATGCGCCGGACACTCTTCCGTCTCGCAGCGGTCAAGCCGGCTCGCTACCTCGAGCCAAACGCGCCGACTGGCATCACCGGCCTCCTCACACACGGCTCGCCCAGAGCGACGCTCCTCTACCTCTACACAACAACGCTCGACAAGCTAAAGGCCGTGCCCGAGCACTCGGTCTACCGCCAGTCAGTAGAGGCGCTCACGAAGCACCGGATGTCGATCGTCGAACAGGCCGAACCCCCCGGATACGCAGAGTGGGCCAAGACTGCCCAGAAACTGGTCGCCGACCACCCAGAGCAGTTCAACGTTCTCGAGGAGGCCTCTGGCTCAGTTGATGGTGCCGCCGCCGCTAAGATTGAGAGGGACGGTCAGATTTTCATTGTCAGGGACGTTGTGACGGAGGTAGACCCCAGGGACCAAGAGTGGGACGGAGAGGTTGATACGGGATCGGGCCCTGAGGGACTTGCTCAACAGAAGGATTTGCTGGACGCAAGACAGGTTAAGTGGGAGCCGGAGCCGCAGTTGACTGCTGATCAGTGAGTTGATATCTGAGCCGCAGATACAGGGGTCCATGGCTAACAAAGGCAGGATCTTTGAGCTGGAGAACAAGATCGGCGCTGGCTTGATCGAAGAGGTCGTCCAGGTCGCAGAAGGAGAGCTCAAGCTCGTTGACACCATGATCAAGGCTAAGGTGTAAGTTAATCCTACTCACGCGACGTCTTCGTAATCGTCGCTAACATGCTGTTGTAGCTGGGAGGACTTGGAGGAGGCGCCAGCAGAGGGCCAATGGAGTTACTTTGAGCGGACATCGTAGAATACACCACCGCATCTGAGGCGGCATGACGGCCCATAGTCTGTCTGGCTAGTGTATAACAACACGGAGGATGCAGGTGGATTGTATATATCGTAGAGGTGCATGTGGCAAGCTATAGAACGCGAAGCTGACAATGGCCATGACTGTGACATTTCGAAACCGTCTAAATCATCTTGATATATTCACTTTATGTGATCTACTCAGCCCTTTCATAAGTCGAAATGAAGGAAGTGAGCGTCCCATGGTGCGTAGATGTCAGTTTGCGATCCACGGCCCACGGAAATTCTCTTTTTCGACGTTGAGGACTTTGAAATTTCTCCCATTTTGCAAGGCGAACCTTCAATATTCTCACCTAAATCATTTGGTGCATCAATCCAGAACTCTACATTTTGACCAGACCACGGTTTTGTGTAATAGGAGTAGATCGCCACTTTCAGCTTATCTTCATAACCTCCAAAAAGTTAATTTCTATATGTGTGGTACCGCCACATGGTCCCATTCTATAACGTCTCACCACTCAACATTGCTTGGGCATAAAGGATAAGTCTGGCACAAGACACGAAATGTCAACCTCTAGGCCGGAACACACGCGCAGATCCAGACACAAGCGAAAGCGCTCTGCGTCGGTCGCCTCATCATCGCACCAGCGAGACCTCCCGCCAGAGACCATCAATCCGCACTCGCACCCGCCCAATCTGCTTAAGCAGTTCAGAGCGGCCGGGTTGCCAGAGACGGAGCTGTTACCTGCGGTGCCAAATTTTCCGCACCGGGCTCTTCCGAGAGACTACTGGCAAAGGGCGGGGGACGAGGACCATGCGGACGACTACGATGTCGACGACGATGAGGAAGATGAGGCGAGGGGTCAAAGAGGGATAGCGACAGAGGGGGACACGGACGCGGAGCTTGACCCCGAGACAAAGAAGCGGAAGGCGGCCGAGACGCGTTTGGCTGGGATACGGCGAGAGTTGCGGGAACGGGAGCGGAACGTGGGTGTCCTCGTCGCTATACTCAGGCGCTGCGTGGCCGAGGGGGACATGGTCCGCGCCAAGCGCGCGTTTGGGCTGCTTGTCAGGGCAAAGATTGATGGGCGACCGGTTGACCTGAGAAGTGAGGGGTATTGGGGTCTTGGGGCAGAGATTCTCATGAGAGAGGAAGAGACGCCATCCAAGGGAGGAGTAGCACGAGGAAGTGAGGGCGGAGAGGAAAGGAAGAGGTGGGGTTCCGTGCAGAACATGGCGCTCGTGAGGAGATTCCTCGAGGATTTGATTCAGCTGTATCCTTATAATCGCCTGCATCCCGAGTCCGTCAGTGCGCTGGACTTTTATCCGGTCCTCTTCAGTTGCGAGATGTATAATGTGCATGTCGAGCTAGAGATGGCGTTGCACAGGGCGGAAGAGGAAAATGAGGACGACAGTGAATTGCAGGCCGACTACGTCTCACGGGAAAGGAGGGTGAAGGTCATCAAGGACGAGCTGAGGCTCGGAGCCCTTGAAGCCATGAGAGGTGTGGCTGGCCGTATGGATGAGCTAATGCTGGTACTACCGTACGCTAAAAGCTTGGAGATGCTACGTCTACGAGGTATATTTGCACTTTTCATGGGAGACTTGGAACTACCAGCGCCTCCGCATGAAGAAGATGGGGAGGAGGAGGGTATGAGGAAGAGGGAGACGGAACGGGACAGGGCGGTTACCTTGTTCCAGAAGGTGCTGGCGGGAGGTGGTGAAGTTGAGCCGTGGATACGCACTCTTGTGACCAAGCATGATATGGAGGACGATGACGAAGAGGATCCGGATGAGGAGGAAGACACATCTGAGATACTTCCAAAGTTCTCTTCGCTGCCAATTAGGTAGTTTATGGCTCAGCTAATCCTAGCTACACAGCTTAGTGTTGAGGTTCAAACGCCCTTATCCTTCGCCCATCTCTGGAAGAACAACGCCCGGTTTGAATTGCCAGACACAATGCACCAGTCTCCATCAGGACTCCATGCAACCTGTCTCCCGATGAAGACCGCCTCCCGGTGTAGATCTTTGTGGACTGCGTGCGTTTTGTGCGCCTTGAGCGGTTGCTTCTGCGCATGCGACAACCCATACATGCTCTCCCAATAGGCAACGACATCTGCGCCGAATTCTAGAGTCGCTGCAGCTACGCCTGGATCTATTGTTGCGGCCTCGGATGGTTGGGAATTCAGATCGCCAGGGTCGTGCAACTTGACCGGGGGATCAGCCTTCTTGGGCGCCTTGGTCGGCAGCCAGGATGGCCGCTCGATGGGCACTGTCTTATCTCTGTTTGGGTCTCCGAGGGTCGCCATAAATTCGCGATATGCTGTCAACCTCGCCAGATCCCAAAACAGAATCTTGGATTTAGCATTGCAACACGCAAGAACCGGGTGTTTCCCAGGAGCCTGGTACACACTAAACCGCATGAAAAATTGCTGTCCACATTCGGGGACCGAGAACTCGAGAAGGCGGGTGTATTCGGCAGGACACGACGAGGGTGTGGCCGACGCAAAGGCTGAGCGGGTAATCTTCTTGGGGTCGTAGTTTGTCGGCGCATCTAAAGGAGAAGGGGGTGGATTTTTTGAGTCAAAGCCTTCGATGCGCCACATGACGATAGTGTCCTCGTAGCAAGCTCTAGAGAGGATGCAGTCACCTAGAAAGGCAATGCTGTAACAGTTAGATGTGCTTCTGTACTCGTTCTTGTAAAGAATGCCTACCAGTCTATCAAGTTGCTGTGAACCGCCCAAGTCGAGAAATGGGGATAGTGGACCACAATAGGAACTTCCATATGCTCATCCGGTATATCTGGGAGTGTCCACTATTGAGACTCAGTCAACACTCGTCCAAACGTACGGTTCTAAAGCAGATGGTAAACATACCATATTGATTACTTGATCATGTCCGGCGGACAACAAGTACCGCCCTGTCGAATGCCATGCCTGATGAAACATTTAGTCACCAACGTACTCCAGATCGAGAAAAAAAAAAGGCAGAGCGATATTTGGGATGGGAGCGTGCATACCACACTCAGCAGATTCCAAGAGTGGCCCTCCCCGGCAAGAAGAGCGACACATGGCTGTTTCTTGTGGACGGCAGCGAGACTCCAGACCCTGACAGTAGTGTCGTCTGCTGCGGAAGCAATAATCGAGGGGTTGCTAGGGCTCGTCGCCACGTCATTAATGCCCTTTGTAACATATTAGTGACTGTTTGGGAGTGCTTCGGCAAGTAGACATACATCACCATGCCCTATAAACGTCTAATACGGTCCTGTTAGCCTTCGAATTATCAAACCATGTCCACACGAACTTACATCAACTAGTGTGCCCTCTTTGACATCGAATATCCTGATATTACAGTCCGTGCCTGCAACACATAGACGCGGCTTCTCCGTTTTGGGATCCTTCGCCCAACAGCATCCTATCCAATAGGTTGACGGCTGGGCATGGGTCAGCAGGGTTCTAGGAGGTTATGGACACCAGCTGAATAGACCTACATCATCGTCGGCTATTATTCGAATGATTTCAACTGGGTGGTCCTTCGTCGGAATCACGCGGCCGACAAGGATCTAAGTTTGCAACACTTGTGTGAGCTTCTGCTAAGGTCATCAGAGGGATGGAGAGGCTGACTTGTTTTTGGCTCGCTATCGCAAATACTGGGCTTGATCCGGGCGGACTGTACGGGTAAAACTTGACATCGTAAAACTCTCCTGCGTCTAGAGTTTCGCTGTTAGTATACCGCCGGGCGATCCATCGCGTTCCGGTCCTGAAACTCACATCCCGCTTGGTCCTGGAATTAAAGGTGCGTGTAAGTTTGAGATCTAGACCAGAATTTGAGGGGATATAACTTACCTCCATACCAAAGGAGGCACGCAGTTTGGGCAGCTCCCATTCACCAACATTTTCTGGAAGTCGCGGCATAGTGACCAGATAAGATTGTCACGGGTGGCTACGACAAACTGAAAGCGTGGAGATCTCGTGAGAGGCGGACCTCATATGGACGTCTAGTTCCAAGTTCAACGAACAGTTTTTCGTACAGTTTACACACGTTTCGTTGGAGATAAAGTGTATGAGCGTAGTATGAAGATTTGGCGGAAGCTTGAATCTCTTGTGACTCGACTGTTGAAATAAGGCGTAGATGAAGATGGGTGTGTCTAAGCACCTCTAGACGCGGCCATATGCCGGAAACCATTTACGCGGTGTCACGTGGTGACGTGCATCGTTGGTTATTCCGCCTATCCATTGAACGGCAACTGTTACAACGACGGGATCTTTGTTTCTTGAAACGCCTGGATCAGATCAAATAGTAGGCAGTATCTGCAGTGCTACACTTTCTAAATGGTGCAAAGGTGCGGAGGCGGTGGACGGGATGATCGATGGATGTACAGTACAGGTGCAGTAAGGTACCTATCTACCTGATATGGATCCCACAAAACATGAGTTCAATGCCAACTTCTGCCCATTTGATAGACGTGTAGAAAAACTATCAGCAGCACCTATGTGGGAGAGCCGCCACAAAAATGAACCGTTCCATCATGTTAGAGCACGTTAGAGGCATCTGCCGGCATGGAATTGTTCCTCGGAACTCGAGTGAAAACACTCACCGCTGTTGTTGACTGACGGTCCGCCAGTCCAGGTTTGCAGTCGTGCCCTGTGCTATGCGCGGCCCATAATAGCGGGTGGACATCTCCACTCCGCGTCTTCTGGTTGGCCAATTCACTACGGACGTACCTGTGCGCTTCAATTGTGCTTTGGCCCTTTGGAGTTTGAGGTTGAGAACATCCAATGGCCTGAGCGAGAGCTAACCTTAAGGCTGGTAAACATATATCGAACCGTCCTGCGTCAGATTTCAGACGGGTACGATGAACACAAGGCTACATTAGCAACGTCCATGCCGGCTCACCGACTACTCAATTGCGACACAACATGCCTCAAATTTGCACAATTGTACTTTCAGTCGATCACTGCCGTTTGGGAGCCGGAGACCTATAACCCACTGCCCATGCCAGTATGCTGCATCCCAGGAACCTGGTTTGACGGGATGTGACGGGGTTTGACGGGAGAACGACAGCAAACTGGGTTGACCGGCACACAAAAGATTCTAGGTAGCCGAAATTACATCCTTGCTAGCACTCGATCTGCATGTATTTCACCCGCATTGGACTTACATTTGGGACTTTGCTTTGCAAGGCTCGCAATCTTCGCCAGAAAGGTGAAGATGATCTCTTGTCACACTCGAGTTGCTCGACTGCACGGAGGATACACAAGCAGTCAATACGCAAGAATTCAAAGTCTTGCGTAGCCAAGGGGCTTGAAGACTTATGCCCTTCGCCTTACGGCGTCGGGAAGGGGCATCATCGTCAATTCGACCTGCAGTCTCATCCCAGAGGGACGAATGCGCCAAATTCGGTCGGTGCATTTCATTGCAGAGAGAGCATCGCTGGGCACTGGTGAATGCAGAGAACAGTCAGAAGTCAGAATAGTGCATGTTCCACCTTTCAGTGCTTGGAATTAGCCTGCCCGGATATGCAACCCTCCCCCCAACAATTCCAAGACCTCAGGGACTCCAAGCAGTCCTGTTGTGAGCGAGGTGGAGTGCGCTGTATGCGGGCTAAACTGTATTGGTATGGCACACGCAGAACAGCCCACTGTAGCCCTGACAGGCATGTCCCGTGTGGGGAGACGACCAGCTCCCTTGGACGAAGATCAGTCCCGTCTTGTTTCCAGCTGCATCTCTCGTCTCGTCTCTTCATCCTCGACTGCATCTCCTGGGCTCCAGTTGCTGCAAAGTACAACTTCCCTTATAAGAGGGAGAGCCGACTTGTTGTACGTGTATGTTCTCGGTTTGATCTGCGTTCAGTGATTACTTTTCGAGGAGCCGATAAGCTCAATCCGTCGCGACTGTCTGTTCTGACACTCGAGTTTTGGGTTGTCGACCTGCTTCTGGCCTTGATCGTTGGATAATCTTGCGACACAGGAACGAACTGATTGTCCGTATTCTGGTTCTCCCACAATCTCTTACGGTTGCCTTTTCCTTCTGCCGACCGTACCTCTGGGCCCAGCTATCTCTCGCATTCTGCGTGGCGGTGCATGAATCGAGACGACGAAGCGGTCGTGGAACCTTTCCTGTGGACAGCAATATTCTCAACGAAACTCCCCGCGGTTTGCAGGGCGCCGGCTCTCCGTCTTTCAGCCAGATCTGCACCTTGCCGACTGTCCCATGTGTCTTCACCCGCTCGGCAATCCTTGTCTCTGGTAGACCTCGTGAAACTTGACATCCACTGTTCCATGGTGACGGCCGGATCTGTGTGCCACAGTCCTCCGTTGGGCGAAATAGACCTCCCTCCTGTATTCCCGACTCTGTTCGAGGATCTCGCCAAAGCCAGCCGTTTGGTATTGCACCACACCGACTATTAGGTCGCCGCGGAACCCTGGACATAAGAGACTGTCTCTGAGCTTTGTCCCATCTTGGTAGTCGGTCGCCGTCGGGGATTGATCACGATTCTACACACAGTGCTACCACCAGTACATCCTTGCATGAGGCCAGCCTAGTGAGCTATCACGAAGACCACCAGTCCGTCCGGGTCCGATCTTAGTAACGAATATATCTCCATGGATCCCCAAGACCAGACGTTTATGACAATACATAGTGAGTCCAGATGACTTTTGCAATCTGCTCTTGGTGCCACAGTTCTGTTCTGAAGAGAGGACGTGGAGCAAGCACAAAGGACACTTGGGGCAAGATATCATTCTGCAGGGATCGGATTCAACTTCGTACGGTTCTGACGACAGTCTGGCTAACTGCGTAATTTACCAGACCTCACTCCTGATGCCACCATACTCTTTGCATCCGATTCCGTTTATGACATTTTGGGATATCAGCCGTATGAAATACAAGGAAAATCATGCTTCGATTACTTCCATCCCGAGGAGGTCCCTTTCGCCCGCTCCGTCCACAATCGAGGAGTGCTTCTTGACAAAGCCGCTGTGCTCCACTATGCGCGCATCCGGGCAAGGGATGGACGCTGGGTGAGTTGCGAATGCTGCTTCACAATTGTCCACGATGTGCTGGTGGCATGTACCAGCATCTATCTGCGTGGGGAAAAGAGTGAAAGGAGAGCACTCGAAGCACCCCAGATTCGCCGCATATTCTCCTGTTCACCGAGAGACCCGCGGTACCACATGCTGGAGTATCTGTCGCCCAAGTTCAAGATGCCTCCCATGGAACGAGAACCACGTGCAGCCTTGATACTGAACCGGTTCACAAGGAATCTAAGTATCATGTTCGCAACCAATGCTGTGTCCACGATCCTCGGGCTCCGACCCGACGAAATTAAGGACAAGTCTTTTTATGAGTGTATCCAGGAAAATTGCCTTCAGGATGCAATTCGGTGCTTGGAAAGTGCTAAGGCCAATGAATCCATAGCTTATCTCCGTTTCTGGTTCAGGGATCCACGTGTCGGTGAAGAGCAGGAGGAGGACGATCCGGAAGAGGACGAAGAAGACGATACTGAGGCTACCGACTCGGAAAGTGGCGGGGCAGTACTCTACGAGCCCATGGAGATTGACGATTCTATCTCTCCGTTCGAGACATTGGACAGAAATGATTATAGTGAGCCTGGCGCCAGGCCTGGGCTATCCGCCCATACTAGTAGCTCGGTCTCTGATGCCGGTCCTTCTGCCGCCTTCTCTGGCCATCACCGGGGACAGATATACCAGACCCCTGGAACTTCGCTTGGCTCAGGGACCACAACAAGAGTCGGGAACAGCCCTGCTCCTGGATTAGGAAGGGGCCGAGGGCAAGCAGGACGGGAGGCGTTCGAACTGGAAGCTGTTGTCTCTTGTACCTCTGATGGACTCGTGGTTGTTCTGCGCAGAGCTCGGCCTCCCATCCCAGCACCGCATCCGCCGCTGGTACCGGTCTCCAACTACGAGAACGGGCTGTTCGCTGCTCCCTGGGGACAGAACCCAATTCGTCCCCAACTGCCGCCTGAATTGATGTACACATTTCGGCCGCCACTTATGCCGGAGCACATGCCCCTGCGGGAGAGCGTCAAGGCCGCTGGAGGACCTCCATCGGACCAGCTGATGAGATCAATTCGAGATGTGGCGGTCTTTGCCTGGGCCCTAGTGGGTATCAACGGCAACCTTGCGACTTATGGCCGCGGCTCGCCACGTGACAGAGCTCAACCAGACGTGCTACCGGTGTGGGATCCGGAGGCTGGCGACACGGATTACGAGGGGCCGGAGAACCTTGCCGCTCGTCGATGGGGCAAAATGCCTGTGAATGATAGCCGACCCCACGGGGTACCGAGCGTGCATTACAACCACAACACTTCGCCCCGACCCCTGGAGCCAACTCTTCAGCAACAGAGCTACACAGCCTTGCAACCTTCGGGCTTGGATCATTACACATACAGCAGTACTTCATCCTGGGCGCAACCTTGGCAACCTAGCTCACATTACGGAAGAGAGACCTACGAGCAGTCCGGTTACCGCAGCCGCCCGGATCCGTTTAGTCCTGGTCCAGCAGTCTTGCCTCCTCTTCAGACACAGCATGCGGGCCGAGAACCACAGCCTCAAGCTTATCAACCGGCGCCGTCCTATGCCTCCGACAACTTCGGGCTCGCCCCGTTCCAGAATCAACCACAGCAATCGCCTGCCCATACGTCCGCGTCACAAGCGTACCAAGTGGCTCCTGCGGCGGCCCCGTCAAACTCATCGCCCACTCAAGGAGCTAGCATTAACACGTTGAGATATCTATGGCAGTGACCTTGCACGGTTCTTTGCTCCCAAGATGAAACCTTCTATTTATCCTGTTTAATTGACTGCAAAACTAGGCTGATGATGTTCTTCTTTTCTACTTTCCGGCATTTTGGCGGCCATTTTGGCCTAGGAGTTTCAGCGTTTGAACTATTGTTATTTCTGTTCGTTGTACATATATTGCATATGCCATATCTGGTTTTGCGTATGCCACGACCACGGATTGTCTGCGAGCGCCGAGGGGCGACGACGGCATATCCGCCGGTAGGACGAGCATGGATTTTGCGGGTCAGAAGGGACTCGTGGGACTCGCAAAATGACTAGAGTGACTGGAAAATTCCTCTAGCGGCGTGTCACAGATTGGCATATGCCCTGTGTGAGTGATTGTGAGGCTGGTTCCTGGTCCTTCAAGCCATGGGGGACCGGTTTGGGAGTCCGGAGTGCGCAACCTCATTTTACTAGAAATGAATGGCGCAGGATTGGAGAAAGCATGGCGAAGATACCCAGGAACGACGTATAGTACTTGATCTTATTACATGAAGTGTTGGGTCCGTGATTTGTGATGTTGAGTACCTGGACCCTTTTCTGCCCTCATCCGTGAACTATTGTGCACGTAATTGTGGTTAAATGTTATGCAAAGGATTGCACAAAAAATCTTGGCATGTGATTCGGTACATGTGCGGTCTACGTGTGCTGGTAAGAGGGAGCTTGGACCATGTGCAACGTCAACCTCCCTTGGACCCTTTGAGGATACCGTGGAATTTAAACATCACTGCCTGCTTCGCCCAACGTCTGCACCATCTCAGCAGCTTCGACCCCAACAATTGCTAAACGACTTGCCCAATCCTATCCAAGCAATTACGGTTTTGCGGAACTTGTGACGGCCAAACATTATCGGCCACTGTAACGACTATCACTACAATGGCTTCGACAAGCCGGAGAGACTACCAGAATCCCTCTATAGACGATGATGAAGACCTAATAGACCCAGACGATGGTACATTCCTCCCCGTTGCACGTATTCCGTCTCGCAACTCAAAACTGACCTTGACAATCAGCCGACCTCAACACCTTCGACGACCCCCTCCAATCCGCCCGCACGCCCCTAACAGGCGCCATCGGCTCCTCCTCCTCTGGCGCCGGCGGCGCCACCCCTTCCTCCTCGCAGGGCTGGACGAACCGCATCCCCGGCGAGGACCGCCGCGCACCCACCAACACGATCGACGAGTCCGTCTGGGACACGCTCCGCCGCGACCTCGTCGCCGTCTGGGACAAGATGCGCGAGGTGCTCTGGCCGCGGCACCTCTTCTACGGGACCGCCTTCGAGAACGTCGACGGCCTGCGCGGCGCGTATGCGAACCTCCGCTCCGGAGGCGGCGCCGGCCTGCGGGACCTGGCCGGCCGGGTCATGGACACCGAGGCGCTGTTGGAGGGCGGGAACATGCCTCCCGGCATAAGGGATTGGGACCTCTGGGGCCCGCTCATCTTTTGCTTGCTGCTGAGCATGCTGCTCAGCTTTACGGCCAAGGCAAACCAGAAGGATGAGGTGTTCAGCGGGGTCTTTGCGCTGGTCTGGATTGGGGAGGCCGTGGTGACGCTGCAGATCAGGTTGCTTGGCGGTAATATGTGAGTGTTTTCTTTTCGCCTTCTCCGAGCGGCGTAGGTGAGATAATAGCTGACAGTGTCCCAAACAGATCCTTTGCTCAGAGCGTGTGTATCATTGGATACACTCTCTTTCCGCTAGTCATCGCTGCGCTGCTTTCGGCTCTGCACCTGCCTCAGATTGCGCGGATTCCTGTCTATCTTGTCCTTGTGGCCTGGTCGCTGGCCGCGGGCGTGAGTATCCTTGGCGGTAGCGGTGTGGTCAAGAACAGGGTCGGGCTGGCGGTCTACCCGCTGTTTGTCTTCTATCTTGGGCTCGGGTGCCTGTGTTTCATTAGCTGAGCCGGCGGAACAGAATAAAAGTTCTAAGAAACAAGGCGACGGGAAACAAAGAGATGGCGATGGCAGGTTTCCCGAAAGTATAGCCGGTGCTGATTTAGTGCCTTTGGAGTCCTTGTACTTATATGCTGTGGCCAGGAGTTTCACCCATTGGAGGTAATGCGGAGCTTCACGACAGAGCAATTATTGAAATATCATTTAGAATCAGAGCGCTACCTGTTGATGTTCGAACCTCTAACCTCGAAAAGAAATAGCCCATCCGTCTCAGAACGCAAATGCCATGGGTAATGCTATGCTCAAAACTCCAGATCCGTAACGTCAAGCTAAGTTCCATGCCTCGTAGCATAGTCCGTTCTTCACAATTTTGTGCCTTTCGTCCTGAAAATTTCTAACACCTGAAGCCGAGTCGCCGTTGTAACTATGGTTTCCACGAGGCAAACAACGATAGTTAATGACCGCCTTCAGTAGCTTCGCCCCCACCGCTCTCAGCGCCGGCGCCATGAACAGGATTCGGATAATATGCCGCCGCAACCGCGATTGCCACGTAGACGATCACACACAGAAATCCCTCAAGGTAGTTGCTCTTCTGATCTCTAAGGAAATTTCCGACTGTGATAATGGCGAGCAGCAGTACAACCAGGTTGAAGACCTCGAAGTTGAGGCCCATATCCCTGTTCAGGCCCCAGCCCACAATGACGACGAGCGGAGCGTTGAACAGGGCCGTCTGCAGCGTCGCACCGAGGACGTGGGAGAGCGCAAAGTTCATCTGGTTGTCGTACGCCTCGTCGATGGCGGTCAGGTGCTCAGCCGCCTTCTCGACGAGCGGCACGAGGATGAGGCCCATGAACGAGTCAGACACTCCGCGGTCCTCGACGATGGAGTGGATCTGGTCTACCAGTGCGATGGCGATGACCGTCACCAGCGCGACGGAGACGACAAGGCTCAGCACGCACTCGGTGAGGGTCAGCTTCTCCTTCTTCAGGTCCTGGGTCCGGTCGCGGTCCTTTTCCTCGTCGGCCTCGAAGATGGCGTCGTAAATGCCATGGTGGCTGCGCGCCTGGAAGTAGACGAATACGAAGTAGGCGATCATGAGGAGAACTGCCGTGACGCGGGAGATGCCGATTGTCTTGGTATTTATGTCGCCGTCGGAAAACTCACCGCCGGTGAGAGAGGCTTGGAAAGCGGTTGGGATGGCTAGGCCGAAGCCACTGGTTGGTGTCAGCATAGGTCTCCGTAGACGTTGCATACATGGTCAGATTTGGAGACAGCGGACAAACTCACGCTGTCAACAGCAGACCGCTACCGGCCTCGCTGACGGACTCGCTGAATGTCTGTTCGTCTCTCTTAATTCCCCCAGCAATGAAGCAGAGGCCCAGACACAGAAGCATTGTTGCGAGGATAGAACCGAGAATGGCTGCCTTGATAACTTCTATGTAGTCGATTCCTCCGTTCGCGACTCCAGCGTCGTCAACTCTGCTTATAAGTACCATGAAGAGGATTATCTCCACCACTGATCCGACCCTATAGATCACAATGTCAGTTTGATAGTCAAAGGCAAGACGGACTGGACCCCATACGTGGTCTCGATCAGCACACCCCAGACATGGGGCGTCTTCCTCGCCAGCTCCTGGCCCGCAAACCCGATCAGGTTTGCACAGGGGATCATAGCCAGGTATGCCAGAACAAAGGTGATCAGGTGAGACGTCTTGTTATCCGGGAGCGCATAGCGTACGGCGATGGCAGCAGGAACAAGAGGCCAGAGCACATTGCAGAGCCGCGAGGCTTTGCTCGACGACCTGAAGATGATGCGCAAGAAGTGCAAGGGATCGATGCCCGACCGGCCGCTCTCACCCGCCGGCTTGATGCGCTTGGTGACGCCATTGGAGGTGTCGACGTCGTTCTGGTGGACGGGCAGGCCGTTCTGCGAGGTTCGCGAGGTGCGCCGCTTTTCGGTCGACGTGACGCCGTCACGGGATGAAGCCATTGTCGACCGATTGTTCCTGGGTTGCAGAGAAAAAGTCCGTTGTGGTGGTTCTTTAGCTTGGCTCTTCTACCTGAGAAGCGCCGTAGAGCTTCAGTGGTTTTATGGTGATCGACCTCGCGCAGAAATGAAAACGAAAGGAAATAGAAGTTCAAGGGCAATGGTGAAACAAGAAGACGAAGTTGATTTCGTTTTCTGTTATAGATGACTTGACGGAGGCACAGAGCGGCACAAACAGCTCTTGGAAACAGGCGCGACTGTTTCAATGCCTCATCTTCACAACTTCCCGAGTCAAAAAAAGAGAATCACAGAATCACCAGGGAAATTGAGGCAGCCGCAACGCTGATTTTCAATCAAGACATAGCTGAATCAGACCCTCTCTCTAGCAGGGAAGAGGGAGATACAAAGCACTCAATCATCCTCGCTGGCACTTCTTGGCTCGGGAAAAACCTGGTACAAAACCCACGATGCCCATCGCGCTCCCTGCGCTGTGCTGTCATCGCCAAGAGAAATGGTAAGCCTACCGGACGCTCCTGAGTGGTTTCAGGATGGAGTATGGACAGCCATGGCGCCTGCAGGGAGTGTCTAACAGCCCAGTCTGGCCCGCTGGAAATGACAATGCCAAGCAGCGGGACCATTTACCATTTGACCCTGGCTGGCTGAGGAGGCAGCCCCAATTGGTCGGTCGTGAATTCGTGGGTTCAACAGAGCAGAGACAAGCAAGAGACATGCCTTGAAGCCGTTGCGTCACTCCGATCCAAGATGCTGGGCCAAAGCTTGTCCTGTCCTCATCTATGGGGTGTCTCGTGGAACGCAGGACGTGAAGAAGAAATGGGAAGACCGTAGTCTGGAATCAGGTTACTTCGAGCCGAGGATTCGGCCGTATATTCATCCGCCTAGATACGCCAATTCAGTGAAATTGTAGTACACGGCAGCTTGTCAAACACTGAAAACCTTGTGCGGATGTAGAACACAATGTGCAAGCACCGGGGAGTTACGCAGCAACTAGGTCTACACCGCTAACAATAATCAGAAAGCAAAGGCAGATACGGGGACGACTATACGATGAGACAATCACAAGACAAGAGAGTGAAGGATTAGAGTATCACACGACAGTTCAGATGCTGTCGCTACAACCAAGTCGAGTTTGAAGGTAGGATACTACGCAAAGTTGCGTACTCCCACCAGAGGTATAGACTCGTTCTGAAGTTCTAGATTAGTGACTTCATCGCTCGAGGCCCCACAGGTATTGTAAGCAAGTATGGTCATAATATATTATTCCCTACGCTCCAGCTCCAACTCCAACTCCAACTTCAGCTTCAGCTTCAGCTATCTGATCAAGAATGATCACATCGTCACTGTCAGGCTCCTCCTCCTTCACAACACCAACCAGCTGCAGCATTCCCCTATCCCTGGGCGGCACAGGCTTAGCCAGCACAACCGTCTCAATCCCTGCAGGGCTGAACTCCTCCGGCCCCATAGGCAATGACTCGACATCAATCGTCTCGCCGAGTAGACTACGTAGTATGACCTCCCCGCCAACCTTACTCATGACCTCATTACTCTCCTTACACAGCTCGCTGCACACGCACTCGATACAGCCCCTCTCACACCGGCAAGCCACCACGCGGTCCAGCGCCTGTCTGAGCAGGAGGTCGATAAACTCAAACGCCTTAGTATTAATCCCGCTGCCGCCGGCACCGCCTTTGGCATCGTAGAAGGTCAGCCGTGCGGGTCTCTTGCGGCGCGTCTCCCGCTTGGCGAACTCCTTGAGCGAGTTCTTGCACTCGGTGCGCACGTCGCCGGGCATGCTGACCACGAAATTGGGCATGAGGCTCATGACGGCGTGCTCGGCGGCGTGGATCGCTCCGGCGACGTGCAGCCGCCTGTCGACCAAAATCTCGAGCGCCCTGCGCGGGACGTCGAGCCACATGCCCTTGCTGTGCCGTATCACGGGCGGGTTGTCCACCTGGATGGCGTCCAGGATGCGGTTGCGCTTGTCGACCTTGAAGTAGCCAAACACGACCTGTGTAATCCTGATAGCGCCGTGGTATGCGCTCGAGAGTGAACCCGGGATACGCTTGATAGCTTCTGTCTCGACGGGGTCAATATCGGTGTAGTCCCTCTGCTCGGTCGTCCAGTCAACCTTGACCTTCTCGACCCGCGCCATGCCCTTGTCCGGATTGAAGTCGCGGACTAAATAGGTAATGCCTTGGTGCAGGAAGATGGCACCGTCGTAGATCGTAAAGGTGGCTCGCGAGGCCTCGAGTTCCTCGAGGACGACGTTTCGCCCGTTTGTAATATCGACTATGGCAAAGTGGTCGTCTTCTGTGTCGCGGATAGAGACGAATTTTGAGGGAAGCGGACGGAACCTGTCGTGGCAGTGAAAAAAGCCTAACTCATCTTTTACAAGACGCTCGTTGCAGAGCTTTTCCAAGTCAACCCCGAAGTACTTGGCGTCCTCTACTGGCCGGATCGGCATCTCGTAAGCAGCGCACTGGATGTGGCCTTCTCGAACTAACATGTTCTCCAAGTCCACCTGTAACTCACAGTTGGGTTTCGTGAAGAGCTCGTCCGGATTTTGCATGTAGTGTTGGTCAGTCGCAAACCCATCCCCAACCAGTATAGACAGCGAGTCTTTCTTTCGCCGCCCAGCGCGTCCGCTCTGCTGTCTGAGGTTCGAGATGGTGTACGGAAAACCCCAGGTGAGTACGCAGTCAAGCGTGCCGATGTCGACCCCCAGCTCTAGAGCTGTGGTCGCGACGATACCAAGGAGCTTCCCCTCAAACATGTCTCTTTCAATGCCACGGCGGTCCTGGGCCGTATACCCGCCACGATAGCCCATAACTCTCGCAATACACTCCGCCCGGCCCAGATTCTCCAACTCCTGCTTGATAGCACCAACCAGCTTCTCGCATTGCTCGCGTACCCTAGTGAAGGCGATAACCCGGACACCGCGCAATATAAGCTGGCAAAATAACCTCGCACATTCAAACATGGCATTTCCACGCCCACTGGATGGATCGCCAGGGTCCTTGTATGGCGTGTTCCAGCAGAGGAACTCCTTTCGGCCGGACGGTGACCCATCGAAGTCTACAAGCCGCACGTCCTCGAGCCCAAATATGGTCTTAAAGTGGTCCTCCGGGTTAGCCACAGTCGCAGAGCAGGAGATAAACTTGACGCGCCGGTTGCCGACCGCAGCACAGATGCGCCTTAACCGCCTCATAATGAAGGCGACATGGGAGCCCATTAAGCCATTGTAATAGTGTATCTCGTCAACCACAACGTACTTGAGGTTCTTGAGGAAGGATCTCCACCTCTCTTCCTGGGGTAAAATGGTAATATGCAGCATGTCCGGGTTGGTAAAGATGATTCGTGCTTCGTCACGAATGGTATTTCTTTCTTGAAAGGGCGTGTCTCCGTCGAATGTCTCTACCATAACCTCTTCCAGACCAGGGAGATAACCCAGCATTTCTTTCAAGCTCCTTTTTTGGTCCTGCGCCAGTGCTTTGGTTGGGAAGATATACATCGCCCTTGAATTCGGGTCTTGTTCCAGGGCGTGCATTACGGGAAGCTGATAGATCAGAGACTTTCCGGAGCTCGTAGATGTGGACACAATTACATTATGCCCATCGTGTAGAGCATTGATGGCTTCGGCCTGGTGTGCATAGAACTGTGTAATTCCCTTTGCGTTGTACAGGGCATTTACCATTTCCTGGCTCAGGAGGAAATTTAGATCACCATAGACAGCTTCTTGAGCATCGAAGACGCGATGACCGTCTGGCACAACCTGGCCCGTGTACCAAGGACTGTCCTTGAGCTCTTGTACGATCTCGGGTATGCTTTTTCGCTCTTTCGGTATGGTTTCCGGCAGCGTAGAGCTCAGATCGCGTTGAGGTGACATCTCTCTTGGAGTCGACATGTGCGGAATATAAGCCTCCGCCTGGCTTCTCAAAGCCATTTCTGGGTCGATATTCTCCACCGCACATCTATTCACGAACTCGTTCATCGCATTAGTGAACTTGATGTTCCGCTTTTCGATAAGCGTCGTCATTTTCTTCTGGCTGTAAACCGGTATCTTGACGTCCTCTTCCCTAAGCTTCCGCGTCGGGTTCGTGGCCTCGCCAGTCTTCTTATCCTGAACCTGCCGTTTGAGGTCTTCATCGACAAACTCAAAGTAGAGCACTTCTTTGCCACTCAATTCGATTTCGTCCGGGTGTGCGGTCAGACCCTCTCTGCCAGTGAAGCCCCCCACGGATGCATCTGGCGCAAATGCTTGCGACGCTCTGCCGCGAGACTTTCCAGACTTGAAGGTGTCGTCTTTCTCAGCACCTTGGACGTCGATTTGAAGCATTACTTCGTCCACATACGCGAACTTGATGGCGTCGGCACGCAGGGACACAATAGCCGCGACATCCTCAATCAAGAGTTCACGCTTGGTGTTTGCCTCGACAGCAGAGCGTATGGTGTCAAAGGTAGTCACTAAATGCTTCCGCGTGCAGCAAAATGTGAAAACCAGGTTCAGTGCTCGGTGTGTCTTCTCTAGCGTCTTCAACCATTCAGGCCATTCAACCGTGCACTCGACCGGTTTTATGACCGTTTCCGACCGTTTAGTCGCAGCTGGTCTGCCTTTCTTGGCCTTGGTCCGCCGAGGACTTGAGGTTTTCTCTTGAGTGTCGGCTTCTGGAGCTGGGGTCAATGCAGTCACGGAAGGGCTAGAGTTGGGGGAGGCGACATTGGGAGCTGGCGTCTTCGTGTTTCTCTTCCGCTTTCCGAGATGAGAGTCTGACGCACTCTTCATCTGCTGAGCCTTATCAGACATGTTGACGGCATTAGAGATTGCGCGTCAAGAGATCTATACGTTGCCATTTTGGGTTGCAGGACCGTTAAGAGGATGTGAAAGAGCGAGACGCGGCTTGGGTGACGTCGTGGCGAATCAATTAACGCGAGAATGGAACGGATCACGTGGTCAAAGGCATGGTGTAACTTATTCGAAAACCCCCTTTATTTTCAGAGGATAGAATCATTGTATCCCTTTCCGGAAGGCAAACGGTTCCCTAATCCGATTACTTCGACGCTCAGACTCTGTATATTTCGAAGGCTCTCTTCACATGACTATCTGCGCAGCACATGCGCCCGCAGCCAAGTGCGCACTAACATTTATCCCACTAAACCATCGTTCTCCAACCTCGTCTCTCTAGAAAATGCAAGGATCGTAGACCCTGCCAGTTGGGTATATAGACCTGCCCTAACCGCCATTTTCCCAGATAACATGTCCTTCATTCTCATTTCCCCTGTTAAACTGGTCCCAGAATGTGCCAGTTTGCTCCCTGACATGAAATGCTTCATACCAAACTCCTCGTTCGAAGTCTCCAACAATAAGGAAGATGTACCAAGAGAGCGAACGGTACCAGTTCCACTAAACCCCATCGTGTATTCGACGCATATTATGGAAATATGAACGTATCAAGAGTGGTTCGAGAGATTCTAAGAATCTCGGAGCTCATGTTGTATGGTCTTCATCAAGTTTGTGAAGTTTATCGCATTCGCCTCGCTCATCTGTGGCGAAAAGTTAGCATGTGCAAATAGGTTGAGCTTGTAGTGATACTGACCTTCATCTGCACCTGTTGGACCTGTGGGCCATCGAATGCCATGAAGAGCACAAGCGACGCCTTCAGTTTTTGGTTCAACTGGAAGTCCATAGCCGGCAGTATGACGGTATTGAGAATGACTCGCAGAGTGTGGTCTTGACGCATAATCAGACGTACGCTCTTCCGACCCTTGGATCCGTCCGGCATCGGATCCTCGTCGATTACCGAAGCGTCGAACGTCTCTGGTCTAGGGGCGCCATATTCATCATATTCGACGCTGGACTGAGGGACGTTGACCTTGAGCATACCAGCTCCCCTCTCTTTCCAGCCGACGCCTTTCTCCATCAGGAACATCTTGGCCCGCACTTGCAGTAAGGTCACTTCACCGGCTTCTCCATCGTCGACGACAACTGGAGCATAGTCAGCAAGGCCGGACTCGGAAGAAAGGGGATTAGTAGTCATAGCTTACCTTTCTGCAGCCTAGGTTTCTTTTTATCGTCAGAGGGCACTTTATGCTCCTCGTCCTTCTCCTTGTCCTTTTGCTTGTCGTCTTCGTCCTCCGCGCCCTCCTCATCTCCGGTGCCATCTTCACTATCCTCATCGTCCTCGCTCCCATCTTCGGCATCACTGTCAGGTGCACCAAACGGCTTGGCTGGTTTGTCACTCTTAAAGACCTCACCTGGCTTTCCGAAACCGCCAAGTTTGGGACCCGAAAGCAGACTGCCGAACGAACCGCCGCCACCCAGTACACTTCCAAACCCGCTAGATTGTCCGCCATTGAGCCCGCCAAAGGGGGACGCGGCTCCCGTGGCGCCACTGCCGCTGCCAGAGCCAAAGTTCAGCTTCGGAGGACCGGCCGCCGAGAAAGGAGACTGAGCTGTCCCTCCGCCGAAGCCACCAAACCCGGACGGAGATGCTCCACCGCCAAATACACTCTTTCCGGGCGCGCCTATGGTTCCAAAAGGTGATGCAGTCGAGGAAGCAAGTTTGGCAAATCCAGAGCTAGCAAAGGCGGAAGCTGACGTCTGTTGGGGCTTGGTATCCTTCTTCTCTGACGTCGCGGGAGGCGCTGCCTCTTCGGTATTGGAAGATTTATCGCCGGCGGTTTGGCCGGATGAGCTGGCTGGGCGAGATAGCTGGGATCGTTAGCCGCCAATCTTTCGGTTTTGCGCCACCCCCTAGGATACAGACAACATACCTCATCGCCGCTGTTCTGATCGCGAGCCCGCTTTTTCTGGGGCTCTGATCGATCTGCTCGATCGACTGGTGCTGCACCATTGGCCTTGTCTGCCGAAGAGCTAACAGCAGTACCGGCCTCGGCATCATCCTTTGGCTCATCAAGCTGATCGTGTGCTCGCTTCTTCTTGGGAGAGGAGACTTGTTCTCTCAGGTCGTCATGGGCGCTATCTTTGGATTTTGACTCGGGTGTCTTCGCCTGCTCTGCTTCATCCTCGGATGGTTCGCTGCTGTCCTGCGATGGCTGCGCTGCCTTGTCCCCCCCGTCCGAAATGCTGGTCTGCTTAAGTTCTCTCCGAGCAGCCGTGGTCTCGGCATCTTCCTTCACAGGTATGGCGGCGGCGGGCTCGGATTCGCCTGGTTGATAATCGTCGGCCATGATGTTGTAACCTCGTAGTTTGGGGGAGTTCAGCGCAAATTGGTCGCTTGTTCGCCAGCCAACGGCCGGTCTGTTTTCGTTTGTGAATGTTGAACGGGTGCGGCGAGTTTGAAATAACAGAAAGGGATACGGTTGGTGGGCTTCCACCTTCTAGCAGGAAGGAGATGGTGAAGAAGCGAAGGGAAGAGGCGCGACAGCCAAGTTACGTCGCGGTTAGGTTGGGCTGGCTTTGTACAACTGGGACAATAAAGAGACGTCGATTGGAGATTGATGAAGTGATGTCTTGGCGCAGTCACTGGTTGACGGCAATCAAGGTGGGGTTATTGCCACGATGTTTGGAAAACAACTGCCACCAGCTGAACAATAAGTGTACCTAAGGTGCCGAGGGACGTTATCAACATACCTTTACCTAAGGTACCTACCTTAGTTAGGTACTGTAGTAGGTAATCTTACCTAATCCTACACTCTTGAGAGTCTGCCGTTCCTTGCCTTGGTTCTACTTTTTAGATCCTACCTATGCATTCATCAATGACTGAGAGACTCGAGCAATCCTGCAGCCTACCAACCTACATCTCAAATAGACGGCCGAGCTTGACAGACCTGCTCACAGTAGTATTTACACCAATTGGACGATCTAGTCTGTTCAGCCAGTATCCAATCAGATGTGGACAAGGGGTTGTTTACACTTTGCAGACGTCAACCCAGAAACCCAAGGTAAATAGGTCATCCTCCATCAATCCGTCTCCTTATTCTTTGGCTTCAGGGGCATCACAGGTCTGACCGGATGGTATGTGTCCTGGGGCTATATGGACAAACTAACCAACAGTCGGATGTGCAGTAGTTCTGCCCGAGATGGATCTCTCTAACAGCTGCAGAGTCCAGGCTTGGAGCCAAGTCACAACTACAGGTCTCTAAATGCAAATATATTATCGCCCGTCTTTTGTTGGGAGCTCACTCTGTGACTCAACCATTTACTGAATATTTTGTTGACATGTATGTTGACGCTGGCTCAGTGTTCAGTAATCTTTTAGATTGATACTGGCCCACTGGGGAAGCCTCTGCGATCAACTAGATGTATACCTTTATACGCTCTGGACGGTACGCATATGGCTATACTACTACCATATACTCGTGGTTCTCCTAGCAGCACGTGAGTTGTTTCTGTGACCCAAAAGCATCGCCAACTTCACAATGCGTCCTGGCACCGAGATACGGTCGGGTTTCGGAAATCCGCTCGGAGGTGTCCCTGTTTTAAGGGCTTGACTCAAACCAACGACATGTCACCTGATAGGGCGATGCACACTACGCGCGCCACGCGCTGTCCTGAAGAGCTGAACGCGTCACAGTACATCGACCGAGACATGGGGCAGATTGAGCTATTGGACGTCTGCCTCGGGGGTCAATGCTGTGCAGCGATACTACCGCTAAGTCTAGTAAAGGATTTCTTTGTTGGGGCACAATCCCCAGGTCAGGGTCTCTTGGCTGTACGTAAGATAGCAGATAATCGGATAGACTATGTGTCCGGAGAGAGGGGCGACTAATGATATAATAGAGGTTACCTCCAAGTGCTCTAAAGCGTGGAAACCTGTGCCCTTTCTCCTTATCCTTCCAGAAGTTGCGATACAGTTACACAGCATGGCAGAGACGGAAGCATTACAGTCGTACCGGGGCAACTGCCATTGCGGCGCCTTCGTCTTTGAGCTGAAAGTGCCCGAGATCAAGTCGGCCAACGCTTGCAATTGCAGCATCTGCAACAGGAAGGGCTATCTCTTCAACTTTCCCGGGGATGGCATGACTGTCATTAAGGGAGATGGCTCTCTTAAGGAGTACACATTCCAACCACACAACACAAAGCACAGCGTACGTGGCTCCGACATACATACACCTTGCTCTCCTCGCCGAGACTCACTGGGACCTATCTAGTTTTGCCCGATTTGCGGCACCCCTGTGAAGTGTTACAATGCTCAATTCCCGCCCGGGAAGAATACCGCAGTCAATGTCCGAACCATTCAGGACTTGGATATATCCAAACTCGAGATCAAGGCGTAAGCCACCAAGCTCCCCTTCATAATCTTCTCTCCTAACCTGACCGGGCAGGTTTGAAGGGAAGTCATATGGTACTCCATACGAGCCTCCGGTGTATACTGGCCCCGAACCTACCGCCATGGTCGAAGGTGCGAAACTGTACACGGGCAGCTGCCACTGCGGTGCCGTAACGGCCTGTATCAAAACCAAGCCCCTAGACAGCACCTTCCCGGATCGCATCACAGACTGCACCTGCAGCATCTGCCAACGCGTAGGCTTCTCCCCTTGCTGCAAACCAGCAAATCTCCATGGCTAACCGTAAAACAACAGGCAGCCTACATCTGGATATATCCCAAGAAGGATCAGGTCATAATTCAAGGTAGGGACAACCTGACCTACTACTCGTTCGGGACTGGCAAATGGCGTAAAGGTTTCTGCAAGACGTGCGGCATTCATATCTTGAACGAGCCGACGCCACCCGCCGCGCAAGAGGCAGAGGCTTCGATAGGTGAAGCGAAGGGGACCCGCGAAGGGCTCTCTGACGTGCTGCCTTTCAACATTCGCATCTTGAATAACTTCGACTTCGATGCTATCAATGACAAGGTAGAACACTTTGATGGGTGGAATCGGATCCCGCCCCCGTATGTCAATCCTTGAGCAGGGCCGCAGAGACATGACGAATCTACGGCTTCCGAAGTCATTTGGGATTCTCATTCAGTACTTCCCTTGAGAGAAGGTGAAAGAAAAGGTGAGCAGTCGTCGCTCAATATTCAACTTCTGCACAGCAATAGCAGGGACGTCTCGAGATAGCACAGAATAAACAACCCGGAAGCAAAGGGCCAAAGTTCCCAGTTGGACCTCCACTTGATAGCTCTCCCTTGGATGTACGTGATGCCCGTTAGTCGACTGCGGCAGTAGGTTAGGTATCATAGTGGTTCTCTTCGGACAACCCGGTTCGACAGTGGTTTGTAAAGCTGGATAACAGAAGTGGTTTCCACGTAGCTGGGAACATACCAGGTCTGCTGGTATGGTCAGCGAACCTTGGGTTGCCCTAATGTCAGTCGTAACGCCCGTTCCTGACGTGTGGACAAAAAATCCCAGTTCTGAGGTCACCACCCAATTTGCGTATTATTGTTTTTGTCAATTTTTTATTTTATTTTTTATATTTTTTATATTTTTAACATATTGTCTCTTTTCCCCAATGTGAGTCTGACTGAGGATCCTATTCCTTTTAGCAGTGCCACAAACTCCCAGATGGCGAGAGGAGGCACCTAATGAAGTGGTCGTGGGGAAGGGGACCGACACACTGGCCAGCAACCTGGTGGGTTGTCGGCGATGGTGTGGAGTCAGAGGGCATGTCGTTCATCTATTCAAGCTCATCTCCGTAGGGAATGGAGTCCTGAGCTCCCATTCTCTCCACGGCCTTTGCCCCAGCCCGATTGGCCTTCTTGACAGCCGCCTCGATGTCAAACTCGCCCTTCTGAACAGCTTCGAGGGCGTACTGGCCGACAGAAGTGTCTCCTGCAGCCGTGGTATCAACAACCTTCGCCTTTTCCGCTGGTACTAGCCCCTTCGCTCCAGATGAGCTCATGTAGTAGACGCCTCGTCCTCCCAGTGTGATGATCACATTTCTGACGCCCTTGCTCACAAAGCCCTTCGAGACCGTCTCCATGCCTTCCTCGGTGTCAAGGACACTTTCGTCCACTCCACCTAATACCGCTGCCTCCGTCTCGTTCACGACCAGATGCTCTAGGCCGTCGTACACCCATTCCGGCAGTTTGACCGCCGGTGCCGGGTTGAGCAGGACCTTGACACCCGTCGCCTTTGCCGTCTCGATCACCCGCAACACCGTGTGGAGCGGTATCTCAAGCTGCAAAATCAACAAGTCTGGCTTCGCTCCTGCACCCAGACTCTCGTCGAACTTGTCAACAGTGAAGTCGTCCGGCCTTAACGAATGGTTCGCCTCGGGGCTGAGGATGATCCTATTCTGCCCCGTCGGCTCGTCGACGACAATGATCGCTATGCCGGTCTTCAGCCCCTTCTTCACAGCCACGCCGTCGTCCACAATCACACCATTGCGGGACAGGTTATTCCTGAGCAGGGCGCCGTAGCTGTCGTCACCGACGCTGCCGACCATGTACACCTTTGCGCTCGAGGTGCCGGTTTTGCGGTTGGCCGACAACTTGGCGCATGCAATAGCCTGGTTAGCACCCTTGCCGCCAGGGGAGACGGCAAAGGAGGAGGCTGTTAGAGTCTCGCCTGGTAAGGGGTGATGAGGCACGTAGGAGACCAAGTCGATGTTGAGCGAGCCAAGGACGGTGATGCGCGGGGTTGTGGAACTAGACATTTTGAGGGCGCCGATGACTGTCTTAACGGATGGAGGGCTTTAAAATGTTATCTTGAATTCAGGGTGTCAGCTCATGCAGACGTTAGGTTATCAAAGTAGCTCCGTGGGAACTTTTACAGTCTTGGGAAAGAATGGCATCCGCAGCAGATGTGGTGGTGCGATCCACATCGTCTACGGTAAAGGCATTTAGTTAGGTAGCATCATCTGATCCCGACGAGCACCGCCGGAAAACAGATCTGAAGTATAGACCACAACACCATATCGAAATATCGAAGCACTTGATTGCACTCCCATTTGATCAGTTCTTATGCTAGCTGTTTTTTGTGGTTGCCTGAATCAGCGATCCCTGCACGTCGAAGTACTCCTGTTGATTTCCTGCTCCAATACGGCTGGACCAATTTAAGGCCGGCAAGTGCAAAGATGAACGACAACACGCACCTTCCCCTTGAACCGCCCAAAGGGAGGAGCTCCATAAGGCCTGCCAGAGTCCGGAGGTCAGATCCCAGGTTGAATTCCTGAACTTCTAACCTCTTTGCACCATCTCGTCTACACCAACAGCTGCTTATCACGACAATTTCCTTGGATAGCACGAACCCAAATAGCCATTGATTCATATCAGCTCTGTATATCAGGAGCACAGCTCCCTTAGCCTATTCCAAAATGTCTTACACTGTTGTCTCCATGCCCTCGCGCTCCATGCTTCGCCCGGCCTCGTCGGAGGAGAGCAGCGAGGATCACATCAAGGAAAAGGGGAAAGGAGAAGGCAATACTGGCAATACACACTCTTCCAGCCGCAACGACATGAGAAGACAGGTTCGACCACCCCGGAGACCCAAGGTTCTCGATACCTTTTCTGGCCTCTAGGACGAGGACTCAAAGACTCGAACCAGACAGGACTCCAGTTGTGGCTCGAACGCACCGCTTGTACCAATCAATAACCAGCAGCAGACAACAGGAGATATTTCCCGTCGTGCAAGTGACCGCTTGCGTCATCCGTTTAGAAACTCGGGACCAAAAGGCAAGAGGACAGGACTTGCTACTGACCGACCTGCAAGTGGCATCCACCCGTGGGCCACAGGAAAGCAGCCTCCCAGCGACTACAACGAGAACAGCCTCCCTACCGTTCCCGTGGCAGAAGGTCCAGAGCTCCCCTTTGAGAAGCTAGCCACTCCATTCTACTTGCGTCCCTTTTCTGCTCTGGACAAAAGAGACGTCGCCCTCCCAAAGGAAAAGCGGTCTGCAATCCCGATCCCGGTTGACTCTCGAAGAACCTCAGACCACTACCGCAGCGCGTCCTCGTCGTATCCCAGCCAAGGCATTCGAACGCCCGAGCTCGAAAATTCACCGCCAGGCACCGTCAAAGCCCGTCACTTCTTCAGCATCGGCCGCTATGGCAAGACCAACACTCGGCTATCACAGCTGTTCTCTTCTGCCTCGTCGACCAAAGCTGAGCTTGATAGCACTGAGGGCAACCCTCAGCCTATTGACGCGATAGTCGTCGATGACCAGCCCGAGCCATTGCCAAGCTCACTCACCGATGGGGCGAAGCCCACCGAATCGTCCAAGAACGCTGTAGACGCTGAGGAGTGGAAATCCGGCTCCCGTAAGATCGTTTCCGGGGTCGGCGTTCATGAACCAGCTGTGATTGACCCTGACCATAATCCGATTCACGCCAATCCTGTGGTTAGTAGCACCACCGAAATCATCGCCAGGCCATCTGCAGATCTTCCGGGAGCTTCCCAGTCCTCCCCATACGATGAGAACTCCAAGGGTGATGGGACTGGCGACGAGCTACAAGTTATTGGCTTCGGCATGCTTACCCCTGCGATTTCCGAGAAGTCTACTGTCATTGACTCTAGCTCACAAGCCGTGGTTCCGTCCAAAGACCACCACGACGAAGACAAGCAGCTCCGGGCAAAGAAACTCGATTCCTTGGCAGAATCGGCCAACAAGTACCGTGTTCCCGTCCTCAGCCGGACCTCAACTCTGCAAAACAGACCGCTATCGGGTAAGGGAGACGAGTTGTTGTCGGGTGTCACAGGCCGCAAGCCAACAATAGCCGTCCGTCTCAGCCGCCGCGTACGCAAGGTCAAGTTCGGGAAGTGGCTGACCAAGCGCCTTCGCCACGTCAGGCGGCCTCGCCAGAAACCGGCCCTTATGGGACAGGAGCTCACCGAAGCGAACCTCAAGCGCATTGAGCGGGCCGACAGGGTAGTGGATGGGAAAGTGAGGAAGAAGAACTATAACCGAGATGTGGTGAAGGTGAAGCGTGCTGAGCTGTTGAAGATGCGCACCGATATGAAGGGGAAGGGCGTGGACATGGATAGTGAGGCGAACGTGCCGGCGGATGATATGAGAGCTACCGGAAAGCAGGCTAAAAACGAGACATCTGACGTCGTGTTGATGCCCAACGGCAGGGTATTTGCGCGGGGAAAGGAGACGGCACCGGCGGTGGCCAAGCATGACACCATTGGAAGAAGGGCTGCGGCGTGGTTTAAGCAGCAGACAGGTTCCATGAGGGATTCTGTCGACTTGACCCGGTTCTTACTCAGGGAGATGAAGTGCGAGATGAAGGCTGCTGTTTGAGATGGAAGATTCGCCAAGTATCTCTACACAGTAATGGAGTCAAGGCGGGGAGGGGTACAGGGGATAACATGATTAACAGACGCGGCCGGGGCAGGATCAAAGTATCTTGTAAACACAGTTAAGCTCAGCAGAGAGTATCGCCACAGATGGCTTTGATCAGAAAAGACTCATATTGGCCGGAAAGACCGTCCACTCTCTGCAGCCAGACAAATGGCCCAACTATGGCAGGTAGATCACAAATCTGTACTTACAGCATATACCTGAACCTCTTCCCCCTTCCCTTCCCTCCCACAAGCCCAACATCCTCCTCATCCCCCCGATCGTCCACGCCTTCCTCCACATCCAATCTCCTGTTCAACCTCGCCAGATACCACCTAAGCCCCACAGCAAGGACCGCAACACCGGCCATGGCCCCGGCACAGACGGCCATGCCGGCCGTGTAGTAGGGCGCGGCGCGGTCGGGGTACAGCCGCGCGCCGACGAGCGGGCCGCACTGGCCCAGCACCTGCAGCAGGGCGAAGCCGCCGCCGCGGCGGCTCTCGTCGGCCTGGTTGTTGACGCTCCAGCTGATGGTCAGCACGACGACGACGAAGAAGCCCGCCGCGGCCGGGTACACGGCCGCGTAGCGGAGGGAGCTCTCGGCGGCCAGGCCGAGGGGGCCCTCGGAGAGCGCCAGCACGGCGTACCCGGCCGAGGAGGCCAGGGCGGCGGCGACGAGGAGGGGCGCGCGGGCGCGCGTCCTGTCCGACATGTGGGCGGCGGCTAGGACGATGAAGAAGGAGATCAGGTAGGGCGGGGCGGCGAGGAGCTGCGAGGATAGGGCCGAGTGGCCCATGCGCGTCAGGATGGTGGGGAGGAAGACGGGGAGCGAGGAGTAGGCCATGTTGGCGAGGAAGAAGATGAAGCCCGTCAGCCAGGCGGCTGGGTCGGCGAGCACGGAGAGGACCTTGGCTGTGTCCAGCCGGCCCCGGCAGCTCGACTTCTCGGAGCTGAATTCCGAGGTCGTTGTCGTCATCGTTCGCGGGTTCTCGCGTCTGAGTCTCAGCCGAGCAACGCGCTTCTCCCGAGGGGTGAGGAAGTGTGCCGTCTCGGGTGAGTCGGGGATGACGGTCCACGCCACCACGGCCACTAGCACGGAGGGAAATCCTTCTACCAGGAAGAGCAGGCGCCAGGGCGCGATGGGTCCCTTCTCGGCGAGCTTGACGATCAGCCAGCCCAGGCCGGACGCGAACGACGTGGCCAGCGGGGCGGCCGAGATGAAGACGGCCGTCCTGAAGGCCAGCTCATCGCGGCGGAAGAAGAAGGACAGGTAGAACGGCACGCCCGTGAAGGCGGCCTCGCCGATGCCGAGCAGCGTGCGGAGGAAGATGAGCATGGGGTAGTTGACGCTTACGGCCTGTAGGCTCGCGATGCAGCCCCAGCTCAGGACGATGGCGGTGACGAAGACGTGCGCCGGTATCACCTTCCAGAGCAGCGACATCCACTCGAACGATATGTAGGCGATGTAGAAGGCCGTCAGGGCCCATTCGTACATGCCGTCGCGGTAAGGGCCTGACTGGAGGTCGGCGTCCATGCCTGCTATGCGGGCGTTGCCTATGTCTTGACAAAGACAAAAGAGAGTGGTTAGTTTTAAGGCTCTTCGCCGAAACAGGGCAGACACGGGGGTACAAGCGCCTTACTTGATCGATCGAGGAAGCTGAGCATGTATAGCAACGCCAAGAAGACGACGAGCTTGCGGTCGAATTTCCGGACCACGGCGCGCTCTTCGTCGGGGGTGTACAACGTAAAGCTCGCTGCTGTACTAGAGCTCCCTGCTCTCCTTCGTCGCCGGCGCCCGCGGGGTTGTCGGCTTTGGCCATGTACGTCGGCGTCTTTCTCGTCACCTTCCGATGCGTAGACGTCATCCTCCTCGTTGGGGTCGGAACGTCCACGAGGCTTGTCTTGGAGTTCGTAGATCTCGGAGCTGTCGCCATGTCCTTGGCCGAGCAATCCAGCACCGGGATGAATGGCCACATCAGCGTCGGAGTCGCTCTCGGGGGTCAATTGATCGCTCGTCGCCGTCGACGACTGGGGCGTGATCGACGAAGGGTCGAGATGCTGCTGCCACTGCGCGTGGTCGGCGTGTCTGCTGTGGCTGGCCGTCGGCGGCCGAGCAGCCTGACTTGCTGTCATGTTAGTATTCGCATGCTCTTAGTCGCACGCCGACAGTTCCTTGGTCGCAAACACATAAAAATATATGACTTGTCGTTGGATAAATCGACTGCTGTTCAGCTCGTGAACGAGCCCAATTCCTTGGTTATACTGTGGTACGTCTACTGTACATCTCGTCCAGCCAATGACGTGCTGCACTTCCTCCCACGCGGGCCACGCCCCGATTTCGGCCCACTTGTCCGGCTTGCTGGGTTTCAGGGGTAAGAAACTACCTCTACCACGTGTTACTGTACTGTACATAGTAATGTGAGTGAGTACACGGCAATCTTTTACCGATAGCCAACATAAAAAAGCTACAGCCTACAGCACAGCATCGACATCTGGGAAGCCACATTGTATGGTATTTGATTTGTTGTATTTGTTGTTCTGATACTTGGCTGAGATCAACAGTACATCAAGATTTCGCCTCCCAACAGTCTCGAGCGCAAATTCCCATCTTTCCACAGTAGTGGTAACTAGCAGACCAGCCAGGATTGCGCGGCCCGTCTCACAAACGGACAGAGCTGTCCTCGCCGTTTATAGAGGTGGGCCACGTCTGCAATGCAGAAGGAAGGATTCCTCGAATTCGGCAGTCCCGTGCAAATAGGTCTTCGCCTTCTTCACCTCTCTGTCCATTCATCTGCCACCAGAACCGCTATGGACACAACCTCCTCCGTCGAACACAACGTGCAACCCTCAGCTTTTTCTCCGCTTCGCCGACGCTGCTTCGCCAACCCGGGGCCCCACAGTCGCAAAAAAAGCATTAAGAATAAAATCTCCGGTACCAGACTGGAGCCAGCAAAAAGGGTGGGCTCCAGCCCTGATGGTACCAAAGTCCAGTAGGCAATGGGACGAGGGACAATATACAGCAGCCCGCTATCGTCAGAGAATCGTAAATGCAGCAAAACGCACACAAGAAAAAGGGAATCCGACAGGGACAAGGCAAAAAGGCTCAAGTCATATGCTGTTCTATCGGTTTCGGTGGTCCGAGCCGTGGAAACGATATCGTAGATCCAGACGGGACATAAAACCATCCGAAGGGTATCGAAGCGTAAAAAAAGTATTGCTGGTTGCTAGACATGTCGGTAAGTCGGACAAGATGACTGTTTATATGTGCATCATCAGTTCCAGCCAAGAGAGTTCTCTGCTGACATTGGCCCGGATATATATGCTGTCCGCGCCGAGTTGTTGGCTCCGCTTCTGCCGCTGCCCTGAGTACCGTGGCTGTTACGTCCGCCTGCCACTCCTCCGTATGACGAGAAATCCCTGCTCAGCAGCGCCCCGCCCATGAAGTGTGGGCTGCCGGCAGCGCTTCGCATTTCAGAGGGGTCAGTGAGCGAGCTTGTGCGGCGATGCGCCTGCCTCTTCCTCTTGTACCGTCTCGCGATGATGAACATGGCCGCACCGTAGGCACCAGCTACACCAATGACTCCGAGAGCGATGCCCGCTGTGGTGCCTTGCTGACCAGGCTTCGACGTTCCGTCTCCTGAATCAGTATTCCCAAACGGATCCGCCTGTGCGCCTCCGCTGGAAGTAGCTGCCGGGGATCCGGCTCCGCTGGCTGTTGTGCCATCGTCGTTCAGAGTCAGGCCATAAATAATGTCAATTGCCGGATTGATCTGTGCCGTCAAATTGGCGACAATCTGCGACCCATGGTTGTACAGCGGAGAATTGGGCGTCCTGACGTCCAGCCGTAACTGATCGATCATGTTGGAAGGGTACGTCATCAGCGCGATAGTGGTCCAGTAGCCGAGTGTACCCACGGTATCGGATGGAACGAGCTTCTTCAGAATCACCTTCTCAGCCGGGAAATCTCCCGTGTTTCTCACAGCCTGTGGCAGATACTCGAAAATCTGAGCTGCAGCCTTCGAATTGCCCACGACGAATTCGTAGTTCAATGTATACTTGAATCCGATTCCGATGACAGTCGTGTCAGGAGGCGTATCAGTGTTGCCCGAATCAGGTGTAACTGCTTTGGGAAGAGCAGAAGGCAGGACAGTAGCGCTTGTCGGAGCCAGGTTCTGAGTAGCACTCCCAGTGGGTGGCTGGTCCACTACAATCGTAGTAGGTAGCCAGGTATTCGTATTAGCGCCCGTGAGAGTCGCCGTCGCCGCAATACTCGTCACCCCACTGGCCGATTCGACGCTGGTGGGCGACAATGACGTCGTCGGCGGTGGCAGCGGTAGCTGCGTTGTCGGGTCAGGAATTGTCGTGTTATCTATGCTGGTTATATTGGGCAGGATCGAGCTGCCGGTCGGCAGGCCCGTCGGTTCCGTCGTTGGTGGCGGCGTGATATCCGAGATGGTAGTACCAGACGGAGTGGTATCCGGCGTAGACAGTGTCGGGGATGGTTCCGTGGACGTCGTGTTGACGCCGCTGGGAGGACCGGTGGGCTCAATAGCAGTACTGGTAGGGTCGACCGTAATCGTAGGCTCTTCCGAGCCCGTGGTCAAGGTTGGAACACCAGTATCCGTCGTGTTGCTGATCGGTGGGGGAATGACGGTCGTCGGCACACCGGTAGGCTCGTCTGTGGTAGGTGGAGTCGTGTCAGCAATGGTGGAGCTGCCTGTCCCCGGACCTAGAGTCAATGAAAGGCTGATACCGAGATCCGACGATGTCGGCTCCGGCGCAGCCGTGGTTGGCTCTGGCGCGGCCGTCGTCGGGTCCACCGTTGCAGTTACTGAGGGTAGCTCAGACTCCGGAGTCGTCGGAGCAGCAGAGGCGGAGGGGCTGGTGGGCTCGGCAGAGGGTGTAAGAGTGGGCTCAACGGAAGGCGATGCCGGGTCTTCTGACGTGGGAGCCGTTGTCGTAGGCTCCGGCGCGGCAGTGTCCGTCACATTCGGAGATGGGAGAACAGCGCTCGTGACATCAGAAACCACACTGCTGAGAATCGAGCTAATCGGCGCCAGAGGGTCGCTCGCAGTCGGAGAGGGGTCGCTAGAAGTCGTCACGATACCGGTTGGGGCAAGGAGTATCCCAGTCGTGCTCGTGGACTCAAATGTAGGATCTACCGACGAAAACAATCCGGAGGAGGTAGAGTCACTCGGTGCGCTTGTGGCGTCAGATGAAGAAGCATCCGGGGCAGTGGTAGGAGTACTGGACTCGGAAACAGCGGGATCTGAGCTCGTAGGAAGAACGATAGTGGCCGGGATGCCTCCAGTTGAACCTACGCCAGCCGCAACATCACTAGGGCTCTCACTGGCGGAGACGGCGACCGGACTGCCGACTGAGCTGAGAGGGGTCGGATCAGTGGAAGGTGGGACAACAATCGTACTCTCGACAATAATTGTTGTGACCTCCGCAACCGAGCCTGAGCTTGCATCCGCAATGCTTGCGTCGGAACTGGCGCTGAAGAATGTGGGCTTGTCTGTGAAGGTTGGCTTATTCAAGCTCGCCAACAGATCACTTATCGAATCCCTCCTCGTCGTTTCCGGTGTAGTATCAAACGGCGTCGACTGCGAGGCTGGAGACTCGGTTGTGATTGTCATGTTGCTGTACTGTCGCTTCAGATGACGAGGGAAGTAAATCTTGGGTCGCTGCCCTTCAGCTGCGCTTGCAACGGACGCTGCCGCCGCCAAGGCGGCGACGAGGACCGAGTTTGTACGCATTTTTCTTCTTTGGACCTATCCCGTCATGCGCGAAGTTTGAATTGTCTTGCTGACCGGAGTCCAGGTAAAGAGCGGATAGATCTTGGAAGCTATGAGTACGAGCGTACTTCTAGCTTGGTCAGCGCCCGGAAGGCGACCGCGAAAGGACACGCGAACTCACTTCCGCAAGAACGAATTGGTAACGAATGTACTTGACAATAATGTCAATGAGTGGGTTCTCTATGAAGATGAAGTCAGCAAGAGCCGACAGGCGGCGGCGAGCCCCGTTGCATGAATGATCTCCAAGATCGGCTTTGGAAAACGGAAGATGACCAGGGCAGAATGACGAGTTCTTCCGTTCTTCTCTCCACTTTGCAGACATAGAGAACCTGCTCATTCATGCGAGCCCAGGAATCCGGAATGAGGGTACTCACGTGTAGTAGTAACGATGTAGACGTTTGGTCTAGGTAGTATGATTTTACGCCGGGCTGGGCTTGTTGATGATACTGAGAAATGAGTGACTTGACGAGAAACTCGTCAGAAAAGAGATGCCTTCTTGAGATATATTCCCTTCACGCCTGAAAGTCGGGTTGTTGAATCGACGGAATCATAAGGAAATTGTCATTTGGATTCACGTTGACCTCCCGAGGCCTGTCCTTCCAAAAGTCGTCAGGTCGTCAAGGGTTAGAAGGAGGAGAGAAATCGACGCCAACGAGACTCGACTCCGATCGAAGTAGCAGGTCGAATTGGAGGAGTCGGGAAGTCGGAAGTCGGAGTCGTCGCAAGACAACGACTGAAAGGAAGGTGAGGTTAGCGGAGGGTAGGTGAGGTGAAAGAAGGAAAAGAAGGGAGAGAGAAGGTCACGGTGATGGTGTGAAGCGAGTGGAATGGCGAACGAGCGACACAGGGCGGGCAGGCACAGAGAGAGAGAGAGAGCCAGCCAAGACCAGGAATGAATGGGTGGGCGGCGCGCTGGAAGTTGGAAGGTCAGCCCGAAAGACCCCAGCTAGCCTCCTGTCTAGGGGTGGGTTGCAGGCGCTGGTACCTGAGCGGCCAAACCCTCGTTTATTAGTGCAGACTGGAGCTTGGTAGCGACTTTGGTACACACCACGCCTGTTTCTATGCTGTGGATACCTCCCTACTACTGCTGCAGGATTTCGTCCAAGACACTGTTCCGACCGTCAGCCAGGGTCACAGATCGATCGCTACATGTCAGTTGAAGTCAAATGACGCGTCAGATCAAATCCGTCACGATCAGATAAACATCAGAACAGAAAAGACCAGAGAAGGCCTAACTTTCTCTCTCGAGCTCTCCACATTCCTCACAGTTTCGCGCTCTTCTCCCTTAACGGTTGAGGCCAGATATCTGCCGTAATGAAAGACGGGTGTGGCAGTCCCTGCAGCGGTGCTTTCCCTCTCTGCCCTGCGTCGTACTCCTGCATTTGATTGCCTTGCTGACTTCTCGTGATGGAGGGGAGGCACCTCTAAGATTGCGACGCCTTGCCTAAAACGGGAAGGCTTGGCTCCTGACGGCGGGTTGTGGCGCGATGGAGCGGCTTGGCTTGGTCCGGGATAAAAATGGAGTGACTTACAGGAATTGCGTTGGATACATGAAATGTGCTGCACAAGACGGGCCACAAGGAGGTTGCTTTGAAGGGAGACTGAGGTTCTTATTGAAACATTTAAGGGCCAGTTCCACTGAGGAGCTACTCCGCTACGAATGCCATCCCTTCATTGGCAGGCCCTCCAGCTGGCTGCCGCTGCGGGCAATTGTCCCAAATTTGCCATGGCCCTGAACCCCTTCGCGCTAGCATCAAAGTGGGAAAGATCGGTTTCGACTCTTCGAGCCCCGGCCCCACTTTGAAGAAAATCCTCCCACCCGACGTTTCCTTCTCACGGCCTGGACACCGCTACCACATTGTTGAGATCACTTCGCGAGACTTGATACTACGTCTCTCGACAATGCCGCAGATTTCTGCCTCGAGATGCTAGATATAGGATCACTCTTACTTGCTCTCTTGTTTGTGGACGAGCAATAAGGGTCCCCGTAGCACGATGGCCGGGTTTTCGGAGGCTTTGGTCGCGCAGGTGCTGTAACGACGACCGCCATCAACGACAACTAACCTGCTGCGGAACTGCGATTCTCAGCACGCGATTTCTGACGCTCTTTCATTCACGGAGTTGGCGAGCGACACTGTGCCACAAGCCCTGGTTCATGATGGCGTGTGCTTGCGTAGTATATGGCAGGTTTGTATCATTGACGGGGAGAAGCACGAAAAGGAAAGCTCTGCACAGCCTCCTTCGAGCAACCTATCAAACAACCATCGGTCTCCGTTATCCGTACACCATGCTGACGTGTCAGACCTGTCTCTTCAGCTTTCCTTTACTAACTGCAGTCGGATAAAGTGTGGTTTGAAGCTAAAGCTAAGGACTGTCTATCCTATCCGTACACAGTACACGTGAATCTGGGCAGCCGAAGATTGTAGAAAAAGTTCCCAGGTGTTGGCCACCGCCGATCGCTCTCAATATAAATTAATATCAATCTTGATTGCCGGTGGATGTTAGGAAGGTGGAAGGTCATACTTGGTATACTAAGACAATAATAGTAGGGGCTCATATTGACCCTAACGGCACAAACCTGCCTTGGCGTTGCACGCCGGGATGGACCCGCGCGTTTCATTCTTCAAGTACCACTCGGCAATCAACATAAGTATAGTGATGGAGTGACGGGCGAGAGAGGAGTTTCGCTTTGCAACCGCGTGACGGGAGTACAACCAACGCGGTGGAAGCACACTACGGAAGACATGTTTCTACTCTCCTCTGTGCTTCTCGTGATATTCCGAGTTTTGCCCTTTTCCATGCCAGTCAGGCCCGCAGACGAGCGTGTCGTGTCGTATTCAGCCTCATGCTTCAATGTTAGATGAAACACCGGCCTTCCCCTCCAAGCAAGAAACAAAGAGCATTCCAACGACGGGTCCACGTGGGGAGCCCATTGCTTTGTGTCAACAAGCCAAGGATCTATCTCATCTGACCCTGGAGGACCACTCACTACTGGTAGACTCTCTATCTCCCTTTCTATGGTAGCAACCGACCCAACGCTGGTATTGTTGTTGCGTTGGACCGACAGCACCTCGCGTCCATCGATCCGGTGGTGAGCTGATACAATCGCATATGACATCATGGTCCTCTCTCTTCGCCCAGAGAAGGTGATCGAGACCTCAGCATTCCAGTGGCGTTTCGACGCGGTCGAGTGTAGAACTGTTGTGTCTTAGATGGCGGCCCGCTCAGCGAGGACGTTATGCTGCCGCTGTGGAGCTTGGAACAGCTTCCGGAGTCGCTGCGTAGTGTGCAGACAGCTTACCGGCCATCTGAAGGATTACGACACGGCTCTATTGCCGCCATATTTCCCGGGTGCTGGTTTGAAGGAGGCGGGTTCGTGTGAGGAATGAGCCGCATCATCGATACATATTGGTAATGTTGTTTTATTTCTGGGCGAGTAAATCTTGTACCCAGTGCCCAACTTTGTATGGTATATAGCAGACTGTTATGGATGCGGCGTTATTAACCAGTAATATAAACCCTACATGACCCAGAATGTTCTCTCAGCACGTCAAAGCAGATGTCTCGGAGATAGGAGGGGAGCTAGGCGTACCAAGGAGATGTATGAAGGTGCATTGAACCAAACTGCCAAGTTAAGGTACATTATATCTCCCTAGTCACGCAGTGAGCGTTTGCGAAGAATCAGTATGAGGACTCCGGGGAAGAGAAGGTCACTCAAGATAGAGGATGGCTGTCCAGCACTTGAGCTCAGGGACGTGGGCGAAAGACATCCTGACCAGAAACGGACGAAAATTATTCTTTGTCGGTCAGGGAAGTGGTAGCTAGCTGCCAGAGCACTCATCTCTCTAGTTGGTGTCAAGGCTTTGTCTGGGAAGCATATAGGTGGCTGCTAAATTGCCTTGCAGCAGAGTTTATTACCTTTAGCCAGGAAGGCTCATGTGGTGTAGAGGAAGGGCTACGGTCAAGGAGTACGTTCCAGACCGCAGCCGTCGGGACCGGTTCTCGACGGCTTCCCGAGCACATCAGCATAGACTCGTCGTCAGTCAGCTCGAAACAGCACGATTGAACGAATATCACAGACAAAGAAGTTATAAATAGCAGGACGCTGAGTGCTGGCCGTGAAAGAAAGAGGATTCATGATAGTGATGGGAGCATCTTCCTTCACGGAGCAATACACCACACTTCGTTGTCGTGGCAAAAATGTCATCACGCCTCCTGTTACCATGTGGAACAAGGGAAGCATGGAAGCGCCTCCCAAGCCACCGTCGTGAGCCGCACATTCTTCCTATGTGGGTATGATTATGTGGTTGTCTGGACCAAGTCTGCCAAGATATAGGAGGGTGTACACAACCAGAGCGTATCGAGTGAGAACTGGCCGAAACCTAGGTAGGTACCTGATCTGGGCGAAGGCTTCGATAGAATTCAGAGTGTGGTGTCTTCGACCCGTAGCGGTACGGCAAGGGGGTCGAGAAAATACGGTCTTTATAACATGACGAGCACTTGCGTCCACTAAGTCAAGGTGACCCTCGCAATCAGTTTCCCTTGCTCTCCGAACAATGTTGTCGCCCTCGCTTATATGTGCAGTTATATCGAACAGTTTGCGATGCGTACTGATTCTGTACTGCGAGGTAGTGCTTATCAGAGAAGAATGCTAACACAACGCCATGTGGCGTGTGCTGTGAGACGTACTAGCCAAGCTAGACTTCTGTCTTCTGTACAGCCTTGGGGTTCCGGAGGTAGGGGCTACGACTGCTCTATACATTACTGGAGGCGTAATGTTGTAGGAGTCCAGCTGACCAAGTGAACGTACCAACGGCGGCGGCCAATACGGCGAGAGAGGTGTATAAGAATGACAGCAACTAATAGGGGTGGTCTGCCCTACGCAGGGGTATAGGTTGACATATATCATCCGTTTGTTCTCCGTGCGATTATTGCTCATTGCCTCGGGAGGCACAGGGGATGGAGAGACAGAGCACTGCATCCACCCAGAACGCCTGGAGGACTTCCACCCAACATTCTACACAGTATGTTGCTTTTCTCTTTGTCTTCCCCATCAGGCTTGACCCCAGACTGCGAGTAGGCCGATGAAGCGTGAGTACGTAGTTGTAAATGGGCATTTCGAGCACGACGGACCGCCTCAACATGATATGAGCTGTCAGGCGCTTCCCGAAGGCGTACTCTCTCGCTTGCCGTCCCACGTAACAACGAAGACAACGGCATAGACGCCCCGTTCAACCGATCGGGATCTGTCCATGAGCACTCAATGAAACCACCGCACTCGGATAGCGAACGACGATAACGAAATACACACTGACAGAGGTGTACCAACCTGATTTGTGTCACAATAAATCTGGATAAAAGTAGGTGATCCTATCTAGCAAGGCCAAATAGGCCATCCAGACAACCAGCACACATTTCCGGACATTCTTGGGTTCGTGCTTCACTTACTTATTCGTGCAGCATAGACAAAGTTTTGGAATCAGATCATGTTCAAGGAAGCATGGATCGAAGAACGTCTTGGAGAGCTGCGATCGCCCTTGAAGGACTGAGCTCTCGCAACACAGTGTGCAGGGTTGCAATATCTTGAGACCAGTCGCAAGTGTGCTATTGCCTGGTCTCTATACACAACACTTGCTTGTCTCGCACACTGCGGTATAAACCAGTAGAAGGTCAGCCACATTGGCAGCGACGAGCTGGAACAAGAGAGAAAGAGAGGCTCATGAACTGATATAGGTGGCCACCGACGTAATGGAGAGACTGCAGACGCAACTAGAGCCCTAAGTGGGAGAAGAGATGGGGCAGAACAAAATGATATCCGACGTATCATATATCCGCTTGGCGCATCTGGTTTCTCCTGCTAGGCGCCCCCGAAGAGGAGCCCTGGACCTGATGTACTCGGGAATCTCCGTGACTGCGATGCCACTTACATCGACGGCAGTGATAGGTACATCCTATCCTTGGTTCTAACACTCATGCAAGTGCTCGCAAGAGCGAAGAAGTAACTCGGCGATGAAGAATAAGGAAATTCTGACACCGACGATTGAAAGCGCCGATGCCCATGGAAAAGGCGAGGAATCAGGTCGCAGCCCAGTTCAAGACTATACGCCTGTCCGATTGGATCCATTCAACATGATGGATGGAGATCGCAAGGCATAAGAGGGCGATCCATTGCCGCCGCTGGTCCCCGCCTTTCTCCTGCAGTTTTCTCGCATTCGAATAGGTTGTGCGGAAGGGCTCTCACCACAGCTGGGGATAAGCTGTGTATCATTTAGTCCCGAGCATGAGAGGGTTGAAAGCGCCGGAGACCAATGGTCAAAGACCGTGGTTGTAACAAGCCAATGGACAGCTTCAAGTGACTGTCAGAGGCGATTGGAGCCGAGCCCGCGTCCGTCCTCCCGCTCTCCCGTCCTCCCATCTTGGAGGAGAGAGAGCTTCAAGAGCGGCAAGCGGTAGCGGCGCAGTGTTACGCCCGAAAAGCTACCATGAAGCGACGCTTGCTTTGCTGTATCTCTGTCCCACGGGCACAACTCCTTCAAGATCAGGCAAGGTTGTGCTGCAGAGCACCAAGGTTGAACGACGGGAAACCGTAGAGATACCTCGACTCGAAAGGTCCTGCCGTAGACAGGCGGAGAGGTGACGTGGATACGGCTTGCATCCCAAGTCGAAGTCTCATTCGGGGCACCATCTAAAGCAGTCAGCGAGCCCGCGACGCCGTGAAAGGTGATCTCTTCTGCATCTTGCAGCATGAGGTCAGTTGCAGTGTGCATATGGGGCTGCCGATCGCTGCTTGAGCTGTCATGTGTAAGGTAGGGGAGTTTGTTTGGTCGATGTCGAAAGGAGGGGTTGATTAGTGGAGCTCTCCGTGATTACCCATCTGTATGAGAGTGTGCTACTGTGCTTCAGAATGTCGAAAAAACCCCACGGACAAAACCCCGCGTCAGATCTTACCCCTCGATGCAGCTGCCATGTTCCGTCCCCAACAACTTGGAGGCTCCCAATGGCGCAACACGGGTAATCAGATTGAGATTGATCTAGATAATCTTAGGCTGGCTGAAAGAAGGATGGTAGCTAAGTGCTTTGTGCATCGATCCAATGGTGCCAGGCAGAGATGAACTCGACTGGCTTAGCCCTGGTCTGCGAGGGATAACGTAGCTGAGGGACATAGCCGGTGTGGATCCAGCACAGCAGGCAAGCTCGGATCACGAACCAACAAACATCATCGTCCGGTTACATTTACTCCTATCACACTACACTACCTACCTTATGGGCAGGTACCTGTGTCAGAAAGATGAGCAATGAGCTGTTGGACGGGAAGTCTGGATTCGATGCTGATTCGTGCACGCCAAACCTTACCACAGTATTGGAGAGCACAGCTCCAGAAATGGTAATGGTAAGAATGGGGCCAACCCTCGACTGGGTTACTGCCTCTTGTAGGTAGGGTTGGATCCAAAATAAGTAGAACTGAGCTCCCCCTTTAGATCTCCATTCTCTTCTTACCGAATTCTTTCTCGCAAAGCTGAATCTCCCCACCTCCTGGTAAACATTCTGATACCTTACATGCGATCTATCCTTCCAGCGGTCCATCGACTCCCCGCCTCATACCAGACAGTCCGCCGCTTCCAGTACTTTCACAGCAAAATGGGTGTTACCAAGACTATCATCGAAGAGGGCAACGGTCCTGTGGCTCAGAAGGGCCAGAAAGTCACCATTGAGTACACAGGCTGGCTCAAGGACACCTCCCAACCCGACAACAAGGGCACGAAGTGAGTCTAATTTCCAAGGCTTATGACGTCAGTACAGAATCATTTGCTGACAAGCTCCTCGCCGTCTAGGTTTGACTCCTCTGTTGGCCGTGGTCCGTTTGTCACGAGAATTGGTGTTGGGCAAGTCATCAAAGGTAAACTCTCCTGGAGCTTTCCGGTCGGTAAATTCGGCATAATGATGCTCATACACTCATAGGTTGGGATGAGGGCGTCACCACCATGAAGGTTGGCGAGAAGGCCACCCTTGACATCTCGAGGTAAGTTTGGAGAAGGTGATTTTTGTTAAACAAATAACAGCTACTAATTTTGACTGGCAGTGATTATGGCTATGGCGAGAGGTAAACTAACTCCTATAATACCTGCCACATCAAGAAAGCAACCTGTCCACTAACTATGACTTTAGAGGATTTACTGGCCATATTCCTCCCCGGGCCGACCTTATCTTGTAAGTTTCATAGATGCAGATGAGCGCTGTAAGGCTTCTGGCTAACCATCCAATTAGCGATGTCCACCTTCAGAAGGTCGAGTAGACCTTTCGACGGATATGTGAGGAACTTATATAGCTGGATAAGACTCGTTCTTGTCGAGGAGGGTGAGATACTCGACTTGTCGGTGATGATGTATCCACGCGGTCCTGGCAATCAGGACATGAGCAATAGACAAGGCAGGAATAGAACTACGCGCCAGATGCTCTTGTTACCTCTATGCCTACTTCTCTCTCAGTATTTGCACTTAATGCCCTCAACCGTGAAGGATGCTTCCTTGTGACTGCTTTCGTCGAGCGGACCGGCAGCACCTGTCCGCCGATCGTCGCAACAGCAGCAAACACGTGACATGTGTAGGTAACTCTTACGCCCAACTTACTTGAGACGGTACAGTGAGATGCTAGTAGCTTCCGCGGTGTATTGTGGGGTCGTTGCCCGGAGCTCCAGGCAGGCAAAGTGGGTTTACTCAGCCTAACGGTGGGCTCTGTTAGAAATCACGGCCCGGTTACTTCGACATCATTGTTGCCCCTCGATTCACTTGTGTTCCTGTCATACAAAAGTACCTAGTCTCTTGGTTTTCACGACTCGTACATTCCTGGTGGACCGAAGTCGTATCTTTCCAATACTCTTACTTTGCAGCTGCTGTCTACTCTGTTCCTGCTTTTGCGAAGGACCAACTTTACTACCTTCTCCCGCCTTGTTGACAGCTTCGCGGGGTCACGTCAGGTACTGGCCTTAACTCGCATCATCAACCTCTTTCGCGCAACAAGCCAACAATCCCCGCGCAACCTTCTATCTGTACCCGCACACTGTGCGCTGAAACCGCCGCAAAGCTGGGGAAGCGCAAGAACTCCACTGGGGAATCTTCCTTATCCCGTAAAAAGGTCACCATGGCTGTAAGTGAGGAGTCTGCACTTTGCTCCGCAAGCTTGCTTCGCAAGCTTACTTCCTTTCAGTTGCGCTGACATGTTCCACACAGCAGGGAAACAAGCCAGGCGAGGTCGACTTGGTCACCCGCATGCAGGTCGACGAGTCGGTGGTTGGTCCTACCGAGATAGACGAGTCCCTATACAGTCGGCAGCTCTATGTCTTGGGCCACGAGGCTATGAAGCGGATGAGCGCCTCCAACATATTGATCGTCGGGCTCAAAGGTCTCGGTGTCGAAATAGCAAAGAACATTGCTCTTGCAGGTGTGAAGAGCCTGACACTCTACGATCCGGCACCTGCTGCCATAGCCGATCTGTCGTCGCAGTTCTTCCTGCGGCCGGATGACGTCGGCAAGCCTCGAGACCAGGTCACGGCTCCCCGCGTCGCTGAGTTGAACGCATATACGCCGGTGCACATTCACCAGTCTGCGAGCCTCACAGAGAACCTTGCCCAGTTCGACAAATACCAAGTCGTCGTACTCACAAACACTCCATGGAAGGATCAGCTTCTGATCGGCGATTACTGCCACGAGAAGGGCATATACTTCATTGTTGCGGATACGTTCGGACTGTTTGGTCAAATTTTCTGTGATTTCGGCAAGAACTTTACCATCATCGATCCCACTGGCGAAAACCCTGTCAACGGCATCGTTGCCGATATTGACGAAGACGGCCTTGTCTCCGCCCTAGATGAGACAAGACATGGGCTTGAGGATGGTGATTATGTTACATTTTCTGAAGTCGAGGGAATGGAAGCACTGAACGGTTGCGAGCCACGCAAAATCACAGTCAAGGGCCCTTATACATTTTCGATCGGAGATGTGACCGGACTCGGGACCTATAAGAAAGGAGGCTTGTATCAGCAGGTCAAGATGCCCAAGTTCGTTGATTTCAAGAAGATCTCCGAGTCTGCAAAGGATCCGGAGTTCGTCATCTCCGACTTTGCCAAGTTTGACCGGCCACAGCAGCTTCACATCGGGTTCCAGGCTCTACATGGTTTCGTCCAGACGCATGGATATCTACCTAAGCCTATGAATGAGGAGAATGCGACTGTTCTTGTCGAGTCAGCAAAGGCGTTTGCGCAAGCACAGGGTCTCGACGTTGAGATCGATGACAAGCTTCTCAGAGAGCTCAGCTACCAGGCTCGGGGTGACCTGAACCCTATGGCTGCATTCTTTGGAGGACTGACCGCCCAGGAGGTTCTAAAGGCTGTCTCCGGAAAGTTCCATCCTGTGAAGCAATGGATGTACTTCGACTCCTTGGAATCCCTACCTACTAGCACCAAGAGGTCGGAGGAACTCTGCAAGCCCTTGGGAAGCCGCTATGATGGACAGATTGCTGTCTTTGGCGCTGAATACCAGGAGAAGGTTTCGAATGTCAAGCAGTTCCTAGTTGGCGCCGGAGCCATAGGCTGCGAGATGCTGAAGAACTGGGCTATGATTGGACTGGGAACTGGGCCCAGGGGCAAGATTACTATCACAGATATGGACTCGATCGAGAAGAGTAACTTGAACCGGCAATTCTTATTCAGGCCCAAAGATGTCGGCCAGATGAAGAGCGACTCCGCCGCGAAAGCTGTCCAGGCGATGAATCCCGATCTTGTCGGTCATATTGTGACTCTTAAGGAACGTGTGAGTCCCGAAACCGAGCACATCTTTAACGAGGATTTCTGGAACGATCTGGACGGTGTCACAAATGCCCTAGATAATGTGGAAGCCCGGACATACGTCGACCGGCGGTGTGTGTTCTTCCACAAGCCGCTCCTGGAGAGCGGTACGCTAGGCACTAAGGGCAACACTCAGGTTGTTCTACCGAACCTCACTGAGTCATACTCTTCGTCTCAGGATCCGCCAGAGCAGTCGTTCCCCATGTGCACGCTGCGGAGTTTCCCCAACAAAATCGAACACACTATTGCCTGGGCACGAGAGCTATTCGAGTCTTCCTTTGTCAAGCCGGCTGAGACGGCAAACTTATATCTGACGCAGCCAAACTATCTCGAGACAACTCTGAAGCAAGGCGGCAATGAGAAAGCCACGCTTGAGATGCTGGTTGATTTCCTCAAGAATGAGCGGGCTCTGACCTTCGAGGACTGTGTCCAGTGGGCTCGCATGCTTTTTGAGAAGCAGTACAACAACGCTATCCAGCAACTTCTGTACAACTTTCCCAAGGATTCCGTCTCTTCCACCGGTACGCCGTTTTGGTCTGGACCAAAGCGAGCCCCTGACCCACTCAAGTTCGATCCCGAGAATCCAACTCACTTTGGCTTCCTCGTGGCTGCGACTAACTTGCACGCCTTCAACTACAACATCAATGTCAAGGACAAGGGGCGGGAGGATTACCTCCGCGCTCTGGACTCTATGATCATTCCCGATTTCTCGCCGGATGCCAGTGTGAAGATCCAGGCTGATGATAAGGACCCTGTAAGTGGCTCTATAACTGATATGATGATCATCTTTTCTGACAATGGTAGGATCCGAATGCAAACAACAGTGCCTTTGATGATGAGGCCGAACTGAGAAACCTTGCGAATGAGCTCCCTGACCCCAAGATTTTGGCAGGCTTCAAGCTCACGCCAGTCGAGTTCGAGAAGGACGATGACACCAATCATCACATTGACTTCATCACTGCAGCTAGCAACCTGCGTGCCGAGAACTACAAGATCGAGCAGGCGGATAGACACCGGACGAAATTCATTGCCGGCAAGATCATTCCTGCTATCGCGACGACAACCGCCCTTGTTACGGGTCTGGTCATCCTTGAGCTGTACAAGATAATTGACGGCAAGACCGACATCGAGCAGTACAAGAACGGCTTCATCAACCTGGCACTGCCATTCTTCGGTTTCAGTGAGCCGATTGCTAGTCCCAAGGTAGAATATAAGGGACCGAACGGCAAGGTGACACTAGACAAGATCTGGGACAGGTTTGAGCTGAACGACATCACGCTGAGGGAGCTCATCGATGATTTCGAGAAGCGCGGCCTGACGATCTCGATGCTGAGCTCGGGCGTGAGCTTGCTGTACGCCTCATTCTTCCCCCCGGCCAAGGTCAAGGAGCGGTATGGAATGAAGCTTAGCGAGCTAGTGGAGCACATCTCCAAGAAGAAGATCCCGGAGCACCAGAAGGAGGTCATCTTTGAGGTTGTCACAGAGGACGTTGATGGTGAGGATGTCGAAGTCCCGTATCTAAAGGTCAATGTTCGGTAGACGGCTGCATGCGGTTTTGGAATGGGTTTGAGCTTTCTTCTCTCCATAGACGGTTCAGCTACTTGGTATGGGAGTATCCTGATTTGGACTGGGATTGTATGCAGACCGAGAGAGAGCGAGAGAATACACCTTAAAGTTGTCAAGTATATGGGCGAGACGGAGCTCTTCTATAGGAGCTTGTATCCCGCAACAATCAAACAAGTAGTCTACACCTAATACTTGTGTGTCTTGTCTCCTCTCAGTGCGTCTTGTCTCCTCTCAGTGCGTCTTGTCTCCTCTCAGTGCGTCTTGTCTCCTCTCAGTGCGTCTT
>SMOB01000297.1:0-224215 GCA_007388105.1 Coniochaeta prunicola
CGAATCATACAGGTTGCATTCCGAATAGACTCTTTTTTGTGTTGTAAGGCATGTCCGAAGTCGACGTGGTGGGGTGTGGGGCAGAAAATTGATCGGGAAGGTGGTGTGATCGTGAAGGTGATAGAATACGGTATCAATTCCTTGCTTATGTCAACCAACCTTGGTAGTGAGGTAAGTTCAAGATGAATAACAGGAGTCGACGACTCTGCGAGAGTTGATCCTTTGCAGCGACATCGGTGGCTGGCGCAGACCTTTTCCGTCCCACGTCCATGTGTCGAGGTCGAGACGGTATAAGAGATTCGGCCCAGCGCTGCCCAGCCGGATGATAGTGGCGATTTTCGGATCTCAGATCAAGTTTGCCGGGTTCGGCCTCTTGCGAGCCGCGTCGGTGAACTGCTCCGGCACCGACACAGGGACTTCCCACCAGAAACATTTTTGAACCCAATCTTCTATCCCTTTGCCCATGCTGGACATTGCGTTCAACTGCGGGTCTGCCCGCTCTTATAGGTATCCACAGTGAGTACTCAGAACCGGTCGCGAATCACTTGATTCATCAGTCGTTCCACGAGCGGCCAAACCAAAAGATAAGACGAAGCGCGCCATCCCGACCCCGTAGATAGGCCGGACAATTGTGTTCCAACGGCGAGCGACACCGAGCAAGATATGGAGCACCGCGCAAGTCCCTGACCCCATTGCCCCCGCCCTGTGCACCAAGACTCGGGCCGAGTCGAGGCCCGACTGCGGGTGAGGCTATCACGCCCCCAAAAGAACTGGGCCTTCAGCCTTGGTGGACAGGTGAAGTGTTTTCTCGGTCATACTTCCCGAGGACCCGCGTCTGTCCGATCGCATGATTGGTGTCTTGTCAGCCTCAGTGTCGGCAATATGTTGCGCAGAATGTCTCGGCGGCTCTTGTGCACATGGTCTCGGCCCCGGAGGTAGCAACAACCCAGGGATGAAATTGAGCGAGCATGGTTACGACGGCATATACCGATAGCCTCCGTCTCCTCTCTGGAGTTTCGGCGAAGAAGCGGCCGGGTGCTATCACTGTCAATACGAGTGCATGGTCGAATGAAAGCCACTGAATTCCGTCCAGGAACAACGTCACACGAGTTCTGGAAGGGAAGGTGGAAGGCTTATGAATCGCTTGCCCTTCGCCTAACACATTACGCTACGTCGACTCGGTACAATTGTCTCGGTTCGGCCGAATGACCCCCGGGAAGCAGATCTGTGCGGGCCTTCGCCTCGAAGCGGGAGAGCCCCGGCCCAGTGCGGAAAGCACAGACGAGCCAATCATGGCCACTATATTCCCCATTCGTGAAAAAAATGGGCCGGAGAAGGGCCGTCGATAACTTCGGATCGCAACTTTTCCCCATTTGGACCTCGACGTTTTGCCGTCGCACAACCCTGACAAGCCTGACAAGCCAACATTGGGAACCTCATCTCGCCGCATCCGGCTAAATCCCGCTTGTTTACTGTGGTATTCTGCCTCTTTCATCATCAGGCTGAGATGCGGCCTCGCCTGATACAGACATTCATTCCGCCATCTACTTGTACTGTGTTACAGTACTGATGGCGTGTTGACTTTCGCGGTCTGACCAATTCGCTCCATGCTCGACCATGATGCCTTCGCCTTTTCAGGTCTCGTGATGGATTGCGAGCAGTTGACAGGCAGTGCATACAAATGGCCATGTAAGAGTAGCATCGCGCGTCATCAGGGCGTCTGTGAGGTGGCCACGAAGTCAAATTGCTACAGTAGCATACGAATTCTGCCTTGATTCTCTAATTTGCGGTCAAGCACACGAGCGAAGTTTGGGTTTCCAAACACCACTACGATGAGCTCCGAGCAAAATTTTGGTAGCTGGAGAGTGTACCGTGACAGCGCCGGCCCTCGATGAACATTGATGTTTGCGATGCTGTTGGCTCGATGAAACCGCTCCAACTCAACGATCTTGACCCTCCGGAGCGTCGGGTCGTGGGAGCTTGTGACACCTCAAGATAGCCGAACATCAACCGGACGCTGACGGAGGGACGGCCTGATCTGTGTCTGGCTGCGAGTCTGACATGATTTCCGCACACCAGTAGACAGTAGGTATGGCCCTGGACACAACGCCGGAAGAGTGGGTGAGAGACCTTATATCCGCGCCTTCTACTGGACGTCCAATGTATGGAAAAAGAGTTGTTAATTACAACCGACGTATCCGCGATACAACCATCGTGATGCTTCGATTGCTAGCGCCCCCAACTGCCGAAGGGCCCCATACCGATGTGTTGCATTTCATTCATATGACACTCTGCTGTCGGTTAGTGGTGAAAGTTTCACCCTGCCGGTGTGCAGCGAAGGCCGTCCATGAGCCAACCAACCCGCACTGTCGAGCAGCCTCAAGTGGATAGTCGTAGCACTTTTCTCGAGAGACTGACGTAACTGAGCGTCTACTCAGCAGCCAGTTTGTTCGTCGATAAGCCTGACTCCCACGATCTCGAAGACCGAAAGGAACGAACCTAATCATGCACAGGGCTGTGCCAAAGAGTGGTGAGCGGCGACTGGCCCAGCAAGTGGTGTTTGATAGCATGAAACGAAGTGAGGCAGAAAGAGATCGGCAGTCAACGAGATTACACCACCCTGCAAACGGAATGCCGGGCCCTACCACGGTACACATTATGGGCTTGTATTATCAGCACTGCGTGCCAACTGTACTCAGTACTGCGTAGAGAGCCTGCTGAGTGGCACGAGCCCGAGTGTCGTCTCTTTCTATCTCACCACGGGAACAGAACGGCCGCGGAACTTAATCGTAAGCGGTCGAGAACGTGACCGAACGGACGAGATCTGGGCTACAGTTGGTTGATGTTGCATCTCCCCATGCTGGTGTAAGATACGATCACCTCGTCGTCGCCATCGTGCTATGATAGTTGTCGTCCTTGTCGCTTATAGCTCCTTGTCTTCGCGTATGGATCTGAAACGCCAAAACCGTAGACATCGCGATAAAGGAGGAAGAATGGAAGGCACAAGGGACAAGGACGGAAACTTCCTTAAGGAACGCTAATCTATCGCTTGCTTTCAATTCTCCATTCGGTGCTTTTAGCCCTTAACCGTTGCACATCATTGGCCCCGGCTAAATTACGACCTGCCGACAAGAGATGTGGAGCGAGACGAGCGGAAGTACCTCTTCTGTTTGAGGTACGCGAACACGGGGGTCTTGAGACTCATAATGCATAGAGAATCACACGTCAATTGCGGTGGTGGGGTAGCATGAAGGGGGCCTGTGCTAAGTACTCTGACCCTGGCGTTTCCGGGGCACTACTTTGGAGAAGCAAGATGATGTTCCCAGACAGGGCCGATTTCGATGGGGACACAGCTGAGTGGCACCCGTTTTCTGGGGACACCCCCCAAGCGAAACGAAGGCGCACGGTGACCGCGGGGACGTTAGCAAGGTACAAGGGGTCTGATGATGATCAGCGCCCAGAAGAGGCGTTGAAAAGCACTGACCGGCGAGTAGTCCGGCCATCCGCCGCTAGCATCAACCAGGTACCTTGTCTTCAGTTCTGGGTCTTCTCGCCCTTCGCTGCGCTCGCTGGGCCGACTCCCATGCTGTGGCTCTCCACTATTACGCCGGCCAAACCGCCGTGGTCCATCGGGCCCATCCATGGTCCCCCTTCTCAGGCTCACCACCAAAAAATCACGACAACCCCCATTTCGAAACCCATTCGCATCATCCTCTCCACTGTGTCCGTCTCCGTCCGTCCTGCGATTACGCTGCCAGCGGAGGAACTCTAGGCAGTGCCTCGACTTTTGCGGCCTTTCCACTTCTTGCACTCGCTTTACTACAGTACATGGCCCCCCACCCCGTTCGTCCAAAACAGGCCTCATCCCATTCACCTTAGACTGCAGGCACTCCCTGATCCCAGAAGCACCTCATCCGTTGCTTGCTCCCTCCCCCGGCCTTGCCTGCTGACTATTCTTTTCTCCGTCTCGTCGTTTCCCACTCCATCCTACGGCGCATCCGTAACCATCCGCAATCCATCCACGACTCATCATCCGGTCAACGCTCTGTCGACCGCATCACTTCCGCCCATTCTCTTAGCCGTTGCTTCCGTGGACGACTTACGCACGCCGTGTGCTGCCGATTTGACCTCGATTTGCCTACCACTTCGCTCGTTCTCCCGGCTCTCGACCGGACTTCTGGTAGACAGCGATTGACATCAACTCGAGGAAAGCACATTTGAGCATTCGCGGAATCACACCTCGACTTCCTGGGCTAAACTTCCACGACTGTACACACATCCGTCCAAGGCCGACACGACTCGTTCGTCAGCCCTACTGAGCAGTCATCGACGTCTGGGTTCTCGGTTGCCCGCTTTTCCGGCTTGCGCCTTTTGTCAGTCATCGCCATTGCTCAGTTCACATCATTGCAGTTGCGCGGACATTCGAACCCATACACGCGTCTGTTGAGGATATCGCCACTCCTTGCAAGTTCCCGTGTCTCTCGGGACATACAACAAGCAACTCCGATCTCAGATGGTCCACCATGTTTGAGCGGCTACTGCTTCGTACCGAGATAACAAGTTCTAACCCCGGATTCGAGACGCCTCGACTTCGATAGGGATCAAACAACATTAGCCAGCGTATGGTCCATCCTTTATCGCGCGGTGTCATATCCCCCATAGCTTTTGCGGCGCCGTCGCCGTAAAGCTAGGCAACATGGACCCTCTACACATCACCGAGTTCGCCTCGGACCGATATTTTGAGAAGCTTAACCAGATTCGCGATGCTCAATCACCACCCGGAGGCTCATCAACTCAACAACAGGATGGAAATGTTCTTGAGGGCTCAACCCCGCAGGGGCCTTTCATCCTGCCGCTCAGGGGAGCCCACGTAGCAGAGACAGAGGAGGCCGTCGCGAAACCTGCCGACCAGAAGGTGAAGGAGAAAAGCCGGTTCCTCAGCTTCCGCTCTCGGATACTTCACTCCAAACCGCAGGCATCTTCGAGCGCCGAGCAGATCGAGAGGAGGCCGTCTGTCGCTGAGTCCACAAAACAAAGGTGTGTATTCAATTCGATGTATCACGCATCGCCTTTCTATTCTTCGCTTGAAAGTCTCCTAAAAACTAACCGATGATGTAGTCTACCATTCGACCAACTTTTTCTGCATCTGCCAACTGAGCTGCAGGTACAGATATTATGTTCATTACCGCTGTCTGACTTGTTGAGCATGCGACGGACGTCCAGGGGCTTACACGCTTTGATTTACGTGAATGAGTCGATACTGGTCCGGCATCATCTTGACAACAACATTCCTGCTTACGCCAAACGGCTGTATCCGCTGCCGGAAAATGCACCTTACACTCTTCACTATCTCTGCGGGATATGGCATCGACTCCATGTCGCAGCTAAGTTGTCGGATCTGATGTGTGAATGGATAACGAAGGATATCTTCCTCAGGAACGACGCCGAGAAGAAGCGTGAGTTTGCTCCGCAAAGAGAGCGGATGCGGCGACGTCTCATCCCATTACTTTTCACCATCTTCCACTTCTTCGAAGCTTATCGGGAAGCGCACCTGCAATACATCGTTGAGAACGGTTATGGTCTGGCACGACAGCCCTACACTCTCAACCCCGTCGAGGCTAAGATTATGAGTATGTACGACGACCGGACTCTACTCAAGGTCCACCAGATCTTTCCCTTGGTAATATCGTCCTTTCTCCGGCGCTTAAGGCCTCCGACGTATGTGGGTACGCTGGAAAAGACGATCAGGGGTTACTTGAAGGACAAACCCGCAGACGAGGTCCACGTGGCAGCCTTGTGCATCGGCGGTATCAGGCAGGTGGAACGTTTCTGGGAAGTGAAGGGATACAACACCAGAAGGACGGCCGTCGACGTTTGGTACAATTCGATCATCAAGGATCACGTTATGGAACAACAACAATCCGAACAAAAGAAGAAGAGGGGGATCATGGGTCTGGGACGAAAGAAGTCCACCGTGGCTCTCGACAAGCAGGCAGCATCGGACTCGCAAAACGGACGTGGGTCGTACGACGGCACTACTCCCCAAGGAGCCGACAGCAGGGCGAACAACTACATTTTCCACACCAGTTTGTCCGCTGGGATGCCGATGGGCTCTCTACCTCGAGATAAATTGAAGATGCTGCTGGAGGACCTACCCAACCTGCACCAGATCTGGTCCCCTACAGCAGAGGCCTTGGTGCTCGACCGCAAAATCGTCGAGCGACCAGCCGATATCAAGCGGAACGCCCAGGTAATGATGGAACTCATCCGCGAAGACAATGCCGACGAGGAGGATGAGTGGTTGTATGGCACGTCCGCTCCGGATTCCGTCCGACCGAATCTAGAAGCCATTGTCGAGGACACGCTCGAATGAGCACGGGAAGAAGAAAGAGGGCACGATACCCCCTCGGGAGGAAGTAATAATCTGGTCGCGCTTTTACGACCACCGACATTACCCACGACACACCGATTTTCACAATCAAGACTTTTCTCATATACCACGGATATCTCTTGCAATCACTTGCTATACTGGGCGGACGGAGGGCGTCTTCAGAACGAACGAGAAGTCGTTCAGGAATTCAAAGCGAGCATCTCATTTGTCAACACATCGAAAAGCATTTACACCGGCGTTACGGCGAGGGAGGAAGGGCCTTTCTAGGTCCATTGGGTACTATCGGGGTCATAACTTGACGGCTTTCTTGCTGTGGACTTTTCTCCCCCTTCCTGGTGGGAACATTCATGTCTATTTTAGTTTTGGTTTACATCATGGCTACTATTACCATACAGTACCTACAATATTATGGGGGGCTCGGTGGCGTTCGTATACTTAACGGCGTTCACCGCCCTCTTGCTTGAAGAATATATTCTTGGCTATGGCCGCATTCAAACATATTGCCTCTAGAGCACCTCACCGGGAAGCGGTCAATGCCCATCCGGCCTATGTAGTTTCATATTCCTGACTTCCATGGACCCGAGGAAGAAGCTTTTCGTATCAGGCAGCTGGAGAACCTACCTCTATGGCCAAAAATTGCCTTCGAGCTGTGCGAAGATCTCGACCATGTTATTTCCAACTCATCTTGACAGTCAAGTACGCATGACCACAACTTGCTGTTATATCGCATAAGAGAAATATATTTACCAGTACCGGCCTGCGAATATGCCATACCATTGCTCATACCCTAGCCCCAAATATGCCTACCGATTCCGTCATCACTGTTACCGCGATCCCATTTTCCAGAAGTATTACATACAATTGTTGCCACTCATTGCTCATTAATCCCCAAAATAAGATGTTTCATAAGACGACACCATGAACCACGTAAGGAAACCAGTATTCGCCGAGCTCGTATATGACCAACCATCCGACCAACCTTGTCTCAACCCACGCTCATATACCAGGACAAGGAAAAAAAGGGGGGAAAGGACGGCACAATATTACCAAATGCACTGCCTTTCGCCGAATACACACCCACATGAAAAGGGGAGATCGTTCAACGCCGGCCAACACCGTAAAACCTATCGTTGCCCGCGCCCAGACCGGAGGTGTCGAACCCGCCGAGGCCGGACTGGGCCGAGTGAGCGAAACTACCCGACGTGCCCGATGATGCGGAGCGCGCGGACGAGCCACCACCTCCCCCTCCTCCTCCAATGCCGTACGAGGCCATGTTCTGGCCCTGGCCCGGAACAGCGTTGGAGGTGTCGAAAAGGTCCCAGCTGGTGGTCGAATTGCTGCCCGCGGCGAACGATTGTATAGCGGTGTTTTGCAGGCTCTGGGAGCTGGTGTTGGAACTGGTCCGCTGATGATGTTGTTGTTGTTGCTGCTGCTGCTGCTGTTGTGATTGAGAGGCAGCGCTCGTGTCGAACGTGGAGGGGGAGCGGTTCTGTGCACTCCCACTCCGGTAGCCGTTGGATGCGGTGCTCGTCGTCAGGTTCCTCTGGAGCGGGTTGTACGACGGGTTGAAGTTGACACCGGTAGTCGACCCCTGGTACCCGACATCGGATGCAGTAAAGCTGTTGCTTGTCGGCGTGAATTGTGGTGATTGGGAGGCGGTGTAGGCGGAAGTTCCTGCCGCGGTTACAAGCTGCTGCGGATAGCGAGACTGGGAGGTGGCTTGTTGCTGGCCACCCCCGGAATACTGCGACTGACTATTTGGAAATTGTTGCTGAGTCGTGTTATATTGTTGCTGTTGCTGAGTAGCCGTAGGATATTGCTGGTTTTGCGTTGTCTGAAGCGCCCCTTGCTGCGGGGAGTACGACTGCGGCTTTGCATATTGTAAATTGGCAGGCCGATACTGGGTAAAGCTGCTTTGCGAGGCCCTTACTGCTGGCTGTGACGAACGAGGACTCTCTTGCTGCGAGCTTGCCGCCTGTTGCTGCAGTGACGGGGACCTGTCATGACCTGCGGACTTCTGCGATACCTGTAAGCCCGACTGCTGCGATTGCTGACTGTGCTGCTGCCTCTGGTTCTGTTGACTCTGTTTAATTTGGTTCATGTGCCATTGCCGCTGAAGCTGTTCTGCCATCAGTTGTCTCGGATCAACTCGGCTTTGTGTCACTGCTTGTCGCAAGATTGGTGATGGCTCTGGCTCCGACTCTTGCTCCAGCTGCGCTTGTAGTTGAGCTTGATAATTCTCCATGGTTGGTGACGCAACATCAAAGTGGCCATCGCCCTGTGGAGACTGTAGCGATGATATAGCATGGTCGACGTGGTCGACTTCCAACGACAATGGGTCTTGTGTTGGTGCTTGAGTTGCAGCTTCAAATGTGTGACTGAAAGACTCGGGAGCTGCTGCATCGGAAGCTATGGACTTGACGACCGATGCTTGCTCCCCGGCATTGACATTCGTTTTCGCATTCGCCCGTGCATTGGGCTTTACGGTAGACTTTGCGTCTTTACTTTTTCGCTGTCTTTTGGCAGGAGGCGGCGCCAGGCTCATTTCAGATGTTCCCGCGGGTTGTTGTGAAGGCGCTTGTTGCGGCTGTGAGTGCCCATGGCCGCCAGGCAACGTTGATGCTGTTGTCTCGAGAGCTTGTTGGGCAATGCTTTGCGTGTCGTTGTTCGCGCCCGTCACACTCCCCTGACTAACGTTCTTCGACCTTTTCTTCCGTTTCTGGGTTGTTGTGGCCGGTTGTTCCGACGGATTCGCGGCTGATGGCTTGAGAGGAGATTGAGGAAACGTCAGCATGATGGTTTGCGAAGGCTGAGTGGCCGACGTAGAAGGATTGTGATTGTGCGGGAGTTGAGTGTGAGAAGTGGGCTGCTGCTGAGTAGACCCTGCTGCGCTCCTAGCTTCAGTCACTGAACCTGTTCCTGTCCCGTCCGACGTCGGTTGGGCGGTTGAACTGGACATGGAAGCTGTTTGGTTGCCTTTCGCCTTCGGGTTTGATCCCTTAGATCTGGCCCCTTTCTTTTTTGTTTGAGTATCCGGTTGTATCGCGACTTCACTTCCTGCCTGGGCTACTGAGGCAGGATTTACGGGCGTGAAAGATGCAGTATCCCCAACGGTTTGTGGAAGCGCGGCCGGTGATGCAAGCTGCGGCAAGGGATCAACGCCATGGGCAGGATGCAGCTGCTGTGCCATGGAGTTTTGGAGTGGCTGGCTGCTTTCAGAAGCTTTCGGTAGGCGTGTTTTGGCACCCTTAGGCCTGCCACGGCGCTTCGGAGTCAACTCACCATCAACATCCTGTGTTCCTGATGGTAACGCTGTTCTTGCGGATGATGGAACATGGCTTGCCGTAGGTGCTGTAACAGGCACCATATCTTGTTCTGGATCTGCAGCGCTGAGTTCATTGTCTTCATCCTCCTGATCAACATCCACCCAACTCTCCTCGCCAGGGTTGGCAGTCTCTGGAGGTCGTTCTTTCCTAGGTCGACCTACAGGACGTCCTGATTTGGCTTTGGGTAGTGGGTCAGGCCTCGCCCAGACAGGACCTTTTTTAATCCCTTTGTCTTTTCTCGGTCTGCTAGACTTGCTGCCTTTTGGCCTACCCCTTTTTCGCACCCCAGGCCCGGTAGTCTCCTGGGCCAAACCTATCTGCTCTGGTACTGGAGGGTGCATCGTTACGGGTGGCACAGGCGTACCGTAACTTGGTAAAGGCGGGAAGATCTCCGCTATCCAGCTGACAAAGAGCCTTCCGGAACCGTTGGCTTTGGCGCTTGGGGGAAAAGCTCCATTGGGGGGTGGAGGAGCACCGGGAATGCCGCCGAAGAATGCTAATGCCGTGCATATTTGGTCGACAACCTGAACCGGGTTAAGACTGCGTAAGACAGTCAGAAGCCGGGCTTGTTCTGCCTTGATACCCGCATCTGTGAGTCCGTAGAACCCCGGTGGGGGAGTAGCAGGTGCCAGTGCTGATGCCGGTGCTGGTAGCGGAGGACGCGGAGGCGCAGGTGGAAGCGGAGTGACAGAAGTCGCCGGGGTAGGTTCCGGCTCTGGAGGTAGCCGAACGAACTTGCGCCTTCTGGTTGTGCCTTGGCCTGACGCAAGCGCTTGCTCTGCTGCGAGCTGGGTGCTCTCACTCGCACGCTTTGCTTCCGCGTCTCGCTTGCCAATATCGCTAGTAGTCGGCCCTGTCATGAGCATGACGCCGAACATGCCATTCTTCTTATCAAGTTTGCCTTTCAGCTTCCCGGGCATAGGACTGCGGACACGGCCATCCTGGATGATAGGGCGGATATGGTTGGGACGTGTAGCCGAAGCGCCGCCTGTCGGGGTTGCTGACTGAGTTGTACCTTCCGTTGCGGTAACTGTGGGAAGTGAAGGACTGGCAGAAGGCTGTGATGGCTGTCCAGGAAGCGAGAGTTGTGAGCCTAGCTTAGGAATCGGAATCGGCGTCACTTTTGGAGGAGCTCGAGCTGGTGAACCAGCAGTTGAACCAGCAGACGCGTTATCCAGCTGCCTGGCGGCTTTGGGGTTTGCAGTTGTAGCCATGGATGTTGCTAGCTTGCCGTTGCGAGATGACCCAATGACTCGGGCCGCCTAGATACGATCTTAAGAATCCAATTCGCATAGTCTAGAGCGCGGGCTGGTATGCTAACTAGGCAATGCACTGCTTGCCAAGTAAAGCACCAACCTCAGCGGTTGTGAAGGTGAGAGGCGGCGTATAACATTCAGGGAATCTGCGTCGGAGAGTAGTGGTCGACGGCGGTTCCCGACTATGTTGTAGTTTGTCCAGTCGTAATTCGATCACATCGTCTGGCTATTAGTGCTCTTTACATTTCTAGGATTGTCAGGCACGCTGGCTCAGCATCGGCTACAGCCCTGTCCAACACCAGGAGATTGTGTCGGGACGGTCGAGCGTGTCGTCTTAGGTCTGCAATTGTATCCGACGGCAAGACCTGGGATGTTGTGTGAAGCTTCTTCGCCTATGCCATCTTGGAGACGTCGTTGTCGCTAGAGAACCTAGGGTCGTTCACTTTCAATTTGTTGAACAAGTGACCTTGCGTTCGCGACAAAGAGAAGCGACAGGAGAAGACGGCGGCAGAGGGTCGGCTGAACTGCACGAGGAGAAGTTATCGACGATGGTCGTTCAGCGCGTCAACGCCAGCCGACGGTATCACAAGCAGCCTCTGAGGAGACTGGTACCGATACTTACTACGGTGCTTGTTTATGCACTACAAGTGAAGTAGACTCTACTACCAATCTTGGTGTCTTGCAGATTCCCATTATCGTGGAATGTGGGTCCAATCGCTCGATAGAACGGGATCGGGTACGTACCGCTTGTCGAGAGCTCCCCACTTCACACCTCTTGAGAGTGGCTTCCATCGACGACTCTCCAATGCTGGCTGCCCTCTTGTTGGACCTTAGCCATACTGACTACCACTGAATACCCTCATTCCTATTCAACTTTCCTCCCAACGAGGCAGTAATATTCTTTACCATCCGTCGAAGGTTTGGATGAGGAGAAATCGTTGTGCTCTGTAGGTATTCAGGCGCATCCTGGAGCTTCACGCTGCACTCCCTATCTCGAACCCGGAGCTTGCAACCCCCCACAGGCTATCTCAGCTTATTGACCTTGACGAGTACACGACAACCGGTGGTCTGTCAAGATGCCGACCCCAACGAAATACATCCTCCTGTCGCTCCCACAGCGAATATTCGACACGAGCGCCGATGACGCCATCTCCTCGCTGAGCTCCACTGTACCCTCAGACAGCGGTACAGTACTGCCGTTCTCCGTGCCCTCATTTAAGATCGGAACTCTGGATGCTCTGGTTGGACAAGCCGATGATCTAGCTAAGCTCGACTCGGCTTGCGAGGGTGTAGTCTCCAAGGTGGCCGAGTCCTTAAAATCCATTCTCGATGGAGACGACGACAAGCTGGACCAGCAGAAGATGGTCAACGACAGTGAGCTTACATTCCGTCGCATACAAATGATTTCACCTTGCTGAGTAGCGCACAGAGCCAACCGACCACTACATGAGCAACTTCCACTGGAACAAGGTCCGATACAGGACAGATAGGCCGCTAGGAGAGCTAATAGAAAACCTGACCAAGGTGCGCCACAAACCCACTACCTGTGCCTTCTTCTTCTTGTGTATTTGCTGACCCGTGGTCTTCTTTCAGGAGCTCCAAAACATCGACAACGACGTGAAGGCCAAGTTCAACCAATACAACGCCGTCAAGTCCAACTTACTCGCCCTCAGACGAAAGCAAACAGGCAACCTCGCCACCAAGTCCCTCACCCCCATCGTTGACCCTTCGATTCTCGTGCAAGACTCTGAGTATCTCGAGACGCACCTGATAGTCGTGCCTACCAACGCGCGGAAGGACTTCCTCAAGAGCTACGAGACGCTTGCGCCGATGGTGGTCCCGCGGTCCTGCGTGCAGGTGGCGCAGGACGACGAGTTCACTCTCTTCGCCGTCACGACGTTCAAGAAGCACGGCGCCGAGTTCGTGGCCAAGTGCCGCGAGCAGAAGTGGACGCCGCGCCAGTACAAGTACGTCGAGGGCGGGCGCGAGGAGGAGCAGCGCGAGCTGGACCGCGTGGCCAAGGAGGAGAAGAAGGTCTGGGGCGAGGCGCTGCGGCTGGGCCGGACGCAGTGGAGTGAGAGCGTCATGATCTGGGCCCACGTCATGACGCTCAGGGTGTTTGTCGAGACGGTGCTGCGGTACGGGCTGCCGTTGGAGTTTGTTGCGGCACTTGTGAAGGTGGGTCATTTTTCTCTTACCCCTACCCCAAATGCTGTGCTGTGTTGAAGTGGCTTGCTTGATGCTAACAATGTGGGATAGACCACGCCAAAGAAGGCCGGAAACGTGAAGAAGGCGCTCGACTCGGCATACTCGTATCTCGGAGGCAATGCCTTTGGCCGGGACAAGCGTGGCCGGGTCACCAAGGATGATGCGGCGCTCAGCTCCGAAATGGCGGCAGCGGGACTGAGCGGCGAGGGCCAGGAGTACACCGCCTATGTTTATTATGAAATCAACTTCCCATAGTGTGAAGAGTGGTTCGCTTTGGCAGGCGGTACAGCAAGTTAGATGGTTGTCTCAACGGCGATGGTGCGGATATGGGGATCATGGAGCTGGCGACTGGGGCAACTGTAATGTCCACACGCGTATATCAGACATCCCTGAAGCCGACCGGCTCTTTCCCCGTTCAAGCCAAAGAAGAATAATACTGTTTCTACACGGCGGCATAAGATCTGAACTCCCTAACACGGTACCAAGTTCTTTTTAGCAATTCCCGTCTCCTATCTCTCTTTTTCCACTGTGCTCCCCTACTTAATCTCCTTCGTCTGGCTCACGAGCCCCTTCTCGGCGAGATAGTCGACAATCTTCCGCACGCACTCCTCAACACTCAACTGGTCCGTCCGGATGGTAATCTCTGGCGCCTCGGGCGCCTCGTACGGGGCCGAGATACCGGTAAACTCCTTGATCTCTCCCGCCCTCGCCTTCTTGTACAGGCCCTTGGGGTCGCGCTGCTCGGCCACCTCGATGGGCACCTCGACGTAGACCTCGATAAAGGGGATAGAGCCCTCCTTGTCGGCCTGGTGCAGCGACCGCGCGACCTCGCGGTCCGCCCGGTAGGGGCTGATGAAGCTCGTGAGGGCGATGGTGGCGCTGTCGGCGAACAGGTGCGCCACCTCGGCGATGCGGCGGATGTTCTCGTTCCGGTCGCGCTCCGAGAAGCCGAGGTCCTTGTTCAGCCCGAAGCGGACGTTGTCGCCGTCGAGGCGGTAGGCGGACAGCCCCAGGTGCAGCAGGTGCTGCTCCAGCGCCGTCGCGACCGTCGACTTGCCCGAGGCCGAGAGGCCCGTGAACCAGATGGTGAAGCCCTGCTGGCCGCGAAGCTGGGTGCGCTCGGCGCGTGAGAGGGACGGATGCCAGGTTATGTTGCTACAGGGTGCGAGGGTTCATGTTAGTGAGGGTTGTATCAAGAGCATTCAAGGTGGTCTTGCGCAAGGGTTTGAAATGGTGGGATGGCGGGGTTGTAGAATCTGGAGGGTTTTTTTTTTCTCTTCTTTTTTTTGCAGGGTAGAATGGACGCTACAAGTTGGAAGGACATACGTTGCCATGTTGTGCGGTATGGAAGCGTCAATTGTAACAAGTGAGGGCAATTCAGGTTCGGATTGTCTATTTTCACGAAACTGTGACGATATGTCAGTTCGGGGACATACGTACTTGATAGAGCGGACCTTCCACCGGCATGAACCTGAATCATGACCCCAGAGCGGCGGGCCGATCTCAGGAACGGGACCAGTCACCGGCTTCAGTGCCGTTCTTTCGGCTCGGCCTCTAGCACGTCATTGAATGGCGAAAAATACCTTACCGCAGTACCTTAGTGCTCAGTACTATAGCTGCCAAATCGTTGGTTCTTGCGAGTACCTTATGCAAGATGAGAACAACTCGCCAATTAGTTTAGCACTTCCTTTTATCAAGTGATCAGTGAGCATCGTCCATTTGCATTGCCCGTAGTCGAGAAGACTGCATTTGGGTGTCTATGATGGTAACTGCCGGACACGCCCCACAGCCCTGAATGTACTGTACATTTTGGCATCCTTCCGAGCTGCTTCCACTCAACCAAATCGTGGGCCTCTAAAACAATACCGACCATCATGTCTATACAGTGTAGAATGATGTGGAAGGAAAGGGCAAATTTACCACAACCCCGACTATCCTCACTTTGGGTATCCTGTCCTCCAGCGTCCACCACCATCACAACCGCAGTCAAGGCCTGACTGACCACAGCTCCCTCGACCATCCCAACTCCCGCGTCTTCTTCGTGGTCGACTGCGCCGACGCCTTCTTCTCACCCGTCCAGATGGCCAGCGCCTTACTCGCCGACGCGAACGCCTCGACGAGCTCCTTCATCCGGTGCGCTTCGATGAAGAGTTGTGCGACATCGCCTTCCTTATCAGCGATCTCCGCAGCCAACTCCATGCACTCCATCAGGTTGTCCCGCGTCGCGGTCGTGCCCGCGAAGTGCAACGCACTGATATATGCCAGGATTACTTCTGGAACGTACGCTTGACGAAGGTCTGAGAAGTCGTCTGTGACTGTAGTTCTATCAGTAAATATGCCGTGGTCACCACTTCGCACATCAAACGTACCAATTCCCGTCGTCAACCACTCCTTCATGACCGGTTTCATGAAGCCTTTGAGATATCGTGTCTCGCGGCTCACTGTCAGTGTGAAATCTTTGCCACCCGCATTTTCCCTGCAGAATGTCAGCTCTAGCCACCAGCAGAGGTTTGCGAATGGGTGGCACATACGTCCTCACAAGGTGGGCCATGGAAGCCAGGGTCTCAATGGCGTCTAGTGCTCGTACCATACACTCCAGCTCCCACAAGTTTTTGACACAGTACAGGCAATGGTCCTTCGGCAACCCAGTCTCTTGTACGACCTCGTCTACAAGAGGCGAAGTCACGAATTCGTTGAACCACTCTGTCGGGTCCATGACTTCCTCATCCACCTCGTCATTACCTATTGCGATGGGTGTCTGTTCGCGGACGATCCTCCTGAGTGGAACTCTCCTTAAGAGTGACCGGGCAGCACGCAGCCTCATTCGCTCTGTACATCCTGTCAGTAGGAACCAAGTGTAAGCTAGCTGAGTCACTTACGCAAGAAATAAACGTAACCCTTAGTCGCGTAATCAATTGCAGGGACAAACAGGCCTGGTACCAGCATCATCCACTCCAGGTAGCGGATGATGTTCTCATCCTCCTCGTCGACAAAGTCCGAGTCTTCTCCAAAGAAGTCCTGCTGCAGGTGCCGGCCGTACTTCAACGTCGCGGGTCCCGGTTGAAGAATCTTGAACTTGCCCTTGGCTTCACAACCAGTCAGTCCCTCGCTCGCGTCGTTCAGATACTCGTCGGCGCCTGTGACGACAAATCGCTTAACGTCCAGACCTAGCATATCAATCAGGCCCAGTTGATTCCTCCGCTCATCCTCATCCGTGACCTCGACCAGGTTCCTCGCGAGGTTTGTGTAGATGCGCTCGCCATGAAGCTTAGAGCAGTACAGCGGAACTGAGTCCATCATCTTAGAAAGACGTAGTGTACTGATGTATGCCGATAAGATGTTCTCCTGGTGGCTATAGCGAACATTACCCAACGGCCCAGAGTAGCTGTCGTCTTCGGCGCCTAGCAGGCGGTCGAGACTCGAGATGACGATGAAGACGTGAGCAGCAATCCGCACGCCATCATGATCCGTAATGGGAACATACTTGCTGACGTTCGTGCCGGCGTTATCTAGCAACGAGGCGCCCGCGTCGGGGATTAGTTTCGAGCGCCTGTTTGAATTCGCCTGCTTGGCCAGGAGAGCACCCTGGTTGGCAAGGAACCGATCTAGATCGTTGGCCACAATTGCACCTTGAAGAGCCTTGGCTGGAGACAAGGCCTCGGCCTTGGTCTTGTCGTTGCCTTCAAGAGAGCCGATAAGTCGCCGGCCTATCGCGACCGGGTCTCCGTGTGCTTGCACCGCATTGAAAGAAGGAAACTGAGACGCAACAGTTGGAGCGGCACCGCCGCCCTGTTTAACCAGGAATGCGTCAAACTGAGTCCGGATAAGGGCGTTGTAGTGCGCGAAGAGGTGCTCATCCCAAGTCGAGATGACCTTTTCAACGCTTGGGATGTCTCCTGCGAGCACGCCATAAACTGCCCGTTCGTAGTCGCTAGACCCGCCGTCCCGTGCCGTAGCATAGCACATGCGCCTCCACAGCACGGCGAATACGGGGTTGAAGTCCTCCACATCCTCGTCGTCCGGATTCGACAGAGCCAGCGGTGAGAGGGATGCTGCTCTCCAGGACTCTGTTCGATCGGCGCACCAGTCACGAACCTCGCCCATGCTGTAGCCTCTCTTCAACATCTCAAAACAACCCAACCAGATAGCACGTTCGAAGAAAGCATCCTGTGGTTCTAGTTTCCGGTCTTGGCGTGTCATGGCATCGGGATCTAGCTGGGTGATGAGGGTGTTTGAACTGAGATGTGACTCCGCTAGAGAGGGATCCTTGGGGTCCAGCACTCCCTGGTAGGCGTTCACACTCTTCTGCAGCTTGATCTTGTGCCGTGTGTGCAGCCATCCGTGTGCGAGGATGTCCCCGCGGTCCGCATCCTGTTGAAGGTCGCTAACAACCTCGTCTATTGACGGTCCCTGGTTCGCGCTGGTCTGCAGCCATTCCAGAACAGTTTTCCGTTCCCTGGCCTGCGAATCGGAGAGCATAAACTCCTCCCAGTACTGCTTTCTGGTTCGAAGTGGAGTGTCCGGCACCATTGCGTTATGTGAAGAGGAAGCTTTATCGCGGTAGCGTAGCGGCAAAACTCGTCGTAGGAGATCCCAGATCTGCGCTTCGCCTTCCCATCGTTGGAGCTCTTTCTTACTCTGCTCCGGCCCACCCACGACACTATTGTCGTCATCGGCTTCGTCGACGTCCATGTCATTCGATTGCTGCCTGCCGCCATGGCCCTCAATCGACGGTAGTACCCTACCGGATCTTGACTTGGCTCCCGATTGTGCATCTCTCAGGGTATCCGCTCGTTGGCGGCTGTATGAGTAGAAGTGATCCACTAGCTTGAATATCTGACTTCGTTTCTCGTCGGGCGAACCTCGCCCAGTGGTGTATTTGTCGAGGGCATTGGCAAACTCGGCCACTTGCGGACCTGCCTTAATCCGTGTGATCTCTGTCTTCCTGAATATCTCGTCGGCATCGGCGAAACGGTCCTTCTCCGGAGCAGGAGCGGTATTTGGGCTGGGACCGAACAGATTCTGTGAGACCCAGCATGCATTAGTAAAGCCTGTACACAAACAATGAAATGAAGAGCGCAGAACTTGCCACTGCGCTGGTGCGATTGATCATGAATGGACGAGCCATGGCTCGGATGGGTTACTGGTCGACCGCAGTGCGGTGCGACCTTTTCGGGGAACAGTCAGAAACCGATCAATATAGGACCTGCTCGTTCATCCGTCTGTATGGTAAGGAAGCAGCGAAGAGGTTCTGTAATTGTGGTAATGTGTTTGGGTTTGCGAAGCAAAAATGAGCGAGCTTCTCTTTCAACAAGACGCGAAGTCGCGGTTGGGCAAGGCTCAAAGCTTCAGATGGGAAGGCTGTGGACTTCAGCTCCAGAGCTCCGCGCTAGCGCATCAATGTGGGGTTCCCTGGCAAAGTCTAGTCACAGATAATGGCCACAAATTTGCACTCTAGTCAAGGGGGTAAGAAGTACAGAGACTTTGGTTTCTGACAGCCAATGGCAATTCACTACTGGTCTTTGCCGAAAAAAACTACACTACAAAACTATCGCCCGACTTTTTGATGCTTTCCTTTTCCTCTCTTCTCTCTTCAATGTCATGGCGTTCGAATTAGAGTCTCGGTACAAGTCGTTAATACTTGTGCAGGTCCATCGCGGCCTCTTTGCGCGCTTCCGATAGCCTAGAAGAATACTGCACTCTCCTTTCGTGTTGCCTGAACCCTTCCTCTGTTCGGGTCAACTTATCGTCGTGGATGTGTGATACATTCTGTCATGACCGTGAAGACCCTTCTTGCCTCTGCTTGATCTTTAACTGCAGCAGTTCGAATTTGGGACAGCTCACGGTCTTGGCCTGTTGGCCTTTCTTCTCGTAGAAAGCCTGACAGCACTCGTACAGGGCGTCAACGAACTTCTCGCACTTTGCCTCGTTATAGTTGTTCTTGGTAAGACAGTCTGGTGCACGCCTCGTCAACGGTCGCTTCCTGGCTACGAGACACTAGAACAGAGCCTACCTTGGATCGCGCACTGGTTTCAAGTACGGTGTCAGAGATGTTCAGCGGTCATATTGTTCAACATGATGTGGTTATCCAGTATTGGCCATGAACACATACCGCTCTTGGATGGCATGGCGGGTCGGTCTTGAGATCCTCCTGCAGACCCTACAGTAGCAGATGTCAGCTTCAGGTCGCAGATCGTAAGAGCGTAGGAACTAACCATTGTAAGGCTTGTCAAACGCGGTATTCGTCTCAATGCGTCTAGGGAACACAGAAGCAGAGGGGGACACTGTGACAGTCGACCAAGTGATGTCACGGACGTCTTAGCTATCAAGTCTTGTGATTCGGCAGTGTATCTAGATATGAGAGGGAGCTTGGTGAATTACGCCCTTTGATGCAACCTAAGTATGCAGGAGACAAAAAGTATCTAAGGCAGTAATGAAAGAAGGCACAGCGTGTAGTCCTGGGAAGAGAATGCAGATCCGAATGGAAAGATGCAATTCAGAGAACTCCATTGCTCGGTCCGGCAACCTGGATCGCTGCTATATCTAAACAGGCTGGTAGTGGCGTCACCGCACTACCTGTGATGGAGCCGGTATTCGTATACCAACCTAAAGCTTCTAACACCAAACGGGCATGGATACAAACATTCTGATCACAGCTATAGACGCACCCAATTTGAAGAACGCCGAATAAAGATAGTCTAAGAGTGAAGAGGTAAAGGGCAACATTAAAGGCGCACACTCTAATGCATCCATGATCTCCATCCACGGCCCAATATGTAGAGCAACTTTGAAGTTACAGCACACAAGTATCCCTGTAGAGTACCTGAAAGCCAAGTCTTTAAGACAGCTTCTTTATAAGCCGTCTGTGAGAACGAAGAAGTTATGTACCCGCGAGACTCTGTAGTTGGATTTAGATGGCCTCTAGCAAGAGAGAGCTTTATTTCTACCTGGTGCGCACTTGAATTTGTCGAATTCCTGTCGAAGGAACATTTGTCACAGTACAGTGCAGGTACCTGGCGCCACCGCCGCAAATACTCTATGCGGTACCTTAAATCGTGAAGCCCCACCGCCGCCTTCGAGCGCCCCTCCCTCTCTGGAACTGCCTTTCGCACGCCTAGACTTCCAGGGTTAACACCGAAATCTGTTTGACGTCGTTTAACACACTTCGCTCTCAACATCCGCGCCTTCACTTCTACAAGACTCGCTTCCACATAGATCCCGCCAGTTCTTGCATCGACCTTTCACTACAACACGGTAGAACTCTGCCACAACACCCTCATCTCGTCTCGCAAGAACATCATCTGGTAAGCTGATAGCCCTTCTGACGAACACCCATCGACTCTGATCGTCTGCCCGCTCGCCGCGTCAACCGCTAACTATCCTGCAAGCCCTTCAGACATCACCACACACAAAAAAAATGGCTGACTCCGGAGACTCACCCAACAACAACGCCGGTGGCGAGGCCCCCCCCGCCGCCCCAGAGCACCTCAACATCAAGGTCACGGACAACAACAACGAGGTCTTCTTCAAGATCAAGCGCAACACCAAGCTCGAGAAGCTCATGCTCGCCTTCTGCGAACGCCAGGGCAAGACGCTCACCTCTGTCCGCTTCCTGTTCGAGGGCCAGCGGGTCCAGCCTTCTGATACCCCCGATACCGTAAGTTTTCTACATGGAACTTCCTTTTTTCTTCCACGATGCGACACCTCAAGATCTCCTACCTACGCAATATATTTCGAATCTAGAGCACAGACAAAGCTGACATATACTTCCTCTTCCTCTTTTGTAGCTCGAGATGCAAGATGGCGACACCCTAGAAGTCCACCAGGAGCAGGTCGGCGGGTGCTAAGATGCGCCGGCAGCGAGGATGGGGACGTGGGGAAGGACGGTTTTCACGAATAATGGGTCCCATGTCACATGTACTCTGGGATTGAGAGATGGATAACATGCTCTTTGCTTTTTTGCGGATTGTGGCTTTGTCTTTTCGCAGCTGGTAAAATGGAGGAAGGGGAATGCTTAGATGGAGTTGCGAGACACCCGGAGGGAGTTCATCACTGTGCCCCTCTCTGCCGTGGACAAGTCAGTCAGCATTGCGCCGGCTGGGGCAGAGGAGGCTATGTGGCATTCCCAGATTACTCACTTGCCTAATACATCTCTCACTGGGTCTTTTTGCTTTGCACCTTGTTACGCTGGCGGATGCTTGTGTCGTATTGATAGCAGTTGTTAGCTGAGGCTGGCAATATGGCCAGCTCGAGGGGAAACACCTGGTCCAAGCAACACAGTCACGCAACCTTAGACGGAGAACATACGCAAACAGAACGTCGGACTTGCATTTCGACACGCCATTCCTTCATCACAGTCATGTCACCAAGCCAAAACAAAAACCAAAGCACCAAAACACGCTAACCCATAGGTCGTTTATTTCTCTCCCATCGCTCCTCCTCCTCGTCCTCCTCCTCGTCCTCCTCCTCGTCCTCCTCCTCGTCCTCCTCCTCGTCCTCCTCCTCGTCCTCCTCCTCGTCCTCCTCCTCTTCTCCCTAACCGCCAGCGTTCCTCACCCCCAGCAACCGCTTCCTCTGTTCTAAGCCTTCAGCGCCCTCACCCGACAACCCGTACAGACGACCCCCAGCCCCTCGACAGGGAAGACCTGCCCGTCCCCGAACCCGCCACCGCACTCGCCGCACCGGAAGCAAGCCTCGTGCCACTCGCCCCCCAGCGCCTGGACATAGCTCCCCACCACGGGGCCCCTGCAGGCCTTGCACTTGGGCGCGCGCCTCTCCGTCCTCTTTGTCTGGCACGGCACGCACCACGCGTACCCGTCCTTCTCGATGTGCGTCTCCCCCCTGCCGAACGGGTCCCCGCACTCGGCGCAGAAGAAGTGGCCCTCGTGGAAGTGCTTGCCCCCGAGCGCCACCACGTGCTCGCCCAGGATCGGCGTCCGGCACGTCTCGCACCGCGGCGCGAACAGCTCGTGCCAGTCGAGGTGGCAGTAGAACCGCGGCCGCTCGTCGCCGTCCTCGGCCATGGTTTCGCCCGGCGTCTCGTCCAGCACCTCGCCGCGCCGGCGGGCCGCGATGCGGGCCAGGCGCGCCTCGCGCGCGTGGTCCGGCTCGGGGGAGATCTCGAGCGCCTCGAGGGGCGTGCCGCAGACGTGGCACCTGAAGCAGTGCGGGTGGAAGCGCTGCGGCACGCCCGAGAGGGAGACGAAGCGCCCCGTGATGGGCTGGTTGCACTCGCCGCACAGGGCTGTCGAGCGGGTGGTGGTGGCGGGTGGTGGGGGCGCCGGGGACCAGTGGCTTCGACGCTGGGTGTGCGGGTTTGTACCTGGGGTCGGGAGGGGCCGGGCGAAGGAATTGGATGGGGGTGCAGAGGGCGCTTCCTCGGGAGTCACGATGACGGGAATGTCTGGGGTGGATGTGGTTGGGGCAGGGTCGTCCGGGAGGACGATGGTAGGGATCGATGGCGGAGCACGGCTGTTGTCGGTGTCTGACACAGCTATCGTCGGTATGGATGGGGCTGCAGGAGCGTCTATCTGAATAGAGGGCGTGCTAGGTGCTGCTGCTGGGCGTGCGAAGGGGTTGCGGCGCGACGGTGTCGACGACGGTGCGAACGATGCAGGAGCCTCCGAAACAGCGATAGTAGGGACCCCTTGCGCTTGCTGTTGTTGCTGCTGCTGACGCTGCTCTTGCCGGGAGACAAAGGGGGATCTGCTCCTTGCTGTGACTGCGGCTCCGCTGCTGTTGAACTTGGACGGCGACGACTTAGACTCTTCTGCTGGCAACACAATCTTCTGATCAGCGGCCACCTCTTCGGCGGGCTTCCACTTTCGGTCAAAGCTTACGATTGGGCGCCCCGGGTTGTCACTGACGGCCGACGGCGTGGGCAGTTTGGCGCTGCGGTCTTTGAGCTTCATGCTAGTTGCTTGGCGAATGTCTTCGCTGCGGATCTCGACGCCCTGTATGCGTGGCACTTGATCGCGCTGCTGGTGTGCAGGCATGTTTTGAGACGCGGCAGGCGGTGTGCTCGACGTGTACTGCGGGTTACGAGACTGTGAAGGGGGATTGCGGTAGATCTCAGTCGTGGACACCACAGTTTTAGGCGGTGGAGGTGGCGGTGTGCTAGAATCCGCTGCAGGATCCTTCTCCGGGGCAAACTGAACCCGGTTGAGAGGGTTCTTGGGCTTCATCTTCAGGGGCTCGACCTCGGCACCGTTCTTGGCCGCGCCAGGCGCAGCTTTCTGGGGGGTGTTGTTCTGGCTCTCGGGTTCTTCCCAGATCTGGTCGCCAGAAAACGGCTTCTCGATGTCTCCACTGATATTCCGCTTCATGCTGCTTCTCCGACGATGACCAGAGGACTGACGGTGTCCCTGGGAAGAGAAGTAGCCACCGTTCGCAAGAGGGCCGTAGGACTTGGACTTCTTGGACGACTCTGCAGAGACTTGACGCGGATTATCGAGGCTTTGCCGCGGCGTACCATGTTCACCGGACTGCCTCCGCGTGTAAGCCAGCGAGGACATGCTCCTCATCGAGCCGTAACCGTCGCTAGAGGCTGAACTACCAGAGACTGACCTCGACATCGGATCTCTTGCGAGCCCTGTCGGGACCACATCTTCGCCGTACAGACCAGCACTCGCTGTACGAGCATGTTGGTAGCTGTTCTTGCGAAGATGAGGCTTGTAGCGGTATGGTGCACCCGGCTGCGGCACCTTGCCAGGGTTCTGGTGCCGCCACACAAGCTCGGCAGCTTCGTCAAGGGCGGCGTTGTGGATTCGGCGCTCCTCGTCATCTTCTGGCGCCTCTTTGGGGAGTGCTTTCAGTTCGTCTCGGAGATCCAAGTCTTCCATGGCCTGGCGAAGCGAGACGGCTTCTTCCTTTTCCATCCAGCGCTGGCCCCTCTCGATGTATCTCGAGCTGGGCACGACCTCTGAAGGCTTTAGCGGCCTTACTGGCATGGGTTTATCCGGGATGTAGTCTCTGCCTTGGCTCATCATAGAGTACCGTGATGACACACTAGCGGCGAGGGAAGGGCGGCCGGATACAGAGCCGATCGGGACGTCTGAGTGGTTTCTTTGATGTAGGGAAGACGTCTCTGAGGGTGCTTGTGACGGAACTTGGCTACCGAAGGAGGGTCGGCCGCCTCCTATAGAAGTTCTGGTAGAGGCTGCTGGTGGAGCAGGTGGCCTAGCACCGGCAGGCCTGTTGACTCGGTTGTTTCGAAGGTCGGCTAGGTATGCGGCTGAACGATGGTAAGCCTTTGATCATGTCCTTGCAGAAGTAGAGTAGTTGCTCAGCCATACCGAACTGGTCATTAGACATGTAGGACGGAGATGGCGGCGTGACCTTCCGTGAGGAGGTCCGCTCCTTTGATTTGCCTCGGGCAAACATGGCGGTGATAACAGAGGTGGTATACTGTGCGTGGGACGGGTGTATGCTAGAGATGATGGTAATAATGCGAGAGAGGGAGGCTGGTTGAAAGTTAACGAAGGAACATAAAGGTGATAAATAATATCGATGCTGTGTTTACGGCTATGTCATGTATCTCGGATATTGTATAGTGACAGGGAGAGAAGCGTTGCTAGGCAGTGTCTCTGGGCTGCATATGGCTCTGGACTCTTTTCATGCAAGGCAAAGGTGGTTGAGAAGCGGAGAGCTGCTTTTTCTGAATCATAGGTCTCGCCGTTTTACCAGCGCGATTGGTTCGCGAAATTGGCAACCACGTTGACACGACAACGAAACTGACAGCCCCATGTTAGCCTTGCAGCCCATTCATGCCGCTAGTAGAGTTTTGGGCTAGCGCCTTTGTTGCGGTACTGTGTACCTAAGGTACGTGTCATATAAAATGCCCACTTACCAAGCTGCATGCATGACTGCCCAGGTGAAACGGAAGAGCCTCTTGTTCTAGCTTCGTCTTGCTGTCATGCGACTTAAACAGTACCTAGTCGAAACGTTATATTTGGCAACTCTCCAAGAGCAAGACGCTGAGTAGAGTTCGAGCACAGTGCTCGCTTGAATTAGCACCGTCACTCCGGTTGGACTCCGAGCTTAGCAGTAAGCCAATATAACCGAGCCTCATGAAATAATACCTGTCAGGCTGACTGTGAGTGCTGCGTCGATCATAGATCAGTAATCTCTTCCCTGCAGATATTCGTGCGTGTTAGCATTGTATGACAGAACCCAGGGGGGAAGAATTTACTTTTTGTTGTCCGACAGTTGAGCAGAACTCTCAGTGTCATTCAAGGCAGTACTTACAAGGATACTACAGTACGATTAGGTGCTGTGTAAAGTACTGTCCAGCTTGTGGGTGGTTGCGGCCCGAGCTTGTGGGTCTGGGTATAAACGCATCTCCGTCCTCCGGCTACGCGGGAATAACGGCATCTGTCATTCTATTCTACTGAATGTGTCAAAACCCGCCCGGCGCCCTTTGAGCTTGCCGCTCTGCAGAACCGATCCCGGCTCTCAGACTCAGCACATGGCGTATGGGCGTATTTAGAGCCGAAGCTTTGGAAGAGCGGATGCGGGGGTCCCCCATCTCCGGCCACTAGCACGATGCTACTACCACATCACAGCAGGAATTGACACTTGCTCCATACCTTTCTTACTGTTGAACTGTGACTAAATTGACTAACCCGAGCTGTTTCCATGCTCAATCTTTTACATATAAGAAACCGCTGGTTGCCGCTTCGTGATGACTCTTGCCGTTGGATCGACGTCAGGTCACAGATAAAAAGATGAGTTCGTAACTGGACGATACTCTGATATCTTAGCTTTCTGAATCATATATATGCGATATCGTTCATTCAGTTTTGAATAACCAGGTCTGTGTCGACACGTTCTGACGTCGATAACTACTGAATATCATATATCATCATTACCATATCCCAACACCAACAGCACCGCAATGCCGTCCGACGGCCCGGACAGTGACCCCTCCATCTTTGTCCGTGTCCCCTCCAACGTCGTGAACGCAGCAACGGCAGACGCAATGCCTGATGCTAGGGCCGAGGAGAACAAGGTCCAGTCCGAGACGGAATCCAGCGACAATGTCCAACCTGAATTCAAAGAAGGCGGCTATGGCTGGTGAGTCATGATCAGTTGACTCCCCTAGATTTACTCTGTGAACCCTCTAACGCATATCCAGGGTCGTCGTCCTCTCCGTCCTGCTGGTAAACGCACACACTTGGGGTCTGAACTCGTCCTACGCCGTCTTCCTAGCGTACTACCTCCACTCCAACGCCTTCCCTGGCACGTCCCCCATCGCCTTCGCCTTCGTGGGTGGGCTTTCCATCTCCATCGCCCTCCTCGTCTCGCCCCTGGCCACCATCTGCATCCGCAAGTTCGGCACCCGCGCCACCCTCCGCGTGGGCGTCGTCTTCGAGACCGTCTCCTTCATCGGCGCCTCCTTCACCTCCCAGATATGGCACCTGCTGCTGTCTCAGGGCATCTGCTTCGGCATCGGCATGGGCTTCGCCTTCACCGCCACCGTCGGCGTGGTACCGCAGTGGTTCGACAAGCGCCGCTCCTTCGCCAACGCCCTGTCCACCTCCGGCTCGGGATTTGGCGGCTTGATCTACTCGCTGGCCACCAACGCCATGATCTCCCACCTCGGTCTGGCCTGGGCTTTCCGCATCTTGGCCATCATATCCTTCGTCGTCAACGGCTTCTGTAGCGTCATCCTGAGAGACAGGAATAAGGCTATTGGCGCCGTTCACGTGGCCTTTCACAAAGACCTGCTCAAGAAGTCCGAGTACTGGCTTTATGTGTCTTGGGGCTTCTTCGCTATGCTCGGGTACACCATTACCGTGTTCTCGCTGGCAGATTACTGCCAGCAGGTCGGTTTCACGGCCCAACAAGGGAGTATTGTCTCGGCCATGTTTAATCGTGAGTTCTACGCCACCACCTGGTGTGTTTATGGGTTCTGGGAGGCGGTGCTAACCATCTCGCAGTATCCCAAGGCATCGGTCGACCTCTAATCGGTCTAGTGAGCGACAAAGTCGGCAGGATTAATATCGCTGGCCTGGCTGCTCTGCTCGCGTGTCTTTCGACATTCTTCCTCTGGATATTCGCCGGCAAATTCTACGCCGGCGTCATCATCTATGCATTTTTCGGCATGTTCAACGGTTCCCTCTGGCCGACGGTCGCCCCTGTGGGCGCCGAAGTGATCGGGATCCAACTCCTACCATCGGCACTATCCATCTACTGGCTTCTTCTGGTCCTACCCGCGACCTTTGCCGAGGTCATCGGGCTGGAGCTCAAGATGCCTGGGCGCAGTGGGTATCTCCATGTACAGGTCTTCATCGGCGCCATGTTCTTTGGGTCCTGGTTCTCGATCTGGCTCTTGAGGAGCTGGAAGCTGGGAGAGATGGATAAGCTGGGCCTGACAAAAGAGCAGCGAGAAGCTGATATTCGAAACGACGATGTGGCACGGCAACAAAGTGGGAATGCCGTTGTGAACCAGAAAGGTATACCGTTGCTTCAGTATCTCGGAGCTTTCCTGGCTTTCGAGCGTGTGTGAAGCGGTCTTAGTCTTCTCTGACTGTATATACCCCTCTGCTTTTAGCATTTTGTATATAGAATTCCTGCATATACCTAGCATTTTGCATAATAGATTCCTGATTGTCTCACCACTTACATCCTCGACAACTCAACAGCCTTGGCAGCAGCCTCGTCAAAATCGTCAAAAGCAAAAAGTGGCAAGCCACTCTCCCTAATCAGGGCCTGTCCCTCCCTCTCGTTCGTACCCCTAATCCGCACCACCACCGGTACTTTGACCTCGAGCTCCCTAAACGCGAGGATGACGCCTCTCGCTATCATATCCCCCAGCGTCAGCCCGCCAAAGATATTCACAAACACGACCTTCACCCTCGGATCGCGCAGGATGATCTCGAAACTCTTCTTCACCGTCTCCGACGTCGCCTTGCCGCCCGTATCGAGGAAGTTCGCCGCCCGCCCGCCCGCGAGCGCCAGAGCGTCGACCGTGTTCATCGCCAGCCCGGCGCCGTTGACCAGCGTGCCGATCGTCGCGTCCTCGCCCGGCAGGCGGATGTACACGATCCCGTGACTCGCCGCCTCAGCCTCGGCCGCGGCTTCTTCCCCGTCGGATGTTGCCGCCGCCGCCTGGTGCAGGTCCGCCTGGCGATCTAGGCTCCTGTAGGCGGCGTCGTCGAGGCTGAACCTGGCGCCGACGACTTTGACCGCGCCGAGGCGCTCGACTACGTGTGTCGAGAGGAAGAATGCTTCGCGGTCCTTGAAGATGGCGGCGAGGGCGCGGATGACGGAGCGGAGGGAGGAAGTGGCGGTGTCTGAGCGGGAGAGTTGGAGGTGGGAGGCTATACGGTCTGTGGCGAGGGCGTCTCCGACCGGGTAGGTCAGAGGGAAGCGTTTTGCTGTCGCTGGGTCTGTCGTGGGAGAGGCGATGATGCATGGAGCGCGAGCGGAGCGGTCTATGCCTATTGCGAGGAGGCGCCGCTTGCCGGTGCCCGAGTAGGGCGACGCGTTTATGCCTTGCTCGCGGAGGAGGTCGAAGGAAGTTGATTCCGGAAGATAGATTGTGCGTCGTTGGATAGCGGTAGGGTTGTGTGAGAGCAGACGTCGAGCTGGCCGCCTCAAAAGGGTGTGGAGATTGCGACGTTGCGTGCCGGTGCTGGGAGGAAAGTCGGAAGGTGAAGAGAATTGGCCTGTGTTTCGGGCTGTGAGACGTCTCCTGAGCGCCTCGCCAAACTTGGCTGGATGATCTACCATTGTTACGCCAGCGTCTCGAAGGGCTTGAATCTTGGCTTGGGCGTCGGGCTCCCCTGGGATGGTGAAGGCACCGGCATGGCCCATGATCCGGCCATTGGCCTCGTTCACGCCGGCTACGAGAGCAACGATCGGTCTGAGAAGGTTGTAAGAATGGTTCCTGATTTGGCCTTTGGGTTGGAACTGAGGACATACTTTGGTGACTTTGTACGTGAATGGTATTCCTTAATCCAGGCTAAAGCGTCTAGCTCCCCTGTGCCCCCTATCTCGCCGATGAGCGCGATTGCTTCTGTGTCCGAGTCATGCTCGAGAACGATGAGAGCTTCTCGCAGATCTGTCCCGGGGAGGATATCGCCGCCAACCCCTATACATAAGCTCTGACCGAGGCCAGCCCTGGTAGTTGATGCGACGGCTGCCACGTATCAGACTGAATTGTAATTCACAGAATCCGACAGGACCACACTTACTCTCGTAGCTCAATGTACCCGATTTTGCAATAATGCCTATACGGCCGGGCGAGAAGCAGGGCAGTGGCTGGAATCCTATCCGACATTTGCCTATGGACGAGATTATACCTGGCGAATTCGGCCCAACAAGTCTGGATTTTGACTGGGTTTTAAGGATGGAGTGTATTCTCAGCATGTCATGGAGAGGGATATGCTCGGCTACAGCAACAACTAGAGGGACTTCAGCCTCGATTGCTTCCTCAATTGCACCCGCCGCTTGGTGGGCTGCAACGTATATGCCGGTAGCATCTGGTTTCAGTTCCTCCATGGCCTGCGATGTTGTAATTAGGGGCTCCTGTTCACGAGGCTTCTTCGAGTGGTAAAGACTGACCTTGCGGACACTCGGGAGGACAGGTAGACCTAAATGCTCGCCTCTCCGGCCTGGAGTGACACCGCCGACTATGTTGGTACCCCATGCTATTGAGTCCCTCGCGTTCGCTGTCGCCTATAGGCAGTATCGCGTAAGAGATTACAGCCGATATGCTGGCAAGGCAGAAATGCATACCTGTCGACCTGGTAACAGTCATCAGTATGGATTCACTACACCTTGTACTCTTCAATGTTCAAGCCTCACCAGTAAAGCCCTGGAATATGACCCGGGTATGGGGACCTATGCGAAGATTAGGTAGGGTTGACTCGTAGTTCCTCTTCTTAGTAGTGGTGACAAATGCTCGGGCGCGGCATGACTGGCACTTGCGGTGAAGTGCTGAAAGTTGGCTTCTGGGCATTCCAACACGTTGTAGCATGGCTCCTTTGGCAGAGATTTACAGCACGAATCTATACTAAGAAGATACAATTTATATATGTGAAATGACAACAGAAAGAGGGGATGAGCCGATCAACAGTTAAGTCTCATAGCCGAAGAACTGGAATATCCGGGGTAAGCGCCTAGATCCTCGCAGGCGATGTGCGAAGTCCTTGCTGAGGTGTAAGCTGATGACGAGAAGAAAATATGGTATTACGGAGTTTGAAGCATGACAGTCACCTATATATAATGTCTAAACTTGGTAGGACTCAGTGCCCGGCATAAAGACGGGATTCACAGGTGGTTGTGAGCTCCCGTGGGCATTTGCGGGGTATTGACTCCGAGCCGGGTCAAATTTCGGAGACGGTCCGCCATGTGACACGGCATTGACCGGACCGTCCGGTTCTCCGAGTTCCGGCATCGTGACCAGAAAGACACTTGAGTCTATAAAGAGCCTGACATACGGAGGCTCGCTATTACACATATTTTTTTATCGTACAGTAGAAACTTGCTGCCAACATTGATATGGGCGACTTTAATCATGTCCTAACGTGAGCCTCCTCAACTCACCATTGCAGCTCTCCCTTGACGCCTTTCTCCCTGTCTTGTTTCTTATCTTCTGCTGTCTCTTTGAACCCGAGATTCTTGAAGTCATCCTTGGCCATTAGATTGCTAGTATGAGCGATATCAGCACCCTGCAAATGCTCTGACCGTAGTGATGCGGACGCAACTCACTGCTCCATCCGGCAAGCCAGATATGATTTGGCCAGAAGCCTGCACTCATCCTCGTTGACTCCCCGAACCTTTTTAATGCAGTCAAGATAAATTTTCATCACCTGCTTGCACTCTCCTGCTTCGGTGTTAGGAGGAAACGGGCGACCAAGTGTGAATAACTCGGGCTCACCCTCATGATCCAGAGGAAAGCTTCCGCGCTGTGGACTATCCGTATGTCAGCCAATTTATTACTATTTATCTTCCAAGACGAGCATTTGCACTACTTACGGGGTTGGCTTTGTAGATGGGAGCGCACCCGGACTTCCAAATGTACTCATAGCGAACGACTGGTGGTCAAGACATCGGTAGCAGCCTCAGCTCAAGGCTCAAGCACAGAAAGAATGCTACCGGTAACAGTGGCATGTCATGGCTTACGTAAGGAAGAATCTAGTGAAGAAGAAAAGCCACCTTGGCCACCACGTCATCAGCCACTTGGCCCCTGCTGCCGCCACAACAAGCAAGGAACGCTGCGACTGACGCGGTGGGCACCCGTGGAGCACCCCCCGTAGTAGGCCAGGGACCGTGGGCCGTGCATAATTCTTGGAAAATGAGACGCAGCAATGCGCGCGATGCATTCATCAACGGCCAACATCGGGACATTCTGAACGAGTCGAGTTCGAGCCACAATAAGTTTTCTGCGGGCACCCACCGCATGACTTGAACTCTGTCACTTGTCCAGTCTCGAACCACCACCGGAATATCACGAGGCTGCGCTGCCCATTCCCCTTTCTCCCCTTCCCTCCCTTCGCTCGGTATTCTTCGCTTCACTCGTGCCACCGCGCTGGTTACAGCTTTGATTTTCGTTGGCCCCTTCAGCCGAGCCGAGTGTCGCTAACCCGGTCAACATCAACAACCACCCTGCGTCATCGGCCTGAGCCTTATATCCGCTCCCAGAACCTCACCTACGGCGTAGGAGCAGATTCAGATAACCGTCAATATGGCCACTCTAGGCGATGATTTGTTGGGAACCGTCAACAAGTTGCAAGACTTGGTCTTCAACACCATAGGCAACGACTCCCTTGATCTGCCTCAGATTGTATGTCAACCAACTCCCCTTAGGCACTGGGATACTGCATGTCGTCTGCAGAAGCTAACCTGTCGTGCGTTTGACCGTAGGTCGTCGTTGGATCACAATCAGCCGGAAAGTCCTCGGTTCTAGAAAACATCGTCGGCCGCGATTTCCTGCCCCGCGGCAGTGGCATCGTCACCCGGAGACCTCTGATCCTGCAACTGATCAACGTCCCACAAACTGAAGCCGAAGACACCCTTGACGCAGGCTACCGGAACCCTACGGCAGCTGCTCGGGACGAGTGGGCCGAGTTCCACCATATTCCGAACAGGAGGTTCACTGATTTCGGCGACGTCAAGCGAGAGATCGAGAACGAAACCGCGCGTGTTGCTGGCAGCAACAAGGGTATCAATCGCCAGCCCATCAACCTTAAGATCTACTCCCCTCATGTCCTCAATCTCACACTGGTCGACTTGCCCGGTCTCACAAAGGTAAGATCCTTTGCGTTGCAGGACTAGATCCTAGTAGCTGTGCGTCCCTCGCTGACTTGTGTCTACAGGTGCCCATTGGAGATCAGCCTACCGATATCGAGAAGCAGACGCGGAATCTCATTTCTGAGTACATCGCGAAGCCTAACAGCATAATCTTGGCCGTATCCCCTGCCAATGTCGATATTGTCAATTCCGAAGCCCTCAAACTTGCCAGACATGTAGACCCCTTAGGAAGGCGGACAATCGGCGTCCTCACGAAGGTCGACCTGATGGATCACGGGACTAACGCCCTAGATATTCTCTCTGGGCGTGTGTACCCTCTGAAGCTGGGCTGGATCGGTGTCGTGAACCGGTCGCAGCAAGACATCCAGGGTAACAAGCCCATGGAGGAGGCCCTCAAGTCGGAATCCGAATTCTTTAGACATCACCCGGCTTACAGAAATATTGCCAATCGCTGCGGCACCAAGTTCCTCGCGAAAACGCTCAACACCACCCTGATGGCTCATATCCGCGATCGTCTACCCGATATCAAGGCACGCCTTAACACCCTCATGGGTCAAACCCAACAAGAACTGGCCAGCTACGGAGATATGCACTTCCATGGCAAGGAACACCGCGGGTCACTCATTCTGCAGCTCATGACGCGATTCGCTACTTCGTTCATCTCTTCCATCGATGGTACCTCGACGGAAATATCGACCAAGGAGCTTTGCGGTGGTGCGCGCATCTACTACATCTTCAACTCTGTGTTCGGCAGCGCTCTGGAGTCCATCGATCCCACCTCAAACCTCTCTGCTCTTGATATTCGCACGGCTATCCGCAACTCCACAGGACCTCGACCCAGCTTATTCGTGCCTGAGATGGCCTTTGACTTACTCGTAAAACCACAGATCAAGATGCTAGAAATCCCAAGTCAGCGCTGCGTTGAGCTGGTGTACGAGGAGCTTATCAAGATCTGTCACACATGCGGCTCGACAGAACTATCACGTTTCCCTCGTCTACAAGGCAAGCTCATCGAGGTTGTATCAGACCTCCTTCGAGAGCGACTAGGACCAGCCTCGCAATACGTCGAGTCTCTCATCTCCATTCAACGCGCATACATCAACACCAACCATCCCAACTTCCTTGGTGCGGCGGCAGCAATGAGCAACGTCGTCACCAACAAGCAAGAACGGGAGCGCAAACGCCTAATTCAGGAGGAGCGAGAGCGTCGGGAGCGGAGGAGAATGAAGGAGCTAGGCACAAACGGCACCGATACTCCCATCGACGAGGAGGAAGAGACGTCCACAATCACAGACCACAAGCATGATTCAGCAGCCGCCCGGAAGCACGCGAAGGGCAGCATTCGGAGCATGTCGCCCGCCATACGAGAGAATGGCGCGAGCGGCATCAGCGCCGCGCTCAACGGCCGGGGCACCTCGCCGTCGCGGTTTACTCAGCAGCAATCGGTCTCAACCGCGAAGGATTCTTTCCTCAACTACTTTTTCGGCAAGGATGGGCCGGGATCATCCTCGTTCAACCCGCAAGCCAATCTGCCGCACGCTAACATCGGCCGTCACGTCAGCCAGATGTCGGAGCCCACGTTCAGCCAGAGTATCCGGACGGTAGAGAAACCCTTGCGATCACCCATCCAGAGCATAAAGCCCGACGATGATTATGCCATGGGTCTAGCCAAGGCGCCACCATTCGGTGCCGATTTTGTATGTTCCCCCCTTTTACCAATTTACAGAAACCTTCCACTAACCGCGTTACACAGGGTACAACCGGTGAGCCGGCCCTGACTGACCGCGAGGCGATGGAGACAGAGCTGATCCGCGCCCTGATCAGCTCTTATTTCAACATCGTGCGCGAGTCGATCGCGGACCAGGTGCCCAAGGCCATCATGCACCTGCTGGTTAACCACTGCAAGGACGTGGTGCAGAACCGGCTCGTGTCGGAGCTGTACAAGGAAGCCATGTTCGAGGAGCTCCTCTACGAGGACGACGGCGTCAAGAAGGAGCGCGAGAAGTGCGAGAAGCTGCTGCAGACGTATCGGGAGGCGGCCAAGATCATCGGCGAGGTTATATAATCAGCCATGTTTGTACCGAGCCCCGCACATGGGGTGTGAGGTTGTTTAGACTAGAGGGAAATCCGGCGGGAGTGCTTTTTCCGTCGGGTTTGGATGGAAGGTCTGGGACTCTGCTCTGTCTGTTTACAATTGTACTTTTCACGGGTTGTAAAACGAGGGGGCTTGGAGCGAATTCAGGTCAGGACACTTCTCTCTGTATGCTTACGGCTTGTTGGTATCTCGACATCTGTACATAGTGGGCGAACAGGCTTGCCGCTCGGTCCTGAATGTAGACTGTTCTCCCTTCCATGCCTTTTCTTTAGCCTGGTGTGCAGGCGGAAATTGTGTAAGCAGCGAAATGTAATGGATATCAACGTATGAAGGCCGAAGCCCATTGACAACGACGTCTATTTGGAGTGTCTAGTTCTAAGTATAATTGATACATGATGCGTTCGGAGCCGCGCAAGGCTAGTTCCGAGGAAAAGAAAGGAATATGACACCCCACAACCTGCATTACAACATTTTCCACGACGGGCACAGCTGTCTGTCAGCCGACCTCTAGGCCGATACCATGCTCTCCCTCATATTCCACCCATCTCCCTTACTCATACCGCACCTGCCGCCGCTGATATTCCGGCTTACCGGGAGGTAGAGCAGCCGGATACCTGGGGTCGTACTCCTCCTCGTCATAACCACCTCTGCGGGCAGGAGGTACCTCGGGCCTTGAAGCAGGGCGCTGGATCTGCCGCGTCGAATAGTCGTCTCCCCACGTGCGAGCAGAGGCGAGAGGGAGAGGGTATTCTTCGCTGTGTTGCTGCGGAGGAGCCTGGTGGGGATGGGCAGGAGGAGGAGGGCGCGAGTAACCGTCGTCGCCGTATCGCTGAGGAGGGTAGAGTTCTGAGCCGCCGCCGCCGCGACCGGTGCCGATGGGCGGTTGTTGTGTTCCCGCCCGCTCGGGTTCGTGGGGGTAGTCGTAGTATACCGGCTGCGGGGGTGGGGCGTGACCGATAGGCCGGCGGATGAAGTAAGTGCCTTGGGCGTCGATGACCTCGACAATTTCGTAGAGCTGACCGGTTGGTGGACCCCGCGGTGGCGGTGGGATGAGATCTTCCGGGTAGGAGGAGTGTTGGCGGTGGTCTCTGGCCAATCGCTCTTGGGGAGGGGAGCGGCTGTACACCACCTGTTCTTCTTGTCTAAAATTACGGCTGTACGGATGGTGCGCCTCTAGACGACGGATTTCAGGGTTGTCATGGTGTTGTGCTGGAGGAGCCTGATCTCGAGATTCGTATCTGAGTTCCTCAATGCGTGGACGTGACGGTGCAGGCTGGGGACGGTAATTGTCGCTGTACTGTCTATGATGGACCCTATCCTGGGCCGCAGGATACCTCTCTTGTGCAGATCGCAGGGATGGAGCAACTGGAGAAGGCAGTCTGCCACGAGGCGTGGCGGATCGGGTATAATACTCGGACTGTCTGTTTATTTCCTCCGGGGCACGGATGGCTCGCAACTGTGAGCCACCCGGTGGTGGACCACCGTGAGCAGCAACGGCGTGATCCATCTGGTACGAAGCTGGAGGTGTAGGTCGACGGTCCTGCTCGAGGTGCATCTCGAGAGCATCTAGAAGACTTCTTTCTTCGTGACGAGGACGGTCATTTTGCGGATTCTGCCTTGTGGGCTCCTGCTGGAAGTTGCCTCTGTTGCCCCTGGCTGGTGCCTGCGGCTTATCGTGATGCTTTGGCGCGGCCAAACTGCGCTGCTCCGTCTCTGTTCCTACAGAAGCACTGAACACTCGTGCCGTAGCGGCGCGGTCATTGGCCCACATGGCCCGCATCTCTTCCTCTCGAGCCTTTTCTTCGTCGGGTAACCTAGGCTCCTCGTCTTTGGCTTTAGCGCCGTGCCCAGAAGGCTTAATATTGCCGTTATGGCCAATCTGAGCGTGCTTTTTTCTCTCCTTTCGGGTCCATTTTGCATTCTGCTGAGGGCGTGATCGTGATCCCTGAGACGACCGGCTGCTGTTCTCCTCACGTTGTGACACATCGTAGTCCGCAACTGAGGCGATTGCGGGGTTGGATGGTGTGAGTACGGGCTCGTGCGCAGTTCCCTGAGCAGTAGATGGAACGGTGATATCTGTCGGGGGACCATGCGCATAGTCAGGCCGGGGCTCATATGAGCTCTGGGCTTGGGGGCCTTGGTGACTTTGATTTTGGCTGAGGCCTTGTTGTTGCAAATAAAAGCGCTCATGGTTGTCCACAGACGGCGGCGGAGCGGCGATTGGGTACTGCGTTTCCTGCGAGTACGTAATATGTTGTGGAGGATACTGTCCATAATAAGGGGCAGCGGGAGCAACATTGACTTGTCCGAATACTTCTGGGAATGCCTCCGAGAACAACTTGTACTTGAAACCATCGGATTCGACAGCACTGCGGAGCTTGGCCAAGACAGCAGGACTAGGTAGCAAAATCATGTCCAGCGTCCAGTCTAATGGCGGAGAGTTCGGCGCTTCCTTCTGCATAGCCTCGACATGCTTGCTTTGGAAGTGATTCACTAGCTGAGGTAGGGAAAAGCTCTTTCTGTCCTCTTGAACGTACGGTGCGTTGCCTAGACCGAGTTGACACGCTTTGCATGCTAGACTGTTGATGTTGCGTACAGGCCGCATATCCTTGTGGTTCGACAGGCCATCCTGGAATATTGCCAATGCAGGTGTCTCCGAGAATCTTGCTCTGAACCTCTTGACGACATGATGAATGGTGACGAAAATCCTAGCACTGCCAGGTAAGTCACGAATATTTGCGGTGGCATTCCAAATCTCTCGGGAGTTTCGGACTATATCATCAAGCTGTACCGAATATGGTGCCTGAGACGGCACGTATCCTGCGGTAGCGATGCTTGCGTGACCACCATGACCGTAGCCATAAGTGCCAGAGCCAGTCGCGGGCGTTGAAACGGAGCCAACTGCCAAGGGCATTGGTTGCTGATATCCCACCGCATGAGGCGGGGCAGGGTCATGAGCGAATGGTCCGTTGGGCATCGGCCCGTTCTGGGATGGGCCCCATCCAGGCGGAGGAGCATAAGGTGGAGGCGGAAGGGCCGGTCCTGGCGGTGCATACTGAGGATTTGGAGGGTATCCAGGGTAAGGGAATGGGTAAGGTTGTTCTCCATACGGAGAAGCACCGTATACAGGAGTCGAAACGAGTGGCTGACCGGGGGGAGGAACACCAGGTCCGGGAGGCGGAGCATAGCTGTTGAAGGGATATGGCTGCATAGAACCCGTACTCGGAGGGTAAGACGTTGCTCCGGATACGGCATGTATGATTTTGATCCGACCTTCGGGATTGAACGGTGGCTCTTCCGGCCACTCTGCCCTCCAGTGCACGACAATATTTCCGGAGCTAAGTTTGTCAGTATGCTTTGCAGCATAGTGCTGGACGACACCTTCAAATCCGAAAGGTTTGGCTGCGCAGCCATTGCAAAAGAAAATCTCCTTCTTGAAATTCACGGTAATCGGCTTGATCTTAGTGTCAAAGATCCACCTCATATTCTCCAATGTGAGTTTCTGCGTAAAAGGACCTTCTGGGGGATCAGTGACGGGTTCTTTACCAGCAGCCCTTGCAGCTTCGGCATCCTTGGCAACTTGAGCATAGAACTTGTGGCGGATGTAAATAAGAGCTTCGGCGGCGAATTTGGAGCAGTTGTCCTGTTTGACCTTTTTGCCTTTATCCCAAGAATCGCGAATGAACTCGTCAGCGTAGCGGACGATGCGAGCGCGTAAAGGAGCCTGAACCTCCTCCCAGGCCCGATCAATGGCGTCTTTAGCTTCTTTGGTGGTTGCCAAAGTCGCCTCCAAATGACTGTTTTTGTCCTGGCCTTGGATCAACCGGATTTGCGCAGACACTTTGCTCTCTATATCCTCAGCCTCGGATCTCTCTGCCAGGAGTCGAGGTTTCAGTAAGTCCCATGCATTGTCGTCTAGTGGTGTAATCAGTTGAATAGCTGCCTGAAAGGACACCATATGCCGAAGAACATCTGGCGTGAGAGGAGGGTTCAAAAGGGATGCTCGACGCTCAATCTCAGCTCTTCTCACAGCCTTCAGCTCCGAAACCTCTTCTAGAGTCCGCTCAGGACGAGCAGATGTTGCGACTTGGCGATGGTCTAAGGTCTCACGTTAGTCCGGACAATGCATGATCAGCTACTTGTCGTCTTGGTTAACTTACCCAACTTGAACGCTGTCGTCGCGGTCGTTGTTTGCGAGACAACGGGGCCGTTCGCCACACAAGGGTCTGTCATTTGGCGGACATTGCGTAGTGAACCGGCGGCCGCCCACTTCTCCCACTTGCGAGATTCGTTGAGCCGAGATTGACCTCGAGCATCCAGGCCTTTCAACCACTCTTCCATAGTCCCTGAACCCAAGGCCTTTACGGAGATGAATTCCTGCTTTATTTCATTGACATCGGAGGCTAAGAACAGTTTCGTAACCTGGACGTTGGCAGGCAGTTGACCTTGCTCGATAGTGCTGAGACTCACGACATGTAGCTCCTTCGTGATGTGAACAAAAGGCAGCGCCGGAATCAACGTTGAGGGGACAGTGGAGGAAAGGAGCACATCAATCTCCTGCGTGTCGGTCAGAAAGACAAGTTTGCGGACATCATCGGTTGTCACCAATATGTGTGTTCAGATAAATGGTGAAAGAAGATGACTGACCTTTATGGCTTTGCCTAAGAGACAAGATCCACAGACGCGGATAGCGAAAGGCCATATCAAACTAACACCATCCAAACCTGGACCGTTATGCACATTGTCGGCAGGTAGTGCCGCGTCAAAGTCATCAGTTTTGTTACATTCCTGGCACTTGGTCGAGCATAATAACCTCCACATACTGAGCTCGCTCATTGATCTGAGCGGAGCTGGCATATGTGGCCAAAAGAAGCGTCTTGACTTCAGCCAGATGTTATTTGGCTTCAAGACAGTCAACACGCCTCGAGTTCCCGAGGGTGCGGAATCAGCCTGAACTGAAGATGAAGGACTGAGATAATGATGGAATAATTTGTTGACACGCAACAAATTACCCAGGGTCTTGGGGGGGCAGAACGTAAATATATGGTGCCAGACCTCAGGAGCGATTAGAGACAAGTCTGAGCCTCGGCCATTGCGGACTGACGGCTTGTCAGAACCATTGTCAAGCCTCGCCTTTTTATGAGTCTCGGGAGTTGGTAACTCTCCTGTTTCCGAGCCTTGGAAGTCTCCTCCAAGAGACTTCCGTTTCAGAGCACCCGAGTCTATCACGTCCTGAAATATCTTCGTTCCGTTCTGTATCGTTTGTGGTTCGACATCTGCGACGGTTTTGGCGGTATTGCTGTCGTCAGATTCGTCGCTGCTGGAGTCCGAGGACATAGATATATCAGATGCCGCATCATTGCTACCGTCTTGTTCGGCAGCAATGGCAGGAGATATCTCTTCGACTGGGTCGCCTCTCTCAATGTTGGAAGCTCCATCAGTTCGTCCGGTCGATGCCGTCTCGTCCGGTGCGGCAGGTTCCTGCCTCATCTCCATCGCTCACGATGCACCCTCAGAGCTGTAAGTCTTGTCATAGGTTGAGCACGAAGAAAAACATGAGGTTGCTTGTTGGTATTCGCTTGCTTGGACAGCAGATGCGAAGAGGAAGCAGGAGCAAGATTCAATAACACTTGTCAAGAGTGGAATCAACAGGGAAAGCACGGACAACGACCATCAAAGTCAGTTCGTTGCGGCAAGAGAAGCTGGCGGAGAGTTAAAGGAGAGCTCTGCAGGAAGACAAGCCGACTAGACAACGGCTCGAGCAGATGTACTGGCGCACAACGACTGGGTCGCCCCGAACTGGAGTCGAGGCTGGTGAACTGGACGCGAGGCTGGCTAGACCAGATTGGCTAGAGCAACGCGATCGGAGTATGTCGGCGGGCTGTACTGGAACCCGTAGGAACCGTGATGGCCAGGAAAATACTGTGGATATTGGTGAACGTGGTGTAGGACTCGGTGATATGGAGCGGTATGAAGAGGGATTGCCAGGACCGTCTCGCTGCTGGTTTGTTAGGTAAATCCAAGTCCGCGGTCGTCCGGCTAAAGTTTCGAGAAGCAGATTTCGCGACGGCTTGTTAGGGAGCAGTTGCTCATTGCGAGCCCCACAATTTTGCAGTCCAGCCCACTCCCAGAGCCGCATCTGGTTGAGTTAAAAGGTACTGTACATACATACCTACAGTACAATACACACAGGAAATCAATCCAAGCCCGAGGAGAAATGCAGCACAATGTACGTGGATGTTGTCAACATAACTAGGAAGAGAAAGGAGGCACATGTGCCTTCGGAGCTCAAGTATATCTTCCTGAGGTGGTCAACCCAGCAGCCTGCATCGAACTTTACAAAGTCGCTAGTGTGGCTATCGAGTCTACCATGACTGCTCTATTTCGAAAACTGCTTCTCTTCAGACATGGCCTAACGGACCTGCCATGTCACCTTGGTCGTCCGGGCGAACAGAGACTCCTTCGTAAGCAGCTTGATTTGAACAGCCGTGACAAAAAACACATACATCCTTTGCCAAAATCCCGTCATACCCGAGCTCAATCTAAGCGTCAAGCTCGACATAGTTCGCTGGAAACAGTCCAGATGCTCCCTTGTAGTGTCCAAACCACCAGTCATCGTCTGGAAACTCAAGGCCGGTGATTTTGGCCCCCTCGGGAAAGCTCAGCTCTGCATACCAGATTAGTAAACTGTTCGAGGACTCGTTGATCAATGGATATGCTTACCGTTGTCTTCAGCAGCCTCATAATCAAACAATGCCGTCGCAGTGGCGCCTCCAGAAGCAGACTCTGGTTCCGGCTCGGGCTGTGCTGCTGGTGCTGGCGCCGGCGCCGGCGTGGGATGGCTCGCCGAAGCTGCTCCGTCCTCGTCTTCCACGAGTTCAACATAGTTACTCGGAAAGAGGCCGCTTTCGCCCTTCGAGTTTGTCCCCATCCACCAGTCATCATCGACCATCTCGATGTTTGTAACGTATTCGCCCTCGACGAGGTCGATCTCGTTGTCTTCCGCCTTCTCGTAGTCGTACTGAATCACTGCTCTCTTGCCGCCTGATCCAGCTTGGCCTCCCGCTACCTGATCATGTCCAAATGACTGCTCCGCGACAGTCGCGGCAGCTGCTCGTGGATCGTGCGTCTCCTCTTCCTCCGGAATCTCTTCCGGCTTCGGTAGCTCTTGTTCGACCGCTTGCGCCGGTAGGGGTGGTGGCAGGGATCGCTGAGGCACAGGCTCAACCTCGACCGCCTGGCTCCGTGCGACAGGGATGGCAACGCGGGGAGGAGATTCCTCTCGATCGTGCTCATCTCTAGACGGGATGGCGGGCGTAGGCTCCTGTTCTTCTTCCTCCTCAGGTTCATCTGCAGGCGCAGGGCGTGAGGGAAGCCCGGGCAAAGCAAATCCTCCGGAAGGTCCAGAAGGCCTGCTAGCTGACGGCGGTGGAGGCGGAGCAGACTCATCTTCATCATGGCTTGGGATATGGCGCACTGCTGGCGTGGCACCACCCATTGGTGGCGCATCCTTGAAGCGGTCCCTAATAGCAGAAATACCACCAGGAGGTGAGGCAGGGGCTTCGGGCTCCGAATGTGGTTGGGAGCGATCAGTGCCACCCGTCCTTTGGGTCTCAACACCACCCCGCCCAAAGTTCGTCGTCCCAACGGGTGCCCAGCTCTTTCCGGAGTAGCCGCTGTTCCATCCGCTACCGCTCTTCTGTGCTGTGACAGGCGAGGTAACTGGCGGGGAGGCAACAGGAGAAGGAGCAACACCACCACGCTCTCTCGCCTTCTTCTCAGCCCAGATCTGGGCCGGAGTCTTACCGCCTTGATCGGCAAACGTCCGACTTGCGGCTCCAACGGGAGGAGTAGCAGGGACTGCCGGTGCACCGAAACCGACGGGTGTCGGGGCTTTAGTCCCAGTAAATGCCGCTGCGGCACCGAACTTTTTAGCGACCTTGGGCTTTGGTAACTCCGTCAAACGCTCGGACTGCGTGAACGCGGCAGTGCGCTCAGCCAGGCTCTTGGGCGGTTCCGAACTCTCCTCCGCAGCAGGTGTTGGGTCCGATGGCTTCTGTGCTCGAGCTCGGATAGCGGCAATATCGACCTTGCCCACGGGCTCGTATGATCCTTTGACCGGAGCAGGCCGGTCGTCATCTTTCTTTTGGACAGCAGCACGGATAGCATTGATATCCACCTTTCCAACAGGCTGGTATGCACCCTTGACGACGTCAGGGCGGTCATCCTGTCCAGACCCGCCATTGAACCTGGTCGACTCGTCCCTTCCCTTGCTCAGCTCTGCCATATTCACTTTCGTCGGCTTGTACGCGGACTCGACTTTCTCGAGCTGTGACCGGGAGACCTGAGGCGCATCAGCACCCCAGCCGTCATCGTCCACGTTGTCCTGCCGCCTATTCCGAGCAGCCACAATCGGATTGAAAGAACTTCCTGTGCTCGAGGTCGTCGGTGTGAACACAGGCTTCTTCGCAACAGCAGGCGGGGCGGCGGACGAGAGAGGCGCCGAGCCACCAGCTGTGTATTTCGCACCAGATGCGTCGGAAACTTTCTGGACAATGGCCTCCGGATCCAAGTCGGCGTCGGAGCGAGCGGTTATCTGCACATGGTATCCGTGCAGGATTTTGGATACTGCCGAAAGATGGCTGGTAAAGTAGCCCTTGGTCCGCTCGGGGACACCTCCACCACACCAGGCGATGAGCACATTCTTTGGGAGTCCAGTATTGGGGTCCTTGACCTTGACGTAGGCGAACTGGATACGTCCTTCGTTGAAATCCTCTATCAATTCGGAGAGTTCGCCCTCTAGATGGCAGAGCTAGAGATCAGTATATCGCCCGGTCCTAGAGCGGGGCCGGAATTGGCGGAAGCGGGAGCCTTCAACGTTACCTCCTGTTGTTTGGACCTTGAGGATGCTTTCCTTTGATCCGCCGTCCTGTTGGAAGGCATTGACGAGAGGAGCTTGGACCGAGAACAGCGCCCAATGCGCGTAGGTAGAAGAGCTCGACTTGGGGATAGCTGCGTTGACGACTCCAGCATAGCTGCTTTTGATCGACGGCCCGTTGACCGACAGATTCAGAGACGCCATTTTCTCACAGCTTGCGCTCGGCTATGTGGACTTCGCCCACGGACAATAATCAGAAAAGACTAGATGAATAGCAGAACTATGAGTTCCCTTGAAAAGTCTTACGAACAGTTGGAGTGAGCTTGCACAAATGCAGGCTGCAACTGGAGTGAAGTCAGTTTGGTTGGCGAGGCAGTGCAGAGACCGGGTCAGGGTCGCAGCTTCCCTGGTCCCGCACTTGTTGACGCAGCTTTGCGCAACTGGGAAGGAGCGGGGCAGGGTGAGCGGTAACGGGCTCCACATTTGGGTGACCTGGGTTCCATTGTCTGAGCATCGACCACGGAGGCTGGAGTTTACGGGGCCGACAAGACGGTGGATTCCCGACCTGCTCGCAACACGATACTTGTCGGATGCGTCATCAAATCAACTGTGCCTCAAAGTGCTTACACTGTGCCACGTCAGTACTTGGGGAAGACGAACGCAAACTTGTGCGTCCAAACAATGCGGAAGAGATGGCTCGAAGTACTGCTCGTCACTCCGGCCATCTCATACATGCTGACTTCATATCTGACTTGCTAAAGCAAAGTATTGAATTGCGATAAAACTTGGAAAATAAAAGCCATTTGCTGTCGCTGATTCATATACAAGACTGCCATTCTCCCCTGGCACACCCCAAACGCAAACTGGGGCGTGTTATATACGCTGCCGGTTGGTTTCTTCCTCGTCATTTCATAAGCTCGTACGCCGTACAACCGGCATCGATATCCATCAAATTGCAGTTCAAAGGCTGTGTTCAACCACCAAGTGAGATAATGCCAGTGTGCGACCCGGACTTCTCAACCTTTGCGCCATAGGAAGCAAAGCTAAAAGGAATCCTTTGCACCGTCGGCTAAAAAATGGTTTGACATTGGCGGAAAGTTTTTATCGTCGTCTAGCAACATTCGGCGGCGCACTCGCAGCAGTCAGCGCAGCATTCGCAACCCTCCTCGCATACGAAGCAACAGCACAGGGCAGCCAGACAGCCTTGCAAGCATCCGCCGCCGCCGCCACTGCGGCCCTGTCGCGGAGGAGGGCCTTGCTGGTATTGCATTTGCTGTTGAGGAGGATAACCGTAACCGCCACCTCCGTGCTGGGGAGGTCCGTAAGACTGCGAAACACATAGTCAGCAAGAAGTTTCCACCAATTCATAATCCTATGATAGAGGAGCCGAGACTTACCTGCTGAGGATATTGAGGGTAGCCCTGCGGCGGCGGGCCGCCATACTGAGGCCCGCCTCCTTGGTAGTACTGTTGGGCTGACATTGTGTGTCTGATAAACTCAGGTGCGCCTGCGCTCTATGTAAGCCTCGGCGACAAGGTCGGATACGGTTCAATCCAGAGAGTATTTGACGATGATGGGATGCGCACGAATGGAATTACACGACACAATGGCTGAAGGTTCGATGCCAAGGATCCGGGGACGAGACGAGTGGAAGGAAGCTGAGTTTAAAAAGGCTGGGCGCCAATGGTGGTTTTAAAGAGGTGCACGGGCCTAAAAAGCGTCGGCATCGGAGTGTCACAGGTTTTACGCAGTGCTGTGAGAAAAGCACAGCCCCAGTTGGCTCCAGAGAGGACTCCAACATCCTACTGAAACACTGCAAGGCCTATCAAGACCGACCAACCAGGCAGCCCATACTCCAGGTGATTCATGTTGTCGAACATTCGGTCCCTTCCTCCAAGCCACTCTCCTGTGCCGGTATCCGCCCTCGAATAAATGCGCCACAACATGGTTGACGCGCGGCGTTGGTCCACTTGGCCGCCACAGACGCCAACCGGCGGCTACTCACTCTGTCCGCTACTCATGGCCCCATCAGAACTTCAGAAGCCAATATGCGCCAGCATCCACCGCAATGGCCGCTATGGCAGGCTGCTCGGAGCACTCCCGATCCAGTACTCCTTCGACATGTCCGGCGCGGCCTCACCGCAAGTGAGACAGTATCTTCTGACGGCCAATTGGCGGGGCTTTTCTTTTAAAGATCCTTCTTCGATATGGTACATAGTGGATGCCATAGATATTGGATAGTGGTAGATAGTAAGGCGCCTGAGACCATTGGTGTACTGAAGCTTCGTCGACTTTCTCCCATTTCGCAAGAAGGTCATGGCTACGGGGTCCTGTTCATGGACCTTACCACGGTCCATCCTGAGTAAGCCTCTGTCCGCGTCGTGTCACTCTATGTAATCTCGTGCAGAACCATGCATATCCCGAAGCACTGGATCAGATGATCAAAGTAAACCGGAGAGTGATATTCAGGGACACGGGATTGTGCAGCTCACCATCACCCGACCACACTGCAACTTGCAAAAGGCGGTCGGTCAATGGAGCTTTGAGGCTCGAATGCCTTGGAAGTTTCTGCACAGAAGTTCTGTGCAAGGGCATTGCGCTTGGCGTGGGGCACTTTGACATCTCTGATGTCATCGAACATCGAAGCCGCATGGACGTTAAGCCATCCGTCAACAAGGGACTACCTACCGTAACATAGCAAGTACGAGGCCGGTGGCCGCGACACCTTGCAATGGTGTTTGGCAAGGAGACATCTTGAAGTTCTTGCCAGTATTCGGAACCATTTATACTTAGGAGGTACCGTATGCCACGCATAGGAAATGTGCGTGAGTAGTAGCCAGCTTAAGCCTACCGGTAGTGGACTTGACCTCATTCACCGCAAACCTTTCCAGCTCCAATGCCCACGGAAAGCGACGATTTGTCCGCTGATGGGCTCCGGAAGTTATCACTTTGGTACCTTATTGCTTTCCAGCTTTACTTGAATCCTTGGTCTGCTGCGAAGGTGGACTTCTGTACAACGACACAACCTTGGCAGACGAGGGTCAGTTTCTGCTAGCGCAGTCCCAGTGGGCACTTCGGGAGGGACCTGAAAGATGAACGATGTCTGTATTCCATCATTATTTCCCGTCTACCACAGTGAAAGTTAGACTAGGTGCCGTAATTCAGGACGGCAAAGCAAGCACTCCAGTACCGGGTTGCTTGCTCCGGGTCGCATCGACCCTCACTCCTCGCCTTCCCACTCGCCGGAATTGTTCGACCCTAGTAATGAAATGCTGGTTCCTGGCAGGGATGGTTTGCAAGCTTACAGAGTGCCGCAGTAGTATTAGTACGATCGCACCCCACGTCTGCACTACCTCACCTCTCGCTTGCCAGCAAAAAGACGGCGTCCTCTCCGTCTCTTCACGACCTCTTCCCAACTCTAAGCTTGCCATTGCTTGCCTCTCAGCACTGAATTTCTGCTTCTCCAGCACTCAATTCCTATCAAGTACCTAAGATTGTCATCATTGTTCTCAATCAGGAGCTGTATTCCGTTGAATTGACCCCTCCAAGCTTGTGCGGATGAAGCTGCCCTCCAGTCGCATCATAAAGTAACAACGTGGGGCAGCTGTAGCTTCTCAACAGCTCCAACTTCTCCAACATGATCCCCAAAACCATGATATCAAACGAGGTCTACCTCCTCCCCCTGAATGATGACGGCTCGCCGAACGTGCCGGGCGAGTACATCTACCTCGCCCCGAAGACCAACGATCCCATAACCGTGCGGTTCGCTATTGAGGGGACATCAAGCATCTGCCGGCATGGCAGCTTATGGGTCAACATTCCGGAGCATGGAGCTGAGTTCCGAAGGGACAGGTTCCGCGAGTTCAAGTTAGAAGATCCCCCCCGAGCAAGGCTGTCGCAGTCGGGGCTCTCGCGGACACTGACACTTGCCGTGCTATTCTAGGCTCGTCCCTGACTTCAACCGCACCATCGAGATTTCAGTCCTCATTACCCAGCCTGGCGCTTTTGCCTTCTATACCACCTACGCCGAACTGCCTGACCTGTCAGAGCACTTGGCGGCTAAGGCATCATCAAAGGTAGAATACAAAAAGACGCCGCTGTATTATATCGATGTTGCTCCCCGTCTCAGCCTCGACAGCCGGCCTCTGCCGCTGGCTGCTCTCTCCGTCTTCTCTATCATAAGTAAATTCATGGGCAAGTACCCGCAGGAATGGGAGCGCCACTTGCGGGGGATCAGCGACCGCGGCTACAACATGATTCACTTCACACCGTTGCAAGTTCGCGGTGCATCGAACTCACCATACAGTCTCTACGACCAGCTGGGCTGGGACCCGGCTTGTTTTCCAGAAGGCGAAAAGGATGTCCAGAAGCTGGTGGACAGCTTGGAACGCAACCATGGTCTCCTGAGCTTGACGGATATTGTACTCAATCACACTGCGCACAACAGCGCCTGGCTTCTGGAGCACCCAGAGGCAGGGTACAATCTCACAACTGCTCCGTGGTTAGAGTCTGCCTATCTTCTTGACACTAAGCTTCTCCAGCTCGGGGATCGCCTCCCTGAGCTCAACATAACCACTGATTTGAAGTCAACGGACGACCTGGTCAAGGTCATGGATGCTATAAAGTCCGAGGTCATCGCTCAAATTAGGCTTTGGGAGTACTATGCTCTCAATGTGGACAGGGATGCCGATGCCGCAGTCGAGGCATGGGTGGCTGGAAAGGCCTCATTCCCTGAAGGTGCCGTCGGCCCTGGAGGGGTTGAAGGTCTGAAATCCGCAAGCCTGAAGGCGCAGGCTGATTTCGTGAAAACCGGGCTCAGAGGGAACGATCGCCTTGGGGAGCGGTTCCGAAGGCATATCGATCCTAGCATTGGAGCTGCACTTCTGTCTGCTATTTTTGGAGAATACGACGAAAGCAGCCCCGATTCTGCCGATCAAGCGGCAGCCAGGACAAAGATGGTTGAGGTTTTGGACGAGGCAAACTTGCCCTTCTACCAGGAATATGACAACGAAGTGGCCGATATCCTTCAGCAGCTCTTCAACCGTATAAAATACGTCCGGCTTGACGACCATGGTCCGAAACTCGGCCCCATAAACAAGGACAATCCCTTGGTCGAAAGCTACTTCACCCGTCTGCCACAAGACGAGAAGACAGCTAAGCACAAGAAAGCTGATCTTGTCCTCGTGAACAACGGCTGGGTATGGGCTGGCAATGCCTTGGTTGACAACGCTGGCCCGAGTTCCCGCGTTTACCTTCGTCGCGAAGTTATTGTCTGGGGCGACTGTGTCAAACTGCGTTATGGTAGCGGGCCGGAAGACAGCCCCTATTTGTGGGAGCACATGACCCAATATGCCCGCATGCTAGCCAAGTACTTTGCTGGATTCCGCATCGACAATTGCCATTCTACACCGCTACACGTAGCTGAGCACATTCTAGATGAAGCTAGACGCGTGCGGCCAGACCTATACGTCGTCGCTGAGCTGTTCACAGGAAGCGAGGAGATGGATTACGTCTTCGTCAAGAGGTTGGGTCTCAGCTCGCTTATCCGTGAAGCTATGCAAGCGTGGAGCACCGCAGAGCTGAGCAGACTAGTACATCGCCATGGCGGTCGACCAATCGGTAGTTTTGAGGTTGACGAAGTTTCAAAGGGTGATGTGCGGAGTCCTAATAAAGAAAACGGTGAGATGTTGAACGGCAAGGGGGAGAAGACGTCGCGGGAGATTATCCGTCGCATCAAGCCCCAGCCTGTTCAGGCTTTATTCATGGACTGCACTCACGATAATGAGGTTCCTGCTCAGAAGAGAGACGCCAGGGACACTCTGCCAAATGCCGCGCTCGTCAACATGTGCGCAAGTGCTACGGGCAGCGTCATGGGCTACGATGAGATCTACCCGAAGTTAATCGAACTGGTCACTGAGAAACGGTTATATACCTCGGAGTCGTCAAAAGCCGCTGTCAAAATTGGTGGAGGTAAAGGGGGCATAGGAGGTATCAAGAAGCTACTCAACCAGATTCACACCTTGATGGGTAAAGATGGGTACGACGAGACTCACATCCACCACGAAGACCAGTACATCACTGTGCACAGAGTCCATCCAGAGTCGAGAAAGGGCTACTTTTTGATTGCCCATACCGCCTTCCCAGGATATGGCAATGGCAACGGCGCGTTCAACCCAGTCCATCTCACAGGCACACGAGTCCGCCACCTTGGGAGCTGGATGTTGGAGGTGGATACGAGTGAGGAGTCCAAGAAGGAGGTTCTGGAGGACCGGAAGTATCTTCGTGGTCTTCCTAGCCGAGTAATAGACCTGCCAGGAATCCGAATTGAGGTGAAGGGTGACGAGACCATCATCACCGTCCGCGACCGGTTCCCGCCTGGCAGTATCGCACTCTTTGAGACGTGGATTCCGGCCGCGGAGCATTCAGCTGGTCTGGACAACTTCGTCACATCCGGAGCGAAGTCGGCAGTGGCAGAACTTGACATGAACGACCTCAATTTTCTCCTATACAAGTGCGAGCCCGAAGAACGTGATTTCAGCGACGGCAGAGATGGCGTTTACGACATACCCGGATATGGCAAGCTGGTCTACGCAGGTCTACAGGGTTGGTGGAGTATTCTCAAGGACATCATCAAAGACAACAACCTAGCACATCCGCTCTGCCAAAACCTCCGTGACGGCCAATGGGCCTTGGACTATACCCTTGGACGTCTAGAGCGTGCGTCGAAAACGGAGCAGTACCCGAGGTTGCGTAAGCCGGCTGCATGGCTAAAGGATCGTTTTGATGCCATTCGCGGTATTCCCAGCTTTCTGCTGCCGCGGTACTTCGGCCTCGTGTTAAGAACGGCTTACATGGCCGCCTTTGAGCGAGGCGTGTCCCTGATGAACGAGAACGTTCGCAAGGGTCAATGGTTCCTACAAAGCCTAGCCATGGTCAGTGTGCAAGAGACTGGACTTGTCAAGTCAGCGTCACTCTGGCCAAACCGGCTCGTGCCGTCGCTGGCCGCCGGCCTCCCTCACTTTGCTGTGGAGTGGGCTCGATGCTGGGGGCGTGACGTCTTTATTTCCCTTCGCGGTCTCTATCTCGGGACTGGGCGTTTTGCTGAGGCTAAGGAGCATATTCTAGCCTTTGCAAGTGTGCTTAAGCACGGTATGATTCCCAATCTTTTATCAAGCGGCAATAACCCGCGGTACAACTCTCGCGACTCAGTCTGGTTCTTTTTGCAGTGCATCCAGGACTATACTCGCCTTGTCCCTGATGGTCTATCCCTTCTTGATGAGAAGGTCAAGCGTCGGTTCTTGCCTTATGACGATACCTGGTTCCCTGTCGACGACCCTCGGGCTTACAGCAAAGAAAGCTCCATCCGAGAAGTTGTCCAGGAGGCCCTGCAAAGGCACGCTGAAGGCATGAGCTTCCGGGAAGCGAACGCCGGTCCCACGATTGACATGCAAATGAAGGATGAGGGCTTCAATATCGATATCAAGGTCGACTGGAATAATGGCATGATCTTCGGTGGAAATCAGCACAACTGCGGTACCTGGATGGACAAGATGGGTGAGAGCGAGCGGGCGGGAAGCAAGGGCGTCCCTGGCACGCCGCGAGACGGTGCTGCCGTGGAAATAATTGGTCTCCTTTACAGCACCCTCAAATGGCTTGCCCAGCTCAGCTCAGACAAGAAGTTCGCACACTCCGGCGTCAAGAAAGCCGATGGCTCCGAGGTATCATATGCCTCATGGGCGAAGCTCGTCAAGGACAACTTCGAGCGTTGCTTCTTCGTTCCCTTATCCGCCAAGGATGACTCTGCGTATGATGTCAATACCGCCATCATCAACCGCCGTGGCATCTACAAGGACCTTTACCGCTCTGGCAAGGAGTACGAGGACTACCAGCTGCGGCCCAACTTTCCCATTGCCATGACGGTGGCACCGGACCTCTTCGAGCCGCAGCACGCGATGCACGCCCTATGCATAGCAGACTCGGTCCTGCGCGGTCCTACTGGCATGGCGACCCTCGACCCGGCAGACCTCAACTATCGGCCGTACTACCACAACAGCGAGGATAGCGAGGACTTTGCGACCAGCAAAGGCCGCAACTACCATCAAGGTCCCGAGTGGCTGTGGCCGACTGGGTTTTTCTTGCGAGCACTGCTCAAGTTTGATCTTCAGCGTCGGCGCCCCGACGACTCCGAGGGACGGACGGAAGCGTTCCAGCAGGTCACCAGGCGTCTCATTGGGTGCAAGCAGATGATTGAGCGCAGTGTGTGGGCGGGTTTGACGGAGCTGACGAATAAGAACGGGGAGGAGTGTGCTGACTCGGTATGTTCTCTGCTTTTCCTGGCGACCGCGGTTCTTGAATGATATATGCTAACACGCGACTTACAGTCCCCAACCCAAGCTTGGTCGGCTGGGTGTCTGATCGATCTCTACATGGACGCAGCCGAGGAGCAAGGCGCGACGTCCCAGGGGCAGCCTCTACCTCTGCGGTAGTGATGGACGAAAAATTCTTCATGAGACGATTCGAAAAGGGGAGCTTTGCACTCAACATTTCTTAAAAAGAGACTGCATTGAGAGCCAAAATCACAGGGGAGGTAGAAGTTACGGACTCGCGGCAAGCTTGTGGGCATGCTTGCCGACACGATAACCTAGGGGTCATCAGGGATTCAGGGGCTCTACACGATTTGCTTTCAGGGATGACTGTTCATAACGAATACGACGCATTGAGTAATTAATCATACCTATAATTCACATCGTTCTGCGCCTTCAGATTGAGGCAATTTTGATGCTGCTCGACTGCTCATGGGCCCATGATGTACACCGCTTGCTTGCCATGACAAGTCCATAACTATTTATGAAGAATGATGAGGCGATCCGCCAAAGGATCATGCCAGGAAGCCATTGACTAGCTCAGACGCTCCTTGAGGACTTGTCAATCTAGATATATACATATATCTATGTACACCGTCTAAAGTAGCAAGAACTACTCACTACGCAGGCGGACGAGGTTCAGGCAACATATCGTAGCACTGTGATAAAATTACTATAGCCTCCAGCTCCGAGCCCGGTGCCTTTTTCTTAACCCAGCCATTCCTATCCGGCGTTATGTTCCCATGGAAGCTCTCCAGGCATATCTCAGCCCCGAGAAGGCAAACGCTCCCTGGCAGCGGGAACGCGGAACACCCGCCAGCATACCTCGTACTAGTATACTAAAGTGACGCTCTGGTACCTTCGGGACGTCATCATAAAGGATAGTCCAGAAAATAGCGTCCGCGTATAGACACCACCGCCTTAGCCCACTGTATGTATATAAAATGCCCAACGCCAAGAACCCCTTGCCCATCCGTCGGTTGAGGGCGGAAAAAAAGGAGAGTACCGTCGCAAAGGCGACTCCGACGGCTGGACAATTCCCAATGTCCAAACCAGGTTGCACAAAAAAACACGACTCCTTCGAACATCTGGGACACAACGATCCCTTGCTCACGTCCGCTGCGTGACGTTCCACTTCTTCCTCTCCTTCTTGCTCTGCTTCCTGGCCAGCTTCTCCTCGTCGTATATACCCGCGGCGGAGAGTGGGGCCGGGTTGAATAGGCCCGCGCCGGGGACGTGGACGGACCCGGCGTTGCTGGCGTTGGGCACGACGCGGCCGGACTCAGTGGCGTGAGCGAGGCGCTTGCCGAGGGCGTACTGCCGGTCCTTCTTGCGGAGGTAGTGGCGGCGCCAAATGCAGCAGCCGATCCAGATGCCGGCTATAGCGACCACGACGATGACGAGGAATATTACCCATTGGTAGTGTGTGGAGAGCCTGGATGTAGGGTTAGAAAACGACGAGCTGAGTTGGTATGAGGACAGATGTCGGGCTTATAGCTTACCATGTCCCGCCGCCATTGTTGCTACTGCTACCGCTCCCCGGACTTGATGTCCCGGTCGTTGATGACGTCCCGGTCGTCGTCTGTACCGCGCCCTGGTTTGCGCAGAAGCTCGTGTACCAGCCCTGGATGCTGCCTAGGGCATCTGGTGTAGCGGCGCATGCTGCGTCGCAGGGGCCGGCTGTGGTGCTAGAGAAAGCGGCCAGACGGGCGTCCTTGCAGAAGCAGGAGTCGTAGGTGCCGGCATCGGCGGTGGCTACTGCGGGCGGTACGCAGGCGCCGTTTACGTCGTAGAGGACACCGCACTGGGAGGCGCAGGATGGGAGAGAGGCGAATGGTACGACTGTGGTTTGTGCTGCAGTATGTTAGTAGTTATCGCGAGGGACAGGCAGGTATAGACGTACCCATTTTCAAAAGTTAAGTGGTATAGAGTGTTAAAGGAGCAGCAGTGTTGCCAATCGAAATGATGACGGACTTCTCAGTCGTTCGACAAGGTGTTGGTTCGAAAGTTGACGCTTTATCCGTAGCGTGAATATTAGGATTGATGGCTGCCAGGCTAGCGATATCCCTTGCTCGTATTTGCGCGATCTAGGTATCCTTTGTGGAGGTAATCAACGTCCAATGTCTAATGTTCGCTATCCCTAATTCTTTCCCTTGATGATATAGCTAATTCCAGTACCAGGTTGGAGAAGCGAATCCCCTCGGTCAGTGCGGAATATGCACTTCGAATGTGGAGGAGCTGGGGTGCGTCGCAGATCGGCCCAGTGTCAGTCTATTCTCGTTCGTCGTGGCTGCTCAATGCGAAGGCCGAACTGGAACTGGAACAAAAGCAGCCGAAGCCAAGCGAGCGTCGTAGTTCCGTCGAGCAATACAGAGACACTGCGGGATTCTTCCGGGGAACCACCAATCCTGCGATGGTGGGAAAAGCGAACGTTGTATGTCCGAAGAAGTGGTGATTGTGGAGAGGAGGTTTGGACAAGGGAAAGATGGCGACGACATAAAGGAGTCGTTCGGGTGCGGTCCGCGCGTTGTGGGCTGTGGAGGCGGCTGCAACCCGCTGAGCCCAGCATTTCAGATGGGTGAGACGGAGAAAATTCAACTGGGCGATGCGTCTTCACACTGCCACCAGTCCAGCATACGAGGATCCGGCCGGCCCGCTTATGGCCACTGGCAGCGTGGTACTGGCCCACCTTGACTAGATTTCCTGCACTCTCTGCCCTGTTGTTGATGCGTGAACCTTGCAGCCATACCTGCTGACGAATGCCACCATTATTCCACCCGAACCAAGAAACGCGAAACTAAACCCCGAGCGCATCTACACGTAGTGTAGTGTACGGTACTGCGTATTAACATTGACACTGCGTATCCTAAAGACCATTTTGCTGAAGGACTGTCACGTAATCGTGTCGCTCTTCGTGCATGGTATTGTAGATTTCTCGACGAACACTTTGAAATTACCCGCATTTTGCCTGCACAGCTTACATACTGCTATAGAGCACACATCCATCGATATCATGTCTAATATACCAATTTTACTGTCGCGTGAATCCTGGCTTCAAAATTGCCCAAGCACCGCCTTGCACGTTCGTCTGGGACGCCTCAATTCCAATGCCGCCAACCCGCCAAGCTGAGATCTCGCTTTTGACTTACCTAGGTAAACTTGGCACGAGCGTTCTTACGTCATGCTTTTCACGTACGGATTCCGTATGTCTCGTTCCCAATCTCAGGCAACTTACTCCTCACCTTAGGTGAGCACTGAACAATCCTATGGTTGGTTTTTGTCCAGGTGCTTTCTGTCCTGGAAAGAATATATCCGGCGGTGACATACCGAGACGAGAGTCACGCAAGATCATTGGAACTTCCTTTTCATATGGTGACTTCGTCCCTTACTTTGACCGCATATCTTCTTTGTTTCCTTCGCCGATTGCCGACCTTAGGGGACATTGCATCGATATCGGCTGCGACTTCCTCGCCATTATACCCAGCTTTTACACGAATGCGCAAGGAGTTAGGCTGCTTCTAGAAGGCCACCTACCATATGTACTTGCTTCATGTGAGTTCGATTGGAAAGTGGATAGCTTTTCCACATATAGTAGTATCCTACTACAGCTGGCTACATGATGACGATTGTTTAGTGTTATTTAGACGTTTTGTGAACTTCGAGTTCAAATGAGTTTGCATAACAACGATTCAAGCAATGACACAAGCGTGCCCAAGCCCGTCCGGGGATGTTGAAGGGAAGATCGCGGAAACAGTCCTGCTCGATGGCAGCTAGCTGATGTAATCAAGCTGCCGCACGAGATTGTCCATGGCCACGTCCATGCCCTTTGTGGCCGTGGTCCTTCTTCCCAGAGCCCCCGTCCTTTCCATGCTTCTTCGAGTGCCTTTTGGCGCCCTTCTTAGCGACACCCTTCCCACCCTTCTTTATCTTATGTACGTCCTTGTTCTGGTCACCATTGACAGGGCTGACATCCTCAACGGAGCCCTGAGCGGGGACCTCAGAGTCGTTTGGGGAGCTGGGCTGAACGAACCCGCCGGCCTCGTTCCCTGCTGTGTCCTGACTGTCACACAAATTGTTCGGGAACCAAGGCTTGTCGCCATCGGTCAAGAAGCGGCTCAGAGAGTAAGGTTTTCCGTCAGAAGACGGCATGCCCTGGCCGCCAATGGCATATCCCTGGTCAGGTGCAGCTTCGTGCGTGTCATCAAGGCCATCAGCCCCGATGCCGTATACATAGTTGTTGGCCATGTCTCTTCCAAGCGTCAGAAGTAGTTTCAATCTAGCAACCCTTCACACGCCTCTTTTCGGAATGGTGTATATGTTCCTTACCTCGTTACGTCGGTCTGATAACCGGTTTCAAGAACTGATTCACTGTGGACGGTGCGAAGCTCCAAGACTTGAGTTGATAACAAGGGAACTTTGTTGTGGGCGCTAGGTGTTCTGTCTGGTTGACCTGGGAGGAACGATCTATATGGTTTTCAGGGCACCACTATCTGCTCGTAGACGATTACAACACATTGTATGTTCATACAAGGGCGATCCCTGCGTTTTTCTCGAGGTGTTATTTGACATTGCATGCTGTACGAGGCATTGGGCTTGCTTCTCCTCGAGATCAACGGCCCTACGGGCACAGCAAACATCGGCTATCTGAACAGGTCCAATACCGGCTGATGGCTGTCAATGTGGCCAATGGTAGGCGCAGACAGTCTGGTCCGTACTACGCGGTGCTGATGGTAGCGGTGTATCGTGGCCTGACAAAGCGCACACGAGGGTGACTTGGAAAGACGAAGCGACTGAGAATGAGATGGCGGATGATACACTAACCGGCGGCACCACGGATAAGCATGGTGATAATATGGCGTGGCAACTCACGCGCAGCGTCTGTGGGCGGCATCGCTACACAAGTGCTCAGGCAGCTGACGATGTTGATCGCGATCTTTCACCAGTTTTCTGGCATGAGGCCACTCTATCGTCACGAATGTGTTGATATCAAGGAGGCACCCGTGATAGATCAATAGTCGAAAGATACACCTGGTCGATCAATGCAGGCATGAAGCCACCAACCATGACAGAGACTTCAGAATTGCATATGCAGGTGCCCGCGTGTGAATGTTCTTCATGTTGTGTTGCGCTGTTGAGCCCCGTTGCGATGTCGGAAGTTTCTCAATCGTCCATTCCCCTGCACCAAACGAGTAGATCAAGAGGCAGCGTTGTAGCGATTGAGATTCTTAGAAAGAAATTGACAACAACATCTACCACCTCCGGCTTTTCCTCCTCCCTGACATCTTGCTGTTTGGTCTTCGACATTGGTACAACCACCACAGTTACCTCGAGGAAGCACCAACTTAGTCCACACAGTTGTCCCCCTCCTCTTCGACATAAACTCTAGTTCGTCCCTCGTTTGGCACTCAACAATGCCTTTTGCTCGTACGGCGATGAACATCAATGATTCCGAGGCGGGGAGATAATTAATGACACACATGCCCCTGTTCGCTATACCGCTCGCAATCCTGACGTCCACCGGGAAAACATGGATTTCGTGCTACTAAGGAACTGGTTACACCGCAGCAGGCAAGCCTGGATTAAGACAGGCTGTCAAGGTGATGTACCTTAATTGCGCTGTTGCACACTCGAGCCTACATGGTAGCGAATTATCACTCATAACGCGTTGTTGTGCCAGGATCCGTCCTACTGAGATATTGTACGCCTAGGATATTCGGGGTATCGGTGTGTGTGTGACACCCAAGACGAAACTATGAGAAAAAGGAGTCAAGCGAGACTGGCAATACCCATCCAAGGTTGTCGACAACGAGGATTGCTGGCCGTCGTCCAGCTTCACTGTTATCCTGCAGTTTGCAAGTGAGCAGGCTTTGGCCAGGAAGTGGTTCGGGTTAGAGAGCGGCGCGTACTTATGCTGTGGAAGGTCGACTGAGACAAATTTCAATAGAATACCGACACTTCGCCGGGATTGGCCCCATCAAGGATCAAGCCACAGAGCCCGGACGCAGGTGAGAACTGATGTGGACATGAATACATATACTTACCTGTGTGTGAGGCAGTCTTTCTTGTACCACAGTGCGCACCTAGGATACTCCTAGTTGATGAACACTAAAATAGCTGACCAGAAATGGTCCGTCTCCTGCTTCTGGATCTTCCTGTTCGACTTGACAGGTCGTGCTCCAATACTGCAAAGTGTACTACAATAACCCCCACGCGCGTCCTCTGGCGTGGATTGCCAGACAGGCGGACCGGCTCTGGCGTTTCCGTCCGTGTACTCAACCCTCGATATACCGTCATTGAGCAGTGGTTCCAGCTACACACACGACAGAGACAAGAAAGGACAGACTCGACAGCGGCGGCCAAAGAACTACTACCGACTGGTGCCACACCGCAAGCAAGGTGAGGAAATCAGAAGTATAACGCAGTATGGGCGATGGTTTCTGAAACAACAGAAGCAGGCTAATAAAGGCACTTTAGTCTTCCACTTTGGTAACCCAAGCAATGTTGAGGAAGGCGTGCCTTGAGGACATACGTAGTCGTAGCTGGCTAAGGTAGGTACTAGTATGTAAAGTCAAGCGGCGATCCCGTGACTAACTTTATCTGGACCAAGTGCTACCTAAAAGCTTGGGCTAAGGCCCTGTGACGTCGTCGAGTCCTCAATCAGAATAATTAAAGACCAAGACCAGTTGTTGACCTCTAGCTTCGAGTACACATTTATCGTGCAGTAGTGTAGGCATCACCAACCAGGCACCTATTGTTTTACGACAGCTGTTTCTACCGTCATCAAACGAGACTATTGTTCAGCATGGCACCGCCAGGCTTTCATGTACGGAATACGGTACGTACAGCGCTTCTACTGTATTGTCTGGGGTTTTTATATGCTGGCTGCTATTGTCTGTTATTGTTGCCCAATGGTGAGTCTATAGTTGGGCTCAGACAGCAAAGTTGCTGTTTGCTAGCCTCAATGGAGCGTGTTTGAGCAACAATAGAACTCAGCCTCGAAAGACCACGCACCTTTTTCCACTGGTATATATGTCTTGGGCCTCGAGCTCCTTTCCCCGTCCTCCACCCGTCAGCGCCCGCCTACGGAACACAGAGACCCCGCCCTCTCCAAAGTCTGGACGCCTGATTCCCTGTCTCACATCAATCACACATCCCTGCATCACTGACTTGGGCGCCGCCGTTGCTGCGTCTCTTTCCCCGCAACTCATCCTATAACTTTTCGCCCGCAATTTTGCGCCCTCTTTTGCTGCGGATTCGCCGATCTTACAGCCTTTTCGCGCATGACTTCATTATCCCTGGATTGGCATTGAGTTTGTGCATGTGTTTTCGCTTGCGATACCCCCCTGAAGCCTGGAATAAGGTAGCTACCGACCGAGCTCGGCGCCAATCGATTTCAACTGCCGCCTACAGGCAGACGCCGGGCGACCCGATCGAGTGGGAGCTGCCCTTGCGCTTCCCCCTGACGCCGCCCTATACGTCACCGAACGACCACCCTATTACTACCTAGCCACCTCCAACCTCGCCGTCTATTTTCCCCTTCCGTCGAACCCGGAAGTCATGCCTTTCCGGCAGAGAGTGGCCCGCAGGCTGGGAGATGCTGTGAGCTCAGATTCCGATTCCACTTATGATACCCCCCAAACCACCAAGCCCCTCATGTCAGATAAGGAGAATGAAGGGGGAAAGCAAAAGAAGAAGAATGAGGCAGCGAAGAAGGCGAGCAAGCGCGGCACCACTGGCAAGTCTGCCCAGAGTGGAAGTGGTGGCATCAAGGCTGCTGCCAAGCGGACGAAGCAGAGCGACAAAGTGTTGGCCCAACCCAATGCCAACAAAGTCACGAAGCACACCGGTGGTGTCGGCGAGCGTGCGAAGAAGAAGCCTTATGAGAAGAAGATTTATCAGAAAGTCGCTCGAGTTACCAGAAGTAGCACAAAGCTAACTGGACAGCTTTCGCCCGATTCGAAACCATACCTATCGTGTAAGTCACTTGCTTGTCCCGTTCCTGCTCGAGCGTTGCTCTTCAGCAAGTGGAATTTCTCGCTGACTTTGGCACTGTCTAGACTACGATGTGCTTCTTACCCAGGAGGATGTCAGGGCGCTCAGGTCGGAGTGGCTCACCGATAACGTCTGTCCGCTCCTCAACCGCTCCCTCGCGCCGTGACTAACACACTGGGCAGAACATTGCTTTTTGGGAGGAATGGCTCGAGCGCGAGATCCTCCCCAAATACCCACAAGCGCGCATCGTCTTGCTCCGGCCCAGCATGACATTCCTGTTGATGAAGGACCCGAACCTTAAGGATGTCAAGGAGGCCCTTCCCAACCTCAACAAGGTTACCCACATCTTCCTACCCATAAACGACAACCGCGACGTGCAAAAAGCAGAGGGTGGCTCACACTGGTCGCTGCTCCTAGTCTCGACCATTGACGGTGTGGCCTTCCACTACGACAGTTTAGGCGGGGCCAATAACTATGAAGCGCGCCACTGCACTACCCAGCTCTCACGTGTGCTGGGCAAGCAACTCAGATTCCAGGCGCTGGACGATTGTCCACAGCAGGAGAACGGCAGCGACTGCGGGGTCTTTGTGTGCATCCTCATGCGGCACCTGCTGGTCAAGCGGCTGCTGAACGCCAACGCCAAGGAGAAGGTGTCAATGAGCATGGCCAACAAGCAAATCGACTCCTACGGGGGTCGGAAGGAGATGATGAAGATTGTCGACTCGATGCGTAAGGAAGCTGAGAGGAGACGCAGCGTCAGTCCGTTTGCTGGGTCGAGCAGCACTCCGCCGCGCATAGAGTAGAGTTCTGGCAAGTCGGAGTGGCTCCAGAGGCTTTGGATGACTATACGCCGTTACAATGTCGACATGGAGGACTGGCAGGAGATTGACGGCGTTGAGGTGTAGGAGTTGTGGTCACTTCATGTTGGTAACATACATGACGCACATGGCAGGCAAGCGGCAGTCTGGAGGTGTACAGGCAGCGAGTCATTTTGATTTCCTTTTGGCCTTTCTCGAAACGGTTGGACGACGTGATTATGTTGGTAAGGCGTCAATGTCATGGCTTGGCGTAGGGCGTTGAGGATACTATAGGACCGAGGGACGGACATGACTGGGGAGAGCTTACTCCGGCCAGCTGGATAAGGAGGCTTTGAGTAGATGATAGTCTCGTTTGCTTAGCATTTCATGAGCATTGAGCATTCATGACATGACCGAACTGCATCTTTACTGAGGAGTAGACCATTGCCGTTACTAACGACTCGACGTCGTGCCAACTGGTCATCATCAGGGGTTCGGAGTGATAAGAGGACTGCCAACCATCTTGCAAATTTTTCCACTCATAGCTCGGGTATCATTGTCTTTTGTTTCTCAAAATAGCCGTGCTCGTGACAATGCACCACAGCCAAGCAACGCTCTTCAGCAGCTACCTGTTCGCACCCGTTGCGGGAATAAAAGCCGGATTCTGCTCCATGGTAGCAGATATGAACCCCCTCAAGGCAGCCCACCTACTCGCCGTTGATGGCGGCGCGGCCGCCCTCTCCTGTGTCTGTGCTTGTGTCTCCGTCCCCGCCGTATCGGTCTCGACCTCCATCTCCTTCGCCCCCGTCTCAGTCCCCTGCACAGCAGCCAGCTGCGCCAGACTCTTGCCGAACCTCTCCATCTCCCCCTTGACAAGCTTCTCCCGCTTCTTGAGCGCGCCGGGCTTGCTCTTCAGGCTCTTGTGCCTGACCTTGCCGCTCCTGGCCTGGGCGCCGTCCTCGACCCCGCCGCCGGCGACGATGTCATCCAGCGCGTCGCCGAGCGATTCGAGCGTGGCGACGAGCTTCTTGCTCGGCCGCCGCCGCTTGAGAGCCTTCTTCCTGGTGGCGGATTTCTCGATCTTGGACAGGAGGGCCGAGTGCTTGATCAGTCGCTTGTCGCGCTTGGTGTCGATGAAGGAGTCGGACACGACGTTGTCTGGCCGGTGCAGCTTACGCGGGAGGAGAGGGTCCGCGAGGCGGGCCTGGGCCTTTTGGCGGGCTGTTGGCCGCTTCTTCTGGACGGGGGCGGTGGGTGCCTGGGATGGTTAGCTATGAGAAGGGGGAGAGAGCTGGTGGAGGAGGGGTTGGTTACCATTGTGAAGAAGCCCGGTCTGTTGTCCCTCTCTATAGGATATTCAGGCACGACCTTGGCGCTTAATCAAGGAGCTCAATTGGAGGTAGTCGACGTAAATCTTGAGATGTGGTAGGTACTTTACGTAGACTTAATCAGGTGCATTCAGATGGAGATCCAACGTCCCTCGAGATGTTCCAAGTGGGTTACTGTCTGGCGCCTCCGGATTGTGCCCACAGCAACTTTTTAGCGGGGCTGTTATCGATTATCGGATAACGAAGCGATAAGTGACTTATTCATCATCGCAGCTCTTTGTACGGAAGCGTGTAATGAGAACCATGTGCTAAGTTACCCCTAGACATCAGAACCTGCAAAGACATTATCAACGACGTAAGCGATGGAAGGCGTCGACCGTGCAGTTTCGGTACTCAGAAGCCGCGTTGAAACGGCGGAGAAAGAGCTGGCCGACCTAAAGGCACAACTTGCTCAAGCAGAGAAAGTAGCACAGGAAAGGAAAAGAAGTCTTGACCGTAGTGGCACTCGGAAGTGGCCATTGGAAGCCGAGGAGTACGAACGTTATGGTAGGCAGATGATCTTGCCGGGCTTTGGTGTTCAGGGTAAGTTTATGTGAAAGTCCATATCAATGTAAAAAGGGAAATAAGACTAAAGCCAGGCTCAGGACAAATCCAACTCAAGAACTCTCGCGTGCTCATAGTTGGCGCCGGTGGCCTTGGATGTCCAGCAGCAGCATATCTCGCTGGGGCCGGAATAGGGGCCATTGGGATTGTAGACGGTGACACTGTCGAGGCTTCAAATCTGCACCGCCAGATCGCTCACACTACCTTCCGACTCGGCGCTACTAAAGCACACAGTTTGTACCGCTACCTGTACGATGTCAACCCGCTGCCAGAGTACAAGCTGTACGAAGAACACTTGACGCCACAGAACGCAGAGCGCATTGTGAGCGGGTACGACGTCGTTCTCGACTGTACGGACAACCCGGCCACCCGTTATTTGATATCGGACATCTGCGTGTTGCTCGGCAAGCCCCTCGTGTCCGCCTCAGCCCTCCGCACCGATGGCCAACTGATCGTGCTGAACTGTCCCCCAGCTCCCCAGGGTTCTAAAGGCGGGCCGTGCTATAGGTGCGTGTTCCCGCAACCACCTCCGCCGACAAGCATCCTCAGCTGTGGCGAGGGAGGCGTCCTGGGTCCCGCCGTAGGGACGATGGGCGTCCTCCAGGCCGGTGAGGCCATCAAAATCATCATCCGCGGCCACCACCTCCCTTGCGATGCGGACTTACATCATGCCCCTGAGACAATACTCCCACCATCCCTTCTTCTTTTCTCCACGCCGCTATCTGGACCTCCGTCATTGCGCACCGTTCGCATGCGCAGTCGCCGAGCGGACTGTTACGCCTGCTCCGGGTCATCAAACCTGACACTTGAATCCTTGAGCGATGGAACTGTGATGGACTATGTACAGTTTTGCGGTGGCCTGCCGTCACCGGAGTCTACGCTGTCACCCGGAGAGCGAGTCTCCGCGGCAGAGTACGCCGCGACAACGCGAACGGAGGCCAAGGATCACTTGCTCCTCGACGTGCGGGAACCGGAGCACTTTGGCATCGCTTCAATCGAAGGTGCAGTGAACGTCCCGCTTTCACAATGGAAGCCGCAAGAAAGAGCTGGAGAGGACGCAGGCCAGGCACTGCCGGAATGGTTCCCAAGCGCACTGCCAGAGGATGCTCCCATTTACATCGTATGTCGTGTCGGCAACGATTCACAAGTTGCCGCTAGGCGGCTGAAAGACATGGGCCTGGATAACGGCGGGACGAGGTTCGTTGGCGACATTAAGGGTGGTATGAAGGCCTGGAAAGAGCAAGTCGATCAGACGACCCCTTTTACCTGATGCATATGTGACTTCACAGTTAGAGTATAGATAAAAGAATCATGACTGTGATGTATGTCAAGAGGAGGCTTGGCATTCCGCTTCCTAGTTGTATTTGGCCGGTTTGCCCTATAGTACAGTGAGAGGAAGGGTCCGTGGTAACGCCAGTGACGAGAGAAAACCTGGAAAATCTCGGGGATGAAACCGAATCATCGTAACTAGCGAAACAAATATGTGGCTTTTGGGTACGGCTGCCACATAGAACCTGATGAAGGCTCTTACACTCCTCTCTATCCCACTTCCGCTGCGCCACGAACATCCTCATACGAAGGTGGTCCGCTTCTTGTTGAACGCCCTCTGGTCTTTCAACCACTGCCTATAACCAGCGACGCTCGATATCTTCTCGCCGTAAAAGTCGGGAACTGCACAACAACGTCAGTAAATCATTCGTAAATCAGCGTAATACACGCAGCGGCAGGACGGAGCTCACCAGGATTCCCCGCCGAGCTATTACTGGGGTCGACCCGATTCTTCTTGATCCGCGCAAAGAACTGCACCTCCTTGACCGTCATCTGGTTCTTATATTTCCTGTTGATGGCGTAGAAGACCTGGGATCCCAGGGTCGGCCCGACCAGCCACCCCAGCGCCGCGGAAGCGAAGACCATCAGCCCCAGCGTGATCATGGGGTCCAGCGGGATCTGCGAGACCAGAGCGTCGGCCGCGCCCGTCGTGAGGACCAGGGCTCCGCCCGTGCCCGCCGCAAGGGACGAGGCCACGCTGAACAGCAGCTGCCACCGCCGGCGCGTCTTGCGCAGCCGGAAGAAGGTGTTCCAGTCCAGAGGCGGCTCGTCGGGGTTGGCGCCGGCGTTCTGGGCGGACTTGGCTGCTACCCGCGCCGCTGCGGCCGCGTCGGCATCGTGGTCTGTTGCTTGCGGCCGGGAGAGAGCGGGGGAGGTTGAGATCTGGCGGATGAGTGTGGAGGGTGTGGGCGACTGCTTCGGGGCTGTGCACGCTGTCTGGCGGTTGCTGCGGGAGACGGAGAGCGAAGATGCAGCTTTGAAGGTCGAGTAGGGGCAGGCCTGGCTGCTGCGGATGAGAAGAGCAGGTTGGATGGATGGGCGGCCAACTCCCACCCGGAGCACGGATGTGGTTGTTGAGGTCAACATGATGGGTTTTGTTGGTAAGTCCAACAGATATCAATGGGGTTTCAATCAGATCGAGAGGTTAATTGAACGAAGCAAGGAAAAGGCAATGAGTGGAAATTGGTGGCATTCACGTTGGGAAGTTTGTTTGATCAAGCTTCCACAGGGCTGATCGATAGCTTTCTAGTCTTCGTATCAGACTAGAAAATCTACGTCAACCGTGGAGGAGCCGCTGCGCAATGGCCAGCTGCCAAGCACGACCAAAATGGTGGAGTACCGCGCCACACTACTGAAAATGTGTGCGTGCGCAGGTACTGGGACATAAATTTAGGCCTCAAGATCAGATTCAGTTGATTTCTACCTTGAGACTAAACGTGACATGAACGATTTAGAGACGCTGCCTATTCAAACTTGCAGATATTAGAGACCAATGGCAACTGGCCGGTCATTATTTTGTCGTTTCCTTACCAATTTTTTTCACATCAAGCAGTTCTAACAGACAGAACCGCGTATCTAAGCCTCACTTGTAGCTTCTCTCGAGGTTGAGAATCCCTGAGGCTCGACAGTCTCCATGTCTGTTTCGTCTGCCCACCCCTCCCTCTCGTCCTTCACCGCCCGTACAAACATGGCATCCAGTACAATAGCCAACAGCGCGATTCCCGCTCCGAAGATTAGCGCGGCTCTGAATCCCAGGACCTGATCAGCCGTCTTCTTGTGCACCTCTGTCTCTACCGTCCCCGCGAAACCCAGACCCAGACTCGTGCCATACAGATTCAGCGTGCCGATGAGACTTGCAGCAACGCCCTGCTTCCTCCGTGCGACGCTGTTACTTGCGATGATCTGGGCTGCTACAAACACAAAGTCGGGACAAAACCCCATGAAGATGGAGGCCGGAAAGACTTGCGCCCAGTAGGTCTGCTGGACAGGCATTGTAGCTAGCAAGACGTTGGCGATGAGGATTGTAGCTGTCCCGATGGCCATGATCCACTGCGCCGCGAGGCGGGGGATCAGCCAGGCCGCGAAGAACGTCCCGATCGTGGCGACGATGCCGAAGGGCGTCCACTCCACGGCAAACTGGAGGATCGTCTGAGACCGGAGGATCTGCAGCCAGGCGACCATGTACCAAAGGAAGATTCCGTTTGACATGAAGCTTAGGAGCACGACGAAGACAAGGGGTACGAATGAGGGAGAGGTCCAAATGTCGAGTGGCATGATTGGAGATTTGGTAAACTTCTTCTCCCAAACCACGAACAGGCCCAAGGCTACTACGGACGCGACGAGGAGGACGATTACGAACGGAGTGTTCCAGCCACTTGCGGGGGCTTGGCTGGAGAAAGGTTAGCGAGGTGTTTGGGTCATTGAATCTCGGACATAGAGTTCTTACTTCCAAGCGGTGCTGAACAGGACCAGACCTCCTGTTCCCAATGCCGCACCAACCCAATCGACCGTCCCATATCGATCAAGGGGGTAATCCTTCGGTATCAGATATCCTAGAGGGCCGAAAACCAAGGCACCCGCGATCGCCCTGACAGTGTAAGCCTACAACATCACACAAAGTCTATGACGCAGACAGGAACTCACACGCTGAAGAATATCCACTTCCAACTAGCAAACTGGATGCAAACACCGGCCCAGATCGCACCGAGATAGCCTCCAATGGGGGCCGAGGCACCAAAGAAACCCAACGTGATGTTTCGCATCCTGCCAGGGGGTATGGTAGTGCTAATCAAAGCCACACCATTCGGCATGATTAACGCACCCCCTATTCCGGACATAGCTCTCGCAATGTTGAAGCTGACATAGCTGGTGCAGAAGCCGTTGATCATGGACCAGAGGACCAGCCAGACAGCTCCAGCGACCATAACGTGACGGTGGCCGTAGACGGTGCCGAGACGGCCGCTGATTAGGACAAATGTGCCCTGTGTCAACCTATCGGGGATAGTCAGTGAATGGTTTTTGGAAGAGGGGGCAGGGATATTAAGTCGCACGGATAAGATGCTGCTGCCCAGTTGGCTTGCCCGGGCCCAGCAGGCACGCCTAGTGCTTTACTAATCTCGAGACCGGCTGCTAAGCCCACCATGTTTGATATCATCTGACGACAGTCTTAGAACCTCTCCCGCGAGTCACCAGCACGGTTTCAGGGGTTTAGACATACTTGCACCAGATTGCTCGCCACGATCAGAGTTATGATTGCCAGCCTTCGCTTCGTCCCAACCGGGGACACCACCTCATATGTTCGTTGGTCCGTCCCAATTGGGGACACCACTTCATATGTTCGCTGGTTCAGAGTACCATCATCGCCTATCAGCTGATTATCTGGAAGAGGTGGGTGCTTTTGCTGGGTAATAATGGTCAATTCCACGCTCTGAGCTTCGGTCTGGGAGCAAGCCATGGCTGAATATGACAGCAGTTAACTAATTCGGAACTAGAATTACTGAGCCTACGAGAGATCGAACACCATAATCGAAACTCAGCTTGGCCTGCTCGGTTTTATACCTTCGTCACAACTCGTCACATCTCTATGCTCGGCGTTCTTACCGAAGTTTTCCCGGATGGCGGGAAGTGTCTGAAAAGGGGAATTCCGCACAACAGGTCGGTGAGACAGTAGCTAAGAGCCTAACCAGTGATAATGCTGATAGCTCGTGACGGGACCACCATTCAAGGCGGTGATGCCTGAGTCTAGAGCAATGCAACATGCGCCGACATAGGTCACGGGTGGCACAAAGCGGGTTCCCGGCCCGGATTGAAAGCTCAGAGGTTCAATCAACAATGCTTTATACCGAAGAAAGAAGTCATGATCTGGCTCCGATACCCCCGAGACCTAGGACTGCAGTTTGATGCGTGATGCATAGTGCTTGCTGCATCCCCCCTACTGTGATTCTGTGTCTGTGTGCCCAAAGTCCAGACCACCAAAGTAAGCTTTTCAGTCGGGCGAGCCATATTAGCGTCAGTAAATATCGGCAAGATCATTGGGCTGGCAAAACTTCGGGTACGCTAGGAACTGACGCACTGGTGAACCGGGCCACCCAGGATACTGTACCCAGTATGCATGCTAGACAGGAACAGTAAACGATCTACCTACCTAGGTAGTTGATGTACTGTGCATACCGTGTCCGATCAATACCGTCGATTTTGCTATCACTCTGCTCCTTGATTAGGTAGAGACAATGCAACAGTAGAGCAACGGCCCTCTCTGTGTTCATCATTCATCGTGTGTACTGTACAAAGCAACTGTCGCCTCCAGCACTGCCCTCCTTAAGCTCTGACAAGCTCCATCTTTACTCCTCTCTTACCCGTGACCTCGTCCTTCTGATCCGACACCTTCACAACAACCTTCTGGAACAGCTCGACCCTCTCCGTCCTGCTGCCCGAAATGCTAAGCACATAGTTCTCGGCATCAAACTCAGCAGCCGGCTCGGGCTCCGCCAAGTCCCGCAACCTGATCAAGCCCTCGATGCCGAACCTCGGCACAAGCACCACAAACCCATTGCTAAAGATCTTGATCACGAAGGCGTCTTCCTCCGCGGCCGGACGGCCCCGTAGCGCCTGCCCGACGTAGTACGCTATGCTCGCACGCCCGGCCATCTGCGCGTTGCGGTGCCGGATGTTGATGTTCTTGCACACCGCCTCGAGGCGTCCGCGGCTGCGGACCGAGGGATCGACGGCCTCGTAGCCGATCGCGGCCGCGAGCTGTCGGTGGGCGACGAGGTCGGCGTACCGCCGGATGGGGGACGTGAAGTGCGTGTAGATCTCCGAGGCGAGCCCGTAATGGCGGAACTCCGGGTAGGCCTGCGTACCGGAGCAGAAGTACTCTGCGCTCATCATGCAGCGCGTCGCCATGATGCGCACGAGGGTGTTAAAGAAGGGTTCCTTGGGGTCGACGCAGGCGTCGAGGCTGTCCGCCAAGGCGCGGGATGACTCCACGTTTAGTTCCAGGTTGCGTTTAGTCTTGAGCTGGTTGGCGAGTTCTTCGAAGTTGGTTTTCGGGGGGGTTGCGTGGCGGCGCAGGATTGCGGTCTGGGGGAAGGCTTGGTAGATCCGCCCGGCAACGCTGATATTGGCTAACAGCATGAACTCTTCGACTAGGGAGTTGGTGTCGAGAAGCTGCTTGGTCTTGACGTCGATCGGGTCCGACGTCTCGGATTCCATTTGGATCTTGACTTCTGGGGAGGACAGGCTCAGGGCGCCGGCATCCATGCGCTTTTGCCTGAGCTTTTTGGACAGAGCAAGTAGCGTGCGGATGCCCTGGGTGAGGTCGTCTTGTTGTGAGGCATCGTCGATACGCAGCTGGGCTTCTTCATAACTGAAGGCCTCGCGAGATTTGATGACGGACTTCGTGAATCTGGAGCTGACAATGTCTGCGGACGGTGACATCTCCCATATAACCGAGAAAGCATACCGTTCGACGTAAGGTTTCAGCGAGCAAAGATCCGTACCCAGAAGCATAGGCAGCATATCGATGCGCTTATCTACGAGGTAGACAGTAGTTCCACGGATACTCGCTTCGCTATCCATGGCGTTGTTCGGTTTGACGAAGTGCGAGACATCCGCAATGTGAACACCGACCTCAAAGTTTCCGTTCGGTAGAGGTCGAGCGTGTAGGGCATCATCAATGTCTTGACAGCCAATAGGATCTATACTGCAGATGAGCAGGCCACGGAGATCCTCACGGTCTCTCCAGCCTGGGTCTTCTGTGCTGGCTGGGACTTTCCAGTCATGTCCCTCTTTCGGTAAGCAGTCAAGCACTGTCTTGGGGAAGGGCCGATACTGGACATCCCATTCGAGGAGAAGAGCCTCGGTCTCAGCAGCTTTGGTCTCCAGCTCGCCCAGTGACCTAATCAGGTGCCCTACGGGGTGCCGAGAGTCCCTGTCCCAGGCATCGATAGCTACCAACAGCCGCTTGCCGAGTAATTCAGCAACCTGCCTGGTACGCAGGCGGATCTTAGGGATCTTCTTGTCCATTGGGATCAAGAAAACTGTATCCTGCTTCCTGCCTTGACTGGCGGAACTGACTGACGACTGGTCGATATGGCCCACATACTGTCGCCAGTTCCGCTTGATCACGCCGATAACCCTTGCCGTAGGTTGAGCAAGAGCCTCGGAAGCCTTGCTCTGGGTTCGCTTAACCTCCTCTTGGAGTGCCCTTCTCTCTTTCTCTGAGATCAAGTCGACAGCGTCTTCGGTATCAGGGTTCTCGTTCTTGGTCATGGTATCCTCCTCGATGACCTTCGAGGACGGCTCTTTCCACTGGTCTTTTGGAAGCACCTCAACAACGACCACATCGCCATCGATGGCGCGGTTGATGTTCTCTCTGCCTAGAATGAGTAGTGCCTTGGGGAAGGCCGGTACACGGATGGAGCCTTCTAGATAGTTGTAAGGCGAGACACTGAATATGCCTTGATGAAGGACGCCGGCTTTGACGCCAGTCATCATCTTGGACAAACTCTGATACTCAGGATACAGATGCTCGCCAGGCTTCCTATCCCTGGTGACGTCACGATCCTGAGCGTCTGGTATCATATCAAGCAGCTTATCTCCATCCTTCAGCTGACCGACATATTCAGCCAAGGAGCACGCGTTAAGTCCCTCAACTTTTGCTTTGCGCAGGTTGTCCTTGTCATTGCTGAGCATAACCACCGCCGGGACTTTCTTCGTCCTTGATGTCTTGGCCAGGTGCTCGCCGTACCACTTGACCGCCTTCCTGACGGCACGGTCGTTGCGGTCGTTGACGGTCTCGCCTTCGTCCCGAGGCACGTAGGTCTCGAGGCGGAACTCGTTGAAGAAGACGTAGAAGCGCTTGTCCTCGCTCTTGGTGAGGCCGACAAGCCGGTTGTAGAGCGGCAAGGACCGGTTTCGCACCTCTTCAAGGACGATCTGAAGGACAACAACATCGTAGAATGCCGAACTCTGTTCAAATAGGTCCATCGCTGTTAAGAAAGCGTTGGTGTCGGGGACTAGGTAATGGCCTTGCGGGAACGTCTTGGTTCCCGCGGGCTTGTCGGACAGTACGAACGGCGTGACTGTACGCGAGAGTCAGAAATAAGGAACATAAGACGAATACTACCACGCTGGGGGTTTCTTACGCTCGCCAGCAGCATTTCTTGGAGCCGATTTGAGGCATGTCTGACAGAGGTTGGAAGAGCACGGAATGTCCTGGCGCAGGTAGACCTCGCGGACGATCTTTTGGACCTTGCCGCTCTTGGTAGACCTGACGTACACCTTGCTCGAAATGTTCTGGGCGAAAGGGTCTGCGCCCGCTGTGCGCTTGAGGCTGGCCATTGTACTCGTGTGCGCCGGGTGATGCCGCGTGAAGCTTTACTGCTATGATTACTACAGGTCGTTCTTGCCCCACGAAGTTTTGAAGTTGCGATGGTAAAGTTATCTTATCGCACTATCTTATCGTTAGCCGCGGGACTAAGCGCGTTGGGTCCAGCAACACTGATCCACCTGCGCGTCGACATGTAGCTTTGATGGTGAGTCCATTTGACGTTTAATTTGTTACCGAAACACAAGCTCTGGGGCCGCCGGGAGAGCCTCTTTTGTCGATCCACACAACTCAAGAAGATGGTGTCGGTTCCAGTCACCTGGTGAGATTTGAAGAGGGCAACACAGAAATTTAATTTAGGCTTTTAGCCTACTGGGTGGTGGCCTGCAGAACAGCCCTACCTGTGCGCTTCGTCGAGGGTGTTACTCGATTCGTATGCCGTCCGAACCCCGGCTTGAGCCAAAAACCACATCCCCATTGCCCTCACTGACGTTGATACTTGGTATATACAGGTAGGTAGGCCTGCCAGAGGACTGGAGCAAAGGAGAAACTTGACAAATACGACCTACGTGTCACATCGCATCGCAGGACCCTTTGCCTACGAAAGCATCAGTGGTAACACAGCGGGTAGGGGACAAACTATCCTGCCGTCAACTTGAATCGCTCCTTCGCTTTGGTGCTTACTGTGTAAGGAGTTTCATCCCAGTATAAAAGCGTCTGGCAAATCGGTTCGGTCGGATCTTGCCTGGTTTCGACGATGCAGGAGCTGGCAATGATGAGTCAGGCTATGAATGACGTCTTGGCCTGCTATATCGTTCTGCTCATTAATTTTCGGTGGCCGAGACATTGAGAATCACGCAAGCTCAACACCTAATCCCCATTCGAGGCTTGAAAGTGAGCCATCGCTGTCACTGCGAATATATCCCCATCTCGCATGTCCGGCGAACCATACCAAGAAGGGAAATCAAAGCGTGGGAATTAATGAACCAAGGCCGGATCATATGATCTGCGCGGATTCACCCGGCGCATTTTGCCAGATTACAAGCATTTTCCAAGCCTTGCTCTTCTCACCCTTGCGACGCTCGGATTTTGGGGGTCGCAATGGGGAAATCCATCGCCGTTGGGCCTGGACAGCCAGAGGCCAAAGCTTGAGTAAGACCAGATTCGCACACGACGATCTAGAGATTCAGAGACATTTCACCCACAATCGGTGCCAAAAATAGAACTGTCCCGTCGCTTGATAAGATGAGTTGCCAAAACTGGTTTTCACGAGGCTTCACAGCATTCGGACAGCATTCGGACAGCATTCAGGATTGTGGTCATCAGTCTGCTTTCAAAATCGATTAAACGAGTGCGGTACGAAGCCGGAGATATGAGTAGCAAGATGAGAAATTCAAATGCCAGCTGGAGCTGGAGCCGCGAGCGACTTGATATTCCATGTCATGCAACGTTCTCTTTCTCAAGAGCAAGTTGCCAGGGGCCACCGGGTAGTCTACTGCATAGTAGGCTGATGGTGCTGGTCTCAACCTCACATGGTCGACACTCCGAAGCGAGGAACACCGACAAGCTGCGTCATGGTTCTATCGCCAGCAGCAGGCACTATCTCGGCGTATTTGCGAGATGCAACTCAAGACCCGAGCTTGATAACGTGATAGGTCTGCATATGAGATATATCTGCCACTGGTGGGATAAGGCTCGAGTCGGCTCGTACGGGGGCCAACCGGTTCTGCCCCGCGCTTTAGCTTGGTGTCGCTTGTTGGGCTGTCCACAACGATGCTCTCTACTTGTGAAATTGTTGAACAGAGGAAGTCCCTCAAAGAAACGTCTCACTACCATGGAGCTGTCGTCCTGTAGGTTGTATGTGACGATGCAGCACTATGCCGTCCAATAAGTGCATGAGACTGGTTGGTTTGGCTCGGCATTGACGGCTAGCGCACCTCAGCCCGGCTTTGGGAGGCCAAACTACTACATACAAAACAACACCCTCATCTCTGTTGCACAAGGAAAGAGCTTGCCGACGAACCTGTGCGCCCCCACTCCATTCGGCTTTCCTAACGGGAGCAGTGAAGCCAGCATCCGGGTCTGCTTCGGCAAGATGCGAGGTCCGTCTTGAGGGGTGTCTACTACTGCGGGAATGACATACATACAATATGGAGCCTAGAGATATTGGCAGTTCAGAGGGACGCTGCAACGGTACATCTCTACATGGTTGGTCCTCGATGGCCAGTGTGGCCTACACCTCCATCGCTGGCTGCGGCATGTTACACACATAACGAACAGAAACCGAGAGGCGATGTAGGCGAATGCAAGAGCGGGTAGCAGGGGACTATCCCGCACAGTCGAGGGCAAGAGTGCTGCAAGAAGCAACGACAAGCTACTTCCGTATCACAGTAGCACTCGCACAAGGGGAAATGTGCCAGAAGATCGCGGAGAAGCTGTAGGATGTGAGAGCGGTAGCGCCAGTGCTTCCCGCCTCTTTGGCGATGTGGTTGTTGGCCCACAGGCTTCCGGCGGGTGCTGTAGCCTCCCGCAAGGCCTGTGGATGTGTGGAGGCATGACGGACCGGTGGGTGTGAAGGGGGTGGGTATCATGGGTGTGGTCAAGAACCAAGGTCTGGTGATGGGCTGCGCCCCCGGCGACCGTTCCGTTTGATGGATGGGCGGATGTGATGGACCAGGCATGGGGTGTGCTCCTTCGATCTGGGTGCCCGATACAGAAAGCACGGAATCTAGCCCCAGAGTACTGTTCGGAATCTTGTTACCTGGTAATAAGTGGTCAGATTAAAAACGCTTCTACTATACGGTAGATAGCTGCTATGACGCAGTGTCGAGCCTTTATATCGCGCTTCAACGCTTTTATCTTTGGCTTCCTTGGATGAGAAATGCGAGGCGCCGCAGGTTACACAGTCGACCCGGCTGGCGTCCATCGAGTCTGGAGAGCTCGACGAAGTGCAAAATCCTGTGCAAGATCGCGGCCATGATTTGCAGATGGTCCGTGTGTCAGCTGGCCTGCATATAAGTGTCCCTTGACCAATTAAACATCGAGGGTACTGATGGGCCAAGGCAGTCCACACACACTGCTTCCTTTCAGCCACGGTCCCCTGTCGATTTGTTCTCACACCCCCTCCTCTTGGCTTTGCAAGCCTGGCAAGTTCAAGCTTCATACGCAGTACATTCACAGGTCCACACCACCTCGCTGCTCGTTGTCGAGGTCCAGAGTTCCGGTCCTTTGCGACGTGTTAATCGTTCAAGAGCAACAAATGATGTTGCAACACTACGCCACATGTCCCAACAAGTTGAAGGGCATCAACTGCTCAATCGGAGGTGGTTAGCACCACGAGAGAGACAAAACCTTACTACTGTAGGGCTCGTGGAGGACCGATTTCCGTGAGGGGGCTAGGGGGCTTGCTTGGACAGTGTTCGTCGCCTAGCACATGAAGGACTGCGGCGGCGTTGGGTCGACGTCCGTCCAATGAAAGGAGGCTGGATGACTCGTCCGGTTCTTCTGTGCTTTGCCAAGGGAACGAGTGAACATGAAACAAGTTAAGGTCGCTGCCCGTAGTCTCTCACCGCTAGAGCGTCCATAGACGGGTTTCCGACTCTACGTCGAGCGAATATCGACCATGTAACTTATCCATCCTTTGTTTCCTCGAAGCAGAAAGCTATCAAGTGGTCAACTTGAGTGCTGGAACCTCGATCAATCCCGGTCTTTTCCCCAGGACCGGCATATCTTTATGGACCGAGAGTTTGACCGGGCTGGCGTAAGGGGATAATGCCGCAACACGTCCACCGACGAACAGTTTGGTGACTTGCATAAACACTCATCCCTTTAAACATCGTACCCGATAGTCCGCTGTGCCTACGCTGTAGCTTTTCCCCAAGCTGGAGATACGATAACGAGTGTCAGCAAGCAAGGAAGGATGCGGAAACGGGCGAGTATCTGCATGTCTAGGAGATGAGGACGGCAGTTCATGGAGACACTGGTCATGAGTCTCTCTGTTATCTGCGATCCATAAATATCTTATTTCGTCGGGTCTAGGAGCGAGTAAATCCGGGGCCAGGGCCGCTATGCTTACTACCCGTCGTCTTCCTTCTGCCCATGGCTGGTATGCATGCTCTGTAGCTTAGGGCATGTGTCGATGGAGAAGTCGCTGCATGCTGACCTCATTCCATTCTGGAGGATTATCATGCGTAAAGAACCATTCGTAGCTGCATGGCAGACGCGTTGTCCTGGTAAGAACAAGTTATCCACCTGCACTTACGCTACATGTAGGTATAGGCCGGTGTTGATAAGACGTTATCTCCTTAGGTCCATCGAAGTTTCGCATAGCGTAGCGTTTAGCATCACGAGGATAATCTCGTGTCTTACATTTTGACATCATTCCGTCTTCATAGAGAATAGTACTCAACATCCACAAGCCAAGAACCACTTGTGCCGACCGAGGTTACATCGACGAAGCGCTTACGAATGCTTCGTCGAATCCGAGTGTTCTTCTACTGTGATATTCTCTCTGGTGCATCCATTGTGGCGCACAACCTCACCATGTGAAGTCCAGAGGCTGTGCGCCCTGAGCATCGCCAAAGGTGGGGCAACACGGTGTGTCATGAACAAAATGCCCCACCTAGCCGCGGGGTTCAAGTCGGATTTGCACGAATACACCATGAAGACGGTCTGCCAAAGAACATTGCGTGGCTCAGTAAGCGCTGGGGTCTGCACTAACCTGCAACCCTCGCACAACCAATGCACAGATGGTTTCAAGAGCAGATACACAGCGACAGGTCTCCGACCGAGCATGATCTTAAAATTGTGCGATGTGTTCATAAGCTTAAATCGCTGGATTACGACTTCTTGTCCCATCTGATGCTCGACAGATCAGCGGTCACAACTCAGTCAACTCCACTTTGCACTTCACCCGTACGCTATCAAGGTGATCGTCATCCGTCTCTAAGTAAGGTCCTGTGCTATACTCATTCTATAGCCGCCGATTAGACACGACTAGGCTCATTCTATCTGCAAGATACGGGCAAGAACCTGTCAGATCCGTCACTATCTTCGTTCTCGGTTCGATCAACCACTGAGAAAAGCATGTGTCGGGCAGAGGCTAAAGACCCATTTCATGCGCGAAGCCGAGTCTTATGATCCCCGCAACGGAGAGGTTCCAGATTAGGATGGCAGGCAAAGTCGAATTGCAGAAGCACTCACCAGGCTGAGACGTCGTAGCAGCTAATGCCAAGCTCTGTTCCCAGTCGTCGGAGACAGGTCGTAAATCATCTGGTCTCTGAATACGGGCTTGCGCCATATGCAGTAATTTCCCCTCTCTTGCAGTTTGTGCGACCTCAGCTGCAGGCTCGCCAACGAACCATGAGATAGCAGATAAGACATAGGCCAAAAGCTCCCGTATCTGCTAAATCACCAGCTCGCTCCTTACAAGCTGGACAATGACTTAGACTTGAGACTCGTAGATATCGCCGTGACCAATCAACGCGTAATTCATTCGGGTCCTTACCCCTCAATGCCCTGTCGAGTTGGAGGTCTTATTCCGCCCCCGGTTATGACGACAGGGTTAAGGCATCTACGTGCGTACCACGGTCTTCAAACCGGCGGGGCCCTTGCCAGAAGCTCCCTGTCAGCTCCGAAACCAGTCATCTGCCACCCCGGTCGAAGACACGGGCCGTGAGTGCAGTGATGACACTGCACCCTGTCAGTGACGATTAACGAAAAGAGACCTCGGACCTGCCACACTTCGGCCTGGTGTCAACGTCTCAACGAGTAAGCGTTAGCTGCTCAGAGAAGTCGTCTCCATTCTCAAGTTACTTGATACGGCCTTCCGAGAACGCGTAATACATACATAGTAGAAGAAAGCACCTACTTGGCACATCTGCCATCTTCACGGATCTTCACTCGTTCTAGACATCGATCCGCATTGGAAGTCAAGAGCTTGGGGCGTGCTTCACGCCCAGGCGTGTGCCAAGATAAGATCCATGCTGCTTCTCAGCCGCCTTTCTTGCAATCCTTCTGGCTTCCCGCTTTTCCCTTGTCCCTGGTCAATTTCGGACGTGATGGTTTGCTGGACCAGGCTAACCGGAAATTGCTGTCAAAGGACAGTCATTGGGCGTGTAACGCAGCGCAGAACCTTAAACTTGTACGCTATGATTGATTGCCTGGTACGTGACCCTGACAAGTCCAGTTCAACGTACTGTGGTACACGTGTAGAGGAAGGATGTTTGACAGATGATCGTCAGACTGGCGATTCCACCCCGTCCCTAACCCGTCCCTAAACATGATCAGATCGTTCTACATAGGATGTAGTCTATCACAATCCATGAATCTTCTTCCCTTGGATAGCCCGGCTGGCTGCCGTCTGCACGCAATCTACATTTTGAATTGCTGATCTTGGACCTTCTCTGACAGCTCCTTAGGTAACCTACCTTGGTGAACAAGTTCATCTTCCTCCTGCCAGCGTCTGGACCAGCAAACGCAAGCTTTCAAAGGCTGCCTGATGGAGCCAACCATCGATCTCTCTATTCACACCCCTCATCTTCCAATAGCGCCACACACCTGGACACGGACTCAAACCCGCACCAAAGTGCTTTGATGCAGCAAAGCACCCCAAGATTCCGCACTGCGGGGACCCTCTTTCCAGCACGACTAGGATCAGGCTTTGCCATGAAGCTCCTCCGTCCAGGCTTTGTTAGCTGTGCCGTCGTACTGAGCTGTCGCCGGGGGTCAAGTGTAGTACGTACTAGATACTGCTTGTCTCGCGATCGCAACAGGGGCAGGCAGGAAACGGAACATGGGCGATTACCCTAGAGTCTAGCTACTGCGTAGGTAGTGTACAGACACTACCTGCAAGAAAAGCAGAAATACTATGCAATAACCATAACCAAATCCCTGCGCGGCCATCGCCAACCGTATGCAGCACGAATCGTCTCAACTTTCTTCAGGTTGTCGAAAGGTAAGGTACCTATCCAAGCCGCATAGACGGGCCAACCATCGCTCCATCCACTCCACCAAACCTGCCTCCAGGCTCCCGGTCCCCATCCACTCCGTCTCCCTCACCACGTTTTTCCATCCATCCTCCATCCGTTCTCCATTTCCCCATCCTTCGTCCCGTTGCCCTCTGCCTAATCCGACTATCTGTTGGCTACCTTTGCCTACCTTATTATTCTTACCCGTCGCGGCGGCGTCTGGGGTGTTCCGCTTCAAAGAAAGAAAAGAGAGCCCTTTCTTTGTTGGTGAGACCTGGGGGGCGTGTGAAAGAAAGTGCCTTTTTTGTAACCGGTCATTGTCAGCGAACCCTTGCGTGCCCGCCTTTCCCCTCCTTCCTCGCCACTGCAACCAACCAGCTGCGGCGACTAGCACCAGTCGAGGAAGTCGATACATCACCACTTTAACTTTGCCGTGACCTTGTCTGGCCTCGGATTCGCTGGGATCGTGTGCGAGTAATACCACAGTACCTCGTTAGAGCTGTTCCCTGAACTTTGGTAGCCGAGAGTTCCCCGCCGTCCTGCGTCTTTGCGTCTTTCTGCGCGCGACCCCGTCACTCGTCAGCAGGAACGAAAGAACAGAGGCGAGCCGTCGAAGCATTCCTGGCAAATTCGCTTTCCAGCCTTTACCTCTTCCTTCCGTCATCCCTAAGTTTGCTTTACTTTTATACTTTTGCTTCTCATTCGACGGGATCCCATTCTTCTAGGACCAGCCTCTGGGATTTGCGCCAACCATATGCACGACCCGTCCTTGTCTGCATCACAAGTACCCGCAACCCGCTGCAGACCCAGCCAGGCCCAGTATTGAGCCCTCATTCCGCGCCTGTGCCCTTGTGCCAACCTACACGTCAGCCCAACTATATCAAGACACGTCGTTTCGCAGACCCGTCGACGTGGTCGTCTTTTGCCTGCGCTCATGTACTCCGCACAGCCCAACGGCGCTGTTGATAGTGCAACAATCAATCCAGCGGCCCTTAACTCGCAAGGTAAACGTCATTCCCTTTTTAAATCCGATATGTCTTGTGTGTTCGTCTGTTCCGAACCATCCACGGCGCGCGCCTGAACACCCTCGGCCGCCGCTCCCGTTTCCACACTGCAGGGACGGCCCGTCAAACGGAGTGCACGCCTTCTCCTGTACTTGGCCAGACATACCTGTTCCATCCTGCGCGGTAGAATGCGATCGCTTCGTCTGCATCCTGAGCGACAGCGCCGACGACCGAACACTTGATGATCCGTTGCTATACGGCGAAATGAGCGACCACGTCGTCATTGTTAACTGCGGGCGATCAAGATGCTGATAGTTTGAACTCAGACCTACTCAACGCAAACTCCCGGGGTGTCAAGAGAAGTCGGTCACCGGAAGCCTATCAAGACGCCGCTACTCTGGGGTCGGCTGGTGATGACGGTATGTTGTGTTTGACTCTGTGTAGCTCGTCCCTAGCCCCCCGACCCCAAGTTTCTTCGTCGTGTTACATATATGGGCTGTGTGACCGAACACAGTCTGTGCGATGCTGACAGAGTCGTGGCGCGTGCAGGTGAAGGCAAACCGAGAAAAAGAGGAAGACCTATGAAGCCGACGAGAACGCAAGATCTGGGTCCCGAGGCTCAAAGCCAGGTCCGGCCTGCCGCTAGTCAGGTCCAGGCACTACCGCCGCCAATGCCTCAACATATCCCGCCGCAGACGCCGCAGAACCAGAATGCCGCTCTGCCGGCACAAACTCCGACCTACGCACCCTCGCAGGCCTCTCCGCCAAAGCCGACGCCAACGAAATCGACTCTGAAGGCGCTTCCCACCGTGCGCGACCATACCACCGATCAACTTGGCCCCGGAGGAGATGAGTACCTGCCCAGAGAGGTAGACGAGCAGGGTGAGAAGAAGGTTCAACCCAACGGACAGCTCAACGGCGGACGCGAGTACCGATGTCGTACCTTCCTGGTCCCGCATCGGGGCGATAAGCTATTCATGCTGGCCACCGAATGTGCCCGCGTTCTAGGATATCGCGACTCGTACCTCCTTTTTAACAAGAACAGATCCTTGTACAAGATCATTGCCAACCAAGTGGAAAAGGACGATCTCGTTTCTCAGGAAATTCTGCCGTTTTCATATAGGTCGAGGCAAATCGCTATTGTTACCGCTAGGAGTATGTTCCGCCAGTTCGGTAGCCGGGTCATTGTCAACGGCCGAAGAGTGCGGGACGACTACTGGGAGACCAAGGCGCGCAAGCAGGGATTCACTGAGGCTGACCTGGCCGGTGAAAAGCGGCCCGGCGCCTCCAAGGCCAGAGAGGCGGCCGCCGAAGCCAGCCAAAGCAGCGGAATGCTCGGTGGACCGCATGGTGAGATCGTTTACAGCAATACTCCGGCTCAGTTCGGTGGCCCACCGCCAAACCAACTCGTTCAACCAGGTATGCTTGGAGCGCCATCGGCAGGCTCGACAAAAATGCCCATGATAACACTTGGACCAGATTACAATGACACTCGCAGTCGTGATTACTCCGGCATCCTGAAAACCGGTCCACGGCAGGAAATCACCGGCCCAGCGTATCAGGACAGGACTGCTCCTTCTCCAATCTCCGAGCTACATGCCCAAGCTCACCATGCAGCCGAGTTCAATCGAAGCGTTAACGATCAGCGCAACTTGCGTAACGACTACCTCCAGACGATCTGGAGACGGCCTCACGAACAGCCCGCGTCCGCAAACCTGAGCCAGTCGGTAGCCCCTGCGGATTCCTCGGTGCCAACCAGCCGTCCGGCGCAGTCACCTCATAACACGGCGGCAGGCATCCATCAGCCGGGCATCGTCCCACAGCAAAGCCCGCAAATGATGATGACGAGTTCTGCGCCCTACTCGCAGCCCCAGCATGCTCAGAATCAGGTGAATCAAGGCTCGATGAGAGGTATGCCCCAGCTTCAAGCTTCATCAACCCAAAAGCAAGCAAGACCAACAACCTTGTCTTCAGGGTCGAGCGGGAGCATGCCGCAAGCAGCTCAGAGCTACAACTACCCTCCGAATCAGATGTGGCCGCCTACGCCGCCAACGCCCCAGCACGGCTACTCGGCCTACACAGCGCAAGCGCAGCCGCCTCCCCACCAACAGCAGCCACCTGCCCCCCAGTTACGACATTCGAGCTCAGCGAGCGGTCAAGTTCAACCTGGTAGCATTCCTTATTCGGGGATGCCGGGTATGGGACAGGGCTATGGGGCTCCGACTCAGGGGTTATACTCTGCTGAGCAGACCCCCCGACAGTATAGCATGCACCCGCAACCAGGAACTGCACCACCGGTGACCCAGTCGTGGTCGCAGCAAACCCCGGCGCAATGGTGGTCCCAACAGCCGCAGTAGTGCTATTCATCGACGATTTCCGTGACAGAGAAGCAGCCCCAGATCCAATGGTTGGTCAAGAGGGGCAGCTTGGAGTCTTTCGCCTCGATCTATACCTCAAGGCCTCCAGCCCTCCAAATCAGCCGCTGCAAGCGGATGAGAGATATCAAATGACCACGCTTACGAAGCAATGTTATTTTTGGATTATTTAACTGTCTTGCGCTATGTATTCCAACATATATATATTAGCGGGCGGTTTTCTTTTCGTCCCTCCACCATGCGGGATTTCCTCTTCAGTCATTCGCTTCTACTTATACGATTCGATACCCAAGCAGATCAGCGAGCAATTCCGTTCGACATCCAACACACCTTGTCCCAAGTCCTGCGCTTGATGTGCTTGATTTTGGCTCAACCCGTCAGCAGCTGGCCTAATTGATTACACTTGCGCGAAGTTCAGTTGCATATATGTTTTCCGCCTTGACCACTTGCTGTACGGTGCCCTTAACACCGCCGGCTTGTCGTTCGGAGGCTACAATACCCAGGTTTGGGCGGGCGGCCAGATCGTTATTTCTTTCTTTGTCTCGGTCGTTGTATGGTTTGGGACTTGGGCCACATGGCTTCTTTTGGGATGGGGTGGCATATCTGGCATTGGGAAATTATACACAGCTTTCTCGTAATCCGGATTGCATGGGAGATGGAACTTCATGACGCGGATTTCCTATATCGTCTTCTGGTCCGCCCCTTGCTTTTGGTCTGGGCCGTCGTCTTGCGGTGCTCCATGTCTTCTGGTTCTGACCGAAGAAGTACTGGTCACTACATCGACCTCTCCTTTCTTGCACCGACCTTGTGCAACGTGGTCTGTTTTACATCAAGCTTTGGCAGCATTGGAGGAGTTTGGCTTGTGTATTTCCTGTCACTTGACCATCCTTCGTTGTTTTTTTGCCCTGGTTTATTTGAGGCATTCTCACTGGGGTGAGGATACGGGCGCGGAGGTCTCCTTCTGTCTATTGCTTCGTAGTCTTCCAGTTTCTCTCTTAGTGGCTTGCCAGTACTCTACATGTTTGATTCTTGAACTGGATTTGTCGCATGGGATTTGGGGAGCTCAGAATACCTGCTTTCATGGAGATACCTCTGATGCTGAATTGTGTACTCAGGTTGGATTTTTCGGATAGGAGTGACGGGCAGCTCCTCGTATGAAGTGGACTAATATCATTGAACTCGGACGTTTGACAGTCTGCAACTGTGAAGTCGTCACGGATAATCCTCCGCTCGTCATGTGTATGGAACTCCTGTATATATGTGGAGGACGTCATAACTGTTGAAATGCTGGCTTTTCTCCAGATAACGTTAACGGTGTCTTTGTCTTTGCTCATCCATCTTACAATCCCCTTCAAAGGGCTCTTATTGTCAGCCGGCTTCGACAACGCGCAGAAGGCAATGCCGGTCACCCCTGGAAAAGACCTAAGAGAAGTAACGAGGGACGGATCCAGTAGCATAATGGTCTACATTTCCTGGATTGCCAAAAGGCAAAGACGATATCCATGATATGTTCAACCGGGTAACCTTTTTGTTTCGACGCCCAAACGCCTGTAGCCACTCTCGCAACCAGTAAATCATTACTACGACATCTCGACCTCTTCAACAGCAGCCTCATCCTCATCCACACCATCACCCCACAACCCCTCAAGCTTGAACTCCTTAGCCCACTCGGTAACGATCTCCTTCTGATCCGCGGCGACCTCTCCGTTCTTCTCCGCGCCAGCCGTAGTAGCAGCAGCAGTACCCGCAACAGGCAACACGGGTGCCTCGTTCCAGCCCTGGATCCTCCCGTCCCGCCAGTCAGTCACGACAGTCATGGCGGCCGCGTTGATGTTTGGCACGCCACCGCGGCCGAGACGGCCACGCTTCCGCGCGACCTGCACCAGGAAATCCGTAGTCGCGTCGCCCTGGTTCGTGACGAGGGGCGGCAGGTCGTAGACTGCGGCCAGCTTCTCCATCAGCCCCGCCGCGGAGAGGCGTTTGAGCAGCAGCGCCACGGCCGGGACCGGGTCGTCGATGTTCTTGGGCGGGATGGCATTGAGGAGCACGAGGTTGGCGTGGGCCTCTGTCTTGTTCTTGGGGACGAAGGCGGAGGGACCGCCCACCGACGAGGTGGATGGGAATACGATGCCAGGGGAGTCGAGAAGGGTGAGCTTGCTGTCGATCTTGACGCGGCGGATGGACGTCGTGACGCCTGCTTCGGCGCCAGCCGGGCAGGCTGCGTGGGAGTTGCCTCCGCGAGAACCGCCCAGGCGCGAGAGCAGGGCGTTGATCACGGATGACTTGCCGACATTGGGGTAGCCGATGACGCCGACTGAGATGGCGCGCTTGAGGTTGCGCGAGGCGGCGAAGGACTTGAGGGCGCGGAAGAGGGCGGCGCTGGTGCTCTGGACTGTCATGTCGCGGTGGTTGAAGGTGTGGGCGTTCGGGGCCGGGCCGGAGGCGCGGAGGGGTAGGGTGGGGAAGGAGCGGCGCAGGTGAGCGAGCCAGCCGCGGAGCACCGGTGGGGGGATGAGGTCGACCTTGTTCAGGACGAGGATCAGGCGCTTGCCACCGGATGCGTCCGCCATCACCGAGCGCTCGACATCTCGTGAGCGGGTCCCCTCGGGATCGCGGGCGTCGAGGACGTAGAGGACTACGTCAGCTTGGTCGACAACCGTCTTGAAGACCTTGTCGTAGGCACTTCTTGATGTTGCGCCGCCAGTGACCCTTATTGCGCCGCTGTGTTCCTCTTCGTCGTCATCATCGTCTTCTGAAAGGTCTTCGTCGTCTTCATCCATGTCGCTGCCGCTCTGTAGCTCTTTATCGTACTTCTCTGCGGCTTTCCTCGCACTGGCGATGAGCGCCGCCATGGGATTTGATTCGTCGTCTATGTCGCTGCCATCCTCGTCCATAGCGTCCACATCCCCATCGTCGAAGGTTTCGTCAAACTCGTTGTCTTCCTCCATGGCACCCTCTGGTTTTTCCACAGCTCCCGTCCTCGCGGCCTTGGCCATCTCTTTCCGGCGCTGCTGCTCTTCCCTTTTCCTCTCGCGGTCCGCCTCGATCTGCTGGAGGAGCTTCTCCTTGTAGGGGAAGAGGTTGGGGATACCCGGGTCTTTCTTCAATTTGGAGCGCCATTCCGGATTCTTCTTTGCGAGTTTTCTCGCCTTCCGCTGTTTCGCGGCTGAGGCTTTCTCGATCTTGTGCCTCAGGCGGACGGGCGTCCGCTTGGACTTCTTTTCTGTCGCTAGTGTCAGTACTCTGTGCTGCTACCTTCACTTTCACAGGACCGCAACTTACTCCCGGGGTTATTAACACCGGCCATTTGTACGAGTTGAATGGCTATAGAATCACAAGCTTCTACAGGTTGTCGCTGGCTGGAGATATGCTCTAGAAAATCTGAGCGGTGGGCATGGCGAAAAGATTCTGCCAGCGTACACCGCAAAAATTTGGAAATGCCAAGACCCCACCCGACCCCGCGCCAATCGCATTGGCGTTGTTCATGATTGCCCACCTACCCTATACTACATAGGTAGGTGCGCTGTGCCCGATGTCGAGGACCAAGACAGAACGATTGATCTGGTCGCTTTTGAGAGATGGCAGACTCAATTTGCATCTCTCTGTGAGGTAGCCCGTATTGTGGTCATTCAGCCGATGCTCGTATTCCTTTTTCTTTTGTCATGACACAGTGGAGGAAGCGGCGAAGAGGCGGCGGTCCTTCCCGATTCGTTCATACCGCGGAAATTTCTCCTTCTTACTGTATTTAGTATTTATTTCCACCGCAGAGCATACAAAATTGTTGGATTCCTATGTGTTATGTCTTGGAGACCGAGACTGACGTGAAGATACTCTTCTAACAGCTCTAAGTCACGTAATATCATTCATCATGGGAAGTGTAGGCAGCGCCGGAGACTATTCGGCTCCTCCTGTGCAAGTCACTTTCGATGGCCTCCTCTTCGACATGGACGGAACCATCATTGACTCGACAGCAGCTGTAGAGAAGCACTGGCACACGTAAGTCGTCGAAGCTGATCTTCATTCAGCGTCTGAGACTCCCTCCGGATCTGGGCCCCAGGCTAACGACCCGTTCAGAATCGGTGACGAAATAGGGGTCGATCCCAAGGTCATCCTTCAAACATCCCATGGAAGGAGGAGCATTGACATGCTAAAGATCCTCGCCCCTGAGAAGGCAAACTGGGAATGTGAGTAGACCAAGCCACTCGTGTCAGAGTGTCTCGCGTACCTGGCTTAAGACATGTGGTTGCCATCCCTTGCCTGCCACCCGGGCAGAAAGCAACTTCATCCCTATACAGCCGTTGAGGATCTACCCCAACAGACATCCAGGAGATACCCACCACCCCGTATCTCACCTTAATTACTTACCCCTTTATGCTTCATCTCACCCGACCTCCCTTCCTCATCTTAAACCAGACTAACATCACCACAGACGTCCAACACATGGAGTCCCTCCTCCCTCTGCATCACGGTCACGAAGCATCCGAGATCACGGGTGCCCGCTCCCTCCTCTCCTCACTCATATCCGCCTCATTCCCCTCCTGGGCGATCGTGACGTCCGGCACCGTGCCTCTCGTGGGCGGCTGGCTGAAGGCCCTATCCCTGCCTTCCCCCCCAAGAGAGGACCTGCTCATCACAGCAGAGTCGGTGGAGAACGGCAAGCCTGCCCCGGACGGGTATCTCCTCGCCCGGAAACGGCTGGGGCTGGAAGGGGAGGGGAAGAAGGTCTTGGTGCTTGAGGACAGCCCTGCCGGCATCAGGGCGGGCAAAGAGGCCGGCTGCTTGGTGTTGGGACTGGTGACGAGCCACACCGTTGAGCAGGTCAGGGCTGCGGAGCCTGATTGGATTGTGAGGGATTTGGCCAGTGTGAGGCTCGTGGAGAGCGGTGAGAAGGGAGTTACGTTGGAGATTCTGGATGCCTGGGTTGCGAAAAACGCGTGATTGTGGTCAACAGGCTGGCTCTTGCCGGGGGTCCAAGGGGCGGTAGCTACTTGACCCTGGTGACTACGGTCGAAGCTTACATGCGGTAATGACCGTGACGTTGCGGGGAGGAACATAGGCAGATGGGCCGCTGCCCATCTGCACTCAGAGTTCAACAATGCCACGGAGCTACGATGCAGAGTCCGTAGATAGATACAATGGCAGACTCCACCAGTCACTGCGGCACTCACTGCCCGTCACCAGTCAGGCTGACGAGAGTACGCAAATCGCTTCTATCTGTTTTACGAAGGATCTGCAAGGCAGTCCTCATACACGGGGTTGGGCTTTTGCAAACGACATGTCATTCATCCGAAGACGAGTGCCGTGGGTAATCTCCAGCAGCCTACTGGCTATCGTCGACGGCAAAGCAAAATGGACCTCCTCTCCTAGCAGAGGGTACAACACCTCGACATGGCCGCGCTCCTTGTCAACAGTGCACGGTGATGAGATGATCGGTGATAGGACGTCATGAGTTGCGGTGTGATGGACGATCACACGCACATGCCCAAAGCCTCGGCTGGCAGTATCTCGCTGGTGCAGTCGCTTGTCCGGGTGATAGCAGCAGTGGCAATGGCAACATCATGATCTGTCTGGCACTAGACTCTAGCGTACCAAGGGAAATACATCAAGGTACAAACTACGCGAAATTGTCATCGCCCTCGCGGTGAGGCTGGGTGACGTGGTCCCGGACCCAGATCCGGCGAGTAGTATAGGACTGTTCTTCTCATGCGCCCGTGCATCGAAAGGTATTGCCATGATCTGCGACAGGATGGCCGGACTGCAGTCTTCCTACTGATACACTCACCACAGGATGGCCAGCGTTGCAGAATTATTACCCTGTACATGCACGGACTTCTGGCATCGAGGCTCTCATGACCAGGAACTTTGGCGATATCATCATGGTCGACGCCTGTGAAGCTGAGCAGCCCTCCATGCCGCGCCAATAGTTCACTCGGTTCTCGGAGTCCCCATTCTCAACCCCTCCTCTCGCCTCTCTCCCTCTCGGTACCGGGAGCACCAGCCCATCTGCTGCGTAGGAGGGGCCTAGATCATGCAAGCAGACGTGAAAGACGTCGTCCTATCACTGCATCAAAGGGGGGCTGGATCCTAGTCTGCCCGCGTCAGGCTGAAAGCTGATGTAGCTGTTGCCCTGCAATGCTACCCACATTCTAAGGTTTTTCCAAGGCCAGCGGAAAGTCTCTGGAATGCTGGTGGGTTTACTGCCGTGAGGCAGTGGAGAAGCTAAGGCCCCAACAGCGGAGCTAAGGCTAGAAGAGGGCTAGAAGGGTAGTAGAAGCAGCAGATGTCTCAAGACTTGGAGCCAGTCAGGTCGTTCCAACGAGACTTGGTCAGTTATCACTTTCCCGTGCTGCAGAAGTGATGAGAGATATCTGGCGAAGAGGGAGAGTGACCAGAAGGATAGCATCATCTGCATGCAAAAGTGCATGTCTAGACCAGGTCCGACGGGTTGGGAGCCAGGTGACGGTAACCCAACACAGCGGTCTTCGGGGTCGCCAGACTGGCAGACCCACTGCCAGCTGTGGTACATACACAATAGTATAGTAATTTGTGCTGCCCAGGGGCCAGAAATAGGCAGATAAAGACAAGGGTGGGTTTTCCGAGTGAGAGGGGCGATGCTGGAAATGTTTGTCCAGTGAGGGTTGTGCGATACGCGGACATGAGAATGTCCAGAACGACTACTGACTCGACTTGCGACCCTTGTGTCTGCGTTTTCCTGCCCGCGGGAATCAAGAGTCGTGGCAAATGCGGACCACGTCGGAAGACAAACAGTCCGGGATCACACCGACGACTAGCCCTGCGCTCTGCTTGGTACTATGGTACTCCCCTCTTGGTCCGGGGATGACAAGCGAAGGCGGGATGGGACAGTCGATCGTGATGAATTCGCTCTGTTACATCCCGAGTGATTGTGCCAGGGGTCTTGAGAAAGTGAGCAAGGTCCGCAAAGGCCGGAAGAGGAGAGGATCGTCGTCAGCAACCGGTGAAGACAAGGCAGCGTCGTTCCTTTGTTTTTGAGACGGTGGAGAAACTTCGACTTGCCCGCTCATTCCGTTTCTCGCTACAAATCCTAGATCTGAGTCCGATTACACCTCTTTCATCGACGATTGTGCCTCCATCGTAGCGGCTGAGAGACAGCTCGCCGTGGGGGAATCCACACTTGAGCTGGTCGAGCTGCCTGAGGGGACGATTCCGCCCACCCAGCAAACGATGGCATTTAGGCCAAGGAAAACCGACATGCCATCGCCGCATCGACCCGGCTGTCAACTGGACCATACTGATGCTATCTTTGGCTCCTCGCGTTACATGGCAGCCGAGAGACGCTAGGTCATACAGCATACCTGACTGTCCAAGGGGATTCGAGGCAAGTCTTCAGGAACGAGCGGTACAATGGCAGCAGGTTGCGTGAGCCAGACAAACTCTGTGAACGCACCCCAATACCATGGTAAGGTCTGCTCTTTCGTTACTGAAGGACGGTTCGGGTAACGCTGCACTAACAGCCAAGACAAGGCGGATGACTGAACATCTGAGACCTTCCCGTCAGACAAAGACCCTGCCGTTGGCCGTTCATTCCAGTGATCGTGCTCTAAGATGCCTTTGTCTTTGAGCCCTGCTTACCGCATTCGCACAACGTCACGGCTCCTGTGATATTCATTGCACAGGAGGGTATCGGTTGCTTGCAGATTAGACGGTCGGTCTGCCCTTTGCACACCGCCCTACTGAGTATGAGCAATAGGCATATACAAGCCTGGGACCAGATTCAGACCGCATTGGAGAGCCAGCACGGGCTTGGAAGCACAAGCCGAGCGGCATGTGACCTCTCACTTGTGTGATGTCTTTCTGCTGATCTCTTACTCCCTGCGGCATAGGCTGGAATGGTCGCCGATATGCGTAACGTCAGAAACGCTTGTTCCTGCATAATTTCTTAGTCCCCGGGGGTGCACAGAGCCACTGATGATGCTGGGAGGAAGACAAGTGCGAAACGAATTGCGGGATCAACAGAGCTCGCAGCGAAACATACGTGTCACCACCAGGGTGAAGCCAGAACAAGCTTCTTTCGTTCACAAGATGATCTGCCCTGGGGCGGAGAGAGATGGAGACAGTGGAACTTGCCGACGGAGAGATCTCCCCTCGCGGCACTAGCCGATGAAAATCTTTGCTTGATCGGCCCAGATGTTACCCTTGCTGACGTCGTTACCCTGCCGGGGGTTGCCCAATTTACAGCAGTGTCGAGGTGGAATGTTGATGAAGCAGTTTAGAGGAGATGTTTGAGCCCCCCCTTTCTTTCTTTGTCCCTGTGGTGAGTAGTAGTTAAGAAAGTTGCTCATGAAGATCCCGTGTTGATGCTCATTTGGTGGCGTCCTAAGCTTTGGAGGGACCAGCGAAAGTGGGCTTCGCTGAAGCACGCCGGCTCGAGCTTTCGAGGCTTGGAGTTTGGAGCTACCCCTGCATGCACAAGCGATTGTGCGTGGAGATTTTGACAGATCTGCCACTCGCCTGTGCACTTCGCATCTCACAATGTCCACTTTCCTTGCTGCAAAGCTGCAAGGTACCAGAGACACAAACTCATGCGAAAAAAGCCACCGGCAGCTGGTCTGTCCCGGCGTTATTTACTGGTATACCGCGCAAAGCAGGGGAAAAGGAGTTGGGGACCGGCACCGCGCCGATCGTACAGACGATACCATCACTGAAGACGCGATCGGGACCTTGGTGCGCGACCTTATCTCTAGTTCGGGCAGAAAGGGATGGATGGACATGACGATCTGCGGCATGACGACCGGTGCGAGTGCTGTCCCCATTCTCAGTTTTCCTTGTATCAATCACTCTGTACACGATGATCGCCTGCCGGTGACAGCTTTGAAGAGCACCGCCTTAATTGCCATAGCCTTCGTCAATCCCAGCCGATGGCCCGGTGGTCTGAAGATAAGGTCGTGGCGTGACAACCGGCGCTAAAAGATATCCTGAATTGCTAAGAAACACGACGGAGCTTGTAAGCAGAGAGGGACTTCTTTGTTCTAGACTCTAGCTTGTGCCTCTTCCCAAATGCGGCCGAAGTCTCAACGGCGGGTTTTTGGCGCCCTCTCTTGCCGTTGCGCTCAACGGCAATGACTCCTCGACGCGCATCTCTGTGCTGAGGGACGCTGGTGTTGAGGCACATATCGTCTAAGTGAATTTGGGGCTCAAATCACTGGATCCGCGGCAAAGAGATGAGGTGTGCATAATTTAATTCACCTCTATATCGAGCATACGGTCACTGCACGGCCCCGGGTTCCCGGAATGCCTTCGCGTAGCCGACATAAATTGTCACACGGCTCTTTCCGTGATACATATGGCTATGGGCGAATCTCGACCCTACGGTGTGTCGCTTTCCAGCGCCAAGATGTCAGGCTGGTGACCGCGCATAGTTAATGAGCTCAATGCTTTGCGTAGAGCTTTGTTACGGCCGTCTGGAGTTTGATTAGCATCCACTGCGCTGCAGCGACAGTGCAGAGGGATGACGCTTCGAGGTGATCAGTGCAGGGTTCAAGACCGCAGTACAGGCATTCGTACCGTGGGGAGGGGCCAAAGTCACGGCCAAGTACCTTGCTGTGGGCTTGGTGGTGGGCAGATGTTCTGGAGCTCCGCCCATGCAGGGGTACGAAAACTGGAGAGCACCTCTGCAAAACACGTGGCCGCATGGGCCAGAATATGATCTTTTTACTATGGTAATCTCCCATCCCTGGAAGATGCTTCCGAAGCATGACGGTGGCTGCAACAGAACCAAGCATCAATGAGACGACGGTGGGTATCAGATTCGTTGTATGAAGCAACTTGTTCAGCTGTTTTGGCTCTTTACACAGTGGCAGTTAAAACGAATGCTTGAGAGCCTAGGCTGTTGGATGGGCAGACCATAACCCGGCTGGGCTCCCGGTTCTCAATTGGTGTTGCACTTTTTCTATCTGCGCAAAGACTTGGCCTCTTTTGAGCTGCAGAATGCTCTGCTTCCCCGGACGTGAACCGCCTGTATGGAGGCGAGATACGCTGGCGAAGTGCGCTACGGCTAGCTACTCACCATCAAAATTGCCTATTTGCGTTAGATATCTGGCGGCTCGGTTTCCGTTGTGGGTGCTTCTGTGATGCTAAACGGCCGAATTACGATAAGAAATATGCCTCCACTGTGTACTGTGTAAGCAGATCTCAAGGTAGCAGATGAGCTTCTGGAACCACAATTCACCAGCACTTGCAGAGACCAGAGGGAGAGTCTAAAATAGCAGGGTTGCATTCGGGACAAACACAATCTTCCGAGTCTTAATCATCCCTCGCGCTCTGGCCTCTGGCCGGTGCGGGCTCCGAGCGTCATCGCGACTTGTCGGTAGCATTGCATCGGAGATATTAGCAAAATCCATACCTACGCGTGTTCCACGCCCGCTGGAAATACGGCACATAGCCTCCAAACCGTTTCCTCCCCTTACCGGGAATCCGAGGTAGTTGTAGCAGTGAGTCTGGTGTACAGAGCAACTCTCGAGCGTGGTGGATGTTTGCGGCCCCCGATACTGTTTCGAACTCGAAGCCGTGTTGTTCCTACAGTGGTAGATCCAATATCGACAAAGGCGTCGACGCGTATCCAACAAGGTGTCATTCGGCGGCCAGGTTCCCCTTATGGCCTCGTGGTTTCTATGATCGGAGCAAGGGCCGCGGATGAGTGCCCTGATCACCCCCATGGGATTCGTAGTAGAACCAATCAGATGCCATGGCTGAGCCAAGACGTTGGAGGGGGAGGGCAAGACATGCTTCCCAGAAAGCAGCGATGTGGGTTCCCGGTCCTTGTGTGGCTTCTGCTCCCACAGTAGAATGCAACCTTTCGCGAATGGCATCTCCAAATGGGTAGAGCCCGCCACGTTGAGGCTTGAGCTTGCGCGATAGTTTGGGTGATGTGCGGCGGGTAGAAGAGCCTCATCGACCGATCTAACCCAGTAATATCATGCTTCTGTTGACAACGCCGCAGATTCGTTGCCGGCGTAACATAAAGAGACCTATATATTGATTTCGCAGCACGATATCATGATGGTATTGACTCGAGGCAAGCTCTCCAGCACGGGAACCCACGGGGTTGATTGTGCGACGCCCGCTGTCATTCGCTGTACGGATCTCTGCGTGACACAGCAGCAGCGGACTGCAAGATCGCACCCTCCCAAAAATGGAGGCATCCAGCCCAGACTTGGTACGGCGGGCTCGGTGATTGGAGGTCAAGTACGGTCGCGAGCTGTACTGCTGTACCGTACACTGGAACCGTCATCGACAACGAAGTCCGTTCATTGTTGTTAGCGGCTCAATCCGCTTCCGGGCTTTCGATCTTCAGCGATCGCACGGTCTGTTGGTCGCGGCTTTGTTAACTTGTCCATGGGCATGATACATTTTGAGAGTCAATGATTTCACGATTCTATGATGCGTTCACGGCCTAGCGGTCCAGAAATGTACATGTTCTACGTATCTCATTAGGTACCGATGGATGGGCATCTTCCCCCCAGGTAGGGAATTTGACTCCTTCAGATTCACGCTGGCACTTGGACTCGTTGTAATTCTCGGTATCCACACGCAAGCGGCGGATGACGAACAATGACCTGAGGCGACGGGCCTGGGACTGGTAGAGGTCGTGATCAAGGCGGAACGGAAAGCAAATCGGCCGCGGTAACTCTGCCGTTCGCCTCCGATCCTTGAAGCCTGTCGATATCGCACATCTTAAGAAAATCCTCTCTCGGAGCCTTGCTTGCCCGGATTTTAGCACTGCAACGCCAACATGTACCATACTTATCACAGACCGTCTTCCTGGACGTCGGGATTCGCTGGGCGCATCATGTCGCGAGTAATATACCACATAGAGCACCCATGGACAGAACCTAGCACGTAGTAAGGGTTCCAGACGTTCGGTTTTGTACAGGCATTGGCCATGGTCCGTCACAGAGTCGACATGTGTGGGGCTCGGCAATTGTAAGGTTCTCGGAGCTCCCGTTACTTGCTTCATCCAGCTCCGTCTAGGCCTCGGCGAAGTCTCCCATTTCGAACGTAGTGTGTTAGGTGTGTGTATGATCCGTCAAAACCAGACCGACGTCGCGACGAGGAGACTACTGTGTTGGGATGGTGGAGTTACGCAGAGTCGTCCCGATCGGACGATTTTGGTTGTTGGGCCCCTTCTCGCGCGGGTTGACAGGCAGGAGGGGGAGACGGGTTTGTGGGAGGGCAAGGATCTAATGCCACCCTGCTGAACCGCGACTGAGAGGGTGCTTTGGCTGTTTGGGAACCCGCTCAGCTGCCCACGGCTTTTCATTGGGCGGGCGGCTGCAGATGTGCAAATTGGCACAACTCCATAAATAGATTTCACTGCTCATGTGTGTGCAGTGTAACGCTGCGGCGCCGTGCATTCCTGCGTTCGCTGTGCAACCAGCTCGCTCTTTCTCAGCACTTACGAAAGAAAACTGATGCATCACCTACCTGTACTATGCAGTACTAGTCGTAAAGCTGCATTCTTGAAGAACTGGGCCGTATATACACACTACGTGGTAACTACCTACCTACCTACGTACCAGAGCACGATACGTCCACGCTGTTGGGACGTGCCGGAGCAGGCAGGAGAAGGAGAACGGTATCACTTCACTCTATTGTGTACTCGGTAGGCAACGGCTCGCGAGGGGAAAACCTTCCGAACCCAAGCAGTAAATTGTGTTACCGGAGTTTGTGGGACTCTTAACAGCGAGAGCGGTGGAGATCTTAGCGACTCGACTCGACGCATAAACCCTCATGGCCCCGGCAGGCAGACGTGTCGACTAGCAGACTAGCAGGCAGCTGGCACCTTCTCCGGTGCCACGTCCTGGTCAGTATGGGCAGACGGGAGAGAGACTGTAGCCAGCGGTTCGTTGTAGTGACTCGAAGGCTCACAACACGAATCAGAAGCAAAGGTAAGCGAACATACCACCTCGAAATTCCGCGACTAGTTAGACGTTCAGGCGTGCAAAGGCCCCGATGAAACCCTATGAGCGAAGACAAAGACTGATGACCTCGATTTGCCTTTCTTTGAAGGACATTTTGCGGATGGTCGTGGAGGTCGGCGACCTGGGCGACAGTTGATTCGTCCGGAAGGGTGGGGGAGCGATCGCCCACGATTCACAAGTGGTAATCAGGGATCGTCCCGTTCTGGCTGCCACTGGCAAAGCAGCACGCCGCACGTCCTCCATCCCAAGCCGTTCAGCTGTCAATTGCTGGATCCTTTCCTGCTACAACTGCGATAATGTGATAGACGGCAAATCACGTACTGTTCCTAGTATTGTATTATGTGTATTCGCGTATGTGGTATCCTGTCATCGGTTGCTCATGGCGTCGTGGGGTCAAGTAGCTTGACGGACGAGGCTGCAGCTGATAACGACATAGCAGCTAACATTGCTTGGCGGAATGGGAATAGATTCCGTGCCGACACAAGCTGGGAAGATCACGCTGCGAAGATCATGACGTCTGCAGTCCTCATTTCGGTGTGATGGCCAACATGTACCACAGTAATCGTACCTCTATGTCTTCACCGGGAGGGGAATTGTCATCTACAACATCCTCATTCTGGGAGAGAACACACCACGCCACCCGAGTACAAGTTTTGCAAACTGCCAATTCGATCACAGGTGACGCACATCTAGTGTAGAATCCAGTGGACGAGTTGAAAACTGCTGTGTTTGTCTGGAGTCTGCCAGTCTGCTTAACCTCCAAATCACTCTTGCTTTGCTACCCTTTCCAAATACGGAATGCTCTGCTGTGAATTATCGCAAAAGACACGCAGCGCTAACCGGTTCGGCCAGTGAATCGGGAACGTGGATCCACCACATCACCCATTCTGTCGTTGTCGATGATCTTGAATACCCTAACGTATCGAAAGGCAGCGATTGTTTCCGTTAACGATTGTCCTATGATTTCCCAACACTTATCACCACAGGCGCCAGCAGATATTATACATGTTTATGCCTGCCAAATTATTACCCAGGATCGCCATGAGCATAGCAGGGGCTGCCAAGCCGCATTTTTGAGTCGAGTCCTGGCGGCACTGAGCCGTCTGTAATCGCTTGAAGCGGTCGACCTGTCGCCCAGCAAGCCCAATCAGGTCGTCTGGCGACCCGCCGTCTTCTTCGATTGACGGGAACCGTCAAGACTGATGGACGAGGCATGCCGCTATCGTCTGCATTCGCCGCGCGCTCCGTTGATTCGTAACCTCATCACGCTTGTCTGGTTCTGCTATTTCTGAATGGAGCAAAGAAAAAGGCTCCTATCGGCCGTTTCTAGCCTTCTGCTGGCCCAAGCTTCGCTCTGCCTCTCCTCCTGTCCATGATGTTGGGATTTCTGAATTTCTGGGAAACACGGATCCTTGTCGTGCATCGTACAAGGGAGGTACGTCCAATCGCATCGTCTGCCCAGCGCTCAGCTTGTGCCCCACAAAAATGAAGCCCTGTGTGCTGGTGCCACTTCAGTCTCTCAATCCCTCCACGCAGGGAGCGGCCTGCGGACAGGGATCCTGGGAGGATACTCTGTCGGCTTTTGCTTTGTGGCGCTGGCTCTGGACGTTTATCACACTGCTCGCCAGGGGAAACTCGAAGACGATGAAGACAAATCTTGTAGCTACCGTTTCCCTCCGGATTGGCGAAGACCGGCCACGGAACACGACAGAGGTGCGTCTTCTCGTGTCGGTCCGTGGAATTGGTTCCCTCGTTCTCCGAGGCAAAGACGTGGACGAGCTGGTCAGCACCGACACGCTCGAGCTTTTCTCCCGCTGCCTGAGCCAAGCTGCGGGCTAGACTGATCACTCATACAAGGGTCCAATTGAGGTACTTCCATGTACTTTCCGTTGCCATCCCTGCCCACTGGGAGCGACAACAAGCTCCAGACCACACCCCTGGCTCTCTAGGAACCTCGCTCCCCAGCCGAACGTGTGCCCCTCTTCTTTCACCCGCCCATCCCTACTCCCTACTCCCTGGGAACCCCGGCGCCTACCATCACCAGGTACCACGAGACTTTGACGACAGATACCATGAATCAGAGCAACACACACCCCCTGCTCTTCTAGCTTCCCGCTGTCGGCCTCCCACCCATCCCAATGCTTGACAGCCAAGCAGAATCGTGCCAGTGTTCGCGTATATATGTTCAGGTGCCGGGAAACTCCCGCCTCAATCGAGAGTCTATTTTGTCAAGACTCCTCAAGTGTCTACTGTCTCTCTTTCTCCTGCAGCGGACTGCCAGAACAGGACGTAGACTCTACCGTCGGATCACAACCGTCAAGACGGCAACGAGAGACAGGACTGGTAACTGAGCTTCCTCTGTCCTACCAACGCGACCACACACACTATAACCGTCCCATCTCGCCCCTTCCGCACCCCTGCAAGGGCTCGAGCTCTCCTCTTGTTCTTAAATCCCACATCCGGGACCTTCAACACATCCTTTGTTACCACCCTCGACCCACGGTCTGTTATTGAACCAGCTCTAAGTACATATTCAAAAGGCTTCTGTCCTCTCCTACTTGACGAGCTGCCAGTCACACCTTGGCAGTCACTCCTATCTCTTCCATCCTTTCTCAGAGATCATCCTCTCTTGCACTCTCTCCCATACCATCATCGACTTTCTCGGCGGCCACTCAACTGGATGTCGTACTACCGGTAAACAGAGCGTCTAAGTTCGTTTCAGTCAGTCGCTCCAAAAAAAAAACGCTCGCAGCGACACACTGTCGGTTCCTTTTGCTCTTGGCATCATTCCTGGATCCTTCGAAATGGAGCAAATAGCTTCTCCCGAGTTGTTCGATTCTCCGTTCTTTTCCTTAGACAATAGCATGCCAACGCAGCCGGCTTTTGACCCGAACCAGCAAGGACCCGCACATAGTCAACTGCAAGTCCCAAGGCAGGCTTTCATGCCATTTACGCAGCAAGCCTACTCTCACAGCTATACCCATGGCCAAAGCCGACAACAAGACTCATATCCGTCTTCACCTTCATGGCAGGTTCACTCTCGCCAACATCAACACGCACTTCCCCAATACGGAAATCACTATACGTTCGGTGTCCGGCACCATCCCTTCGCACTGGCTCATGCACTTCATGCAAAGACAACGGCGGAAACGAAAGCTAGACTGGACAAGAAGCATGTCGAAATCCTGGAGAACGAGTTCTCCAAGAACCAGAAACCATCGAGCATCGTCAAGCGGGAGCTTGCGGAGCAGATGGGACATGAGATAGCCCGCATCAATGTTCGTATCCGGTCGACGGTCTATATGCGTGTGTCCGACTAACTCCTCTTTCTAGAACTGGTTCCAGAACAGGCGAGCGAAGGAGAAGTCGAATAGAAGGACAGCCGAGTACGCTGCGAAGGAGGCGAGCCGGCAGCGGGACTCTAGTGAAGGACCATCATCAGGATCGCAGTCACCCGAGCGCCACAGTGAGAATGGCATTGACCAACGCTCCACATTGGATAACCTGCAGCGGCCCATCATCTCCAGTGCAACAATAGGCAAGGCCGAAGCGGATGACAACGACGCTTCGGAGCAACGGCCGCTGCACCTGGCCGAATCAGAAGAGGATCTCGATGCCTCTTCGCAGTGTGCCGACGACAACATGTCGAACTCGCATCAGGACAACAATGGCCTGATGGTTGTCATCTCTAACCAGGACGATGACCAGAAGCATTTCCAGTCTCCAAACTCAGATATCAATCAAGAATTTGACTATCCATCACTCCAGGATTTCCATGGTCTCCCCCAGGGGCCTATGGGCAGCCTTGAGTACTTGGATGGTGACGAGATCGCGACTGCGTGGTTCCACCCCCTGCCTCAAGCACCGTCCGACTATTTCGGATCTGATGTGGCTCCTCTTTCCTTACTGAACGCCGGTGGACCCATGACGGCAGCCGAGCAATTCCCTCACGAGGACGCTCTCAAGGTCCAACAGCTGGCGTCACCGGTTTCCATGTCCTCTATCTCGCGAACACCTCCGCCAGCAAAGGAGATGGGATCTCGCTTCGCCTTGAAGTCACCGCGACCGATCAACATTGCCGCTCGTCGAAACCACCAGCGGCCCGCTCCCCTTGGACTCGCTCTCTCGCGGAAGGCCTCCTACAGCCAAGGACCCAAAACTGGAATTGACATGCCTCATCGTCGTGCTGACGAAACCACACCCATGCGTCGCACTGCGTCTGCAAATGGCCTGCGAAGGTTGCCACGGGTGTCGGAGGGGCTTCGATCGCCCAGCATGAATCTTCCAGGCATGCATTCGCCCAGCTACAACTGCTCGGCCTCGCCTGTCTCACCTGGTCGGGCCGACACCCCTGCCACCAACGGCTCAGATGACCAACAGGGTCTCCCATTTGGGAACTTCAACGCCCCAATGGCTCCCAGATTCGAGAATTCGATTAACACACCTCCCGTCACCCCTGGATTGCCACTCGGTTACTCGAGTTTCGTCAATCCATTCGAGCAGGCCTGGGCACAGGCTGGAAATGACCGACCACTTGCGACACCCAGCCTCTGCAGCCATGGGGGATCCGAGATGGACTTCCCTGGTACGTCTCGTATACCGAGCTACATCGCCAGCCAGCCTGCTACTCCCGGCTTCACACGTCCCGACGCGTTCGGTCCCGGGTTCCGGTTCGTGCATGGCGGCATGTCGAATGCTCCCGAGTATACCTTCCCGGACTCGAACTATGTCGAGTCATCTCTGGCCTCATCACCTCACGAGCAGCCAATGTCGAAGACCTTCCAATTCGCGCAGAACGTGACACCGCAGGACTTCAACAACGAGAACTGAACCTCACTTGCTCTTTTCAATCCTGTACCAACACAAGAAAGTCTTTTCTTTTTCGCCAGACAAAACGCCATAATTGGTGGCTGACGACCGCGTCCACAACACACTCATTTTGAGTGGCCATGTTCCCCAATCACGGCCACGTACACGAATAATGGCCAGTGAGATAAGACATGATCCTAATGTAATGATAAAAATGCGGATATTGGTGTTATTGGGAAATACTTCCAATCGGAACGCCCATGACGAGAAAGGCTCGTCAAAAAGATACCTATTGGGAAAGGCGCAACTTTTGGATTTCTTTTTTAAGGGGGAGAACAAGGTATATTATGGAAACAAACAGCGAGGAGTTTAGAGTGTCTGACGCCAGTATCCGTAAGAGACCGATTTGTACTATTTTACTCAACCTGTGTGAGGAAAGAAAGAGGATCTCGCACAGAAAGCATGTCGGGAGCGAAACAGATCAATACTATATGTATCTCTCTATATTCTCCAACCCTAAATCAAGCTCAAGCTGACGCCGCCATTCAATCTGCCTGTTCCCGAATGACGATGCATCCTCCATCGCTCATTGGAGCGCACCTTAGCCTTGCAGGGGTGACGCTTAATCTAAAACGCACACCGAAAGACCGGTTCTTGTCGTCACTTTATGGTTTTCTTCGTTCCTGGGAACTATTCCCATTGGGTTCCAGCGTGGTGGTCGTTTATTGCTGGCGTGAATAGCCGCGAGGCGAGAAATGGCACTATCCATGCGCCGAGCGCTGTTTGAGGCAGGTACTAAGACGAGGCGTTCGCTTTATCTTTGACGTGAAGCTGTCTGAGCGCCGACAAACCACCGGGGTGGTGCGTGAGTGGACGCCATGTTGTAAGCTGCATCCTTTATCTTCACGTGCGTCAAGCATCATGCTGGTAACTGTCGCCCACCCATGAAAGGTCCAAGGATGGTACAGTGTTCAGCTGCGTAAACGGTCCTGAGAGTTCCAGGAAGGAAGAGTAAACAGCAGGAAATACCACGGCTTATCAGATTTCACTCATATACATTGACCATCACTTGGTATATTATGTCGGCGCCGCGAGGCTGGTAAGCCCGTGGGCGCTAAGTTTACCCTAATGGACGCTCAAAACTCCCAGCGAGTGCCTGTTACTTTCATCCACAACGTATGTTGCCTAGTCGTGATCGCCGTCCACCCACTGCAAAGGTATATTCCATGAAAACTGCCAATAACGCTGCCCATGACGCAGAAGAGCACCAGACATCCACGTGCTCAGAGCTGGTTGTCTGAAGAAAAAGCACGCATATGACGGATCAGGGACTCAGTGCTGACGAAGACTGGGTGAGTGCAGTGCCCTTGCCTGTCCGAACAAAGTGGTGGAAATCCAGGCGCCCTGCTTGTCGCTTGTTTCCCAGAAGATCGATGGAGAGCTCAATCTATTGATGCTGATGACAGAATTGAAACAGGGTATTGTTGTAGAAAAAAGAAAAGAGGTGAGAAGACTATAGTTGAACTGCTGATGTATTACGGGTAAAAGCCATCTGCCTTACTAGAAACAGACGTGTTTGGCGTTGACTGCGCAGAACTCGTGTCGCTTGGGGTAGACGGTTCGACAACCCTATTTCGGATCGTCATGATCCATTCGTGTTGGAGCAGCTCGATCGCCGTGGCCCTCTTCTTGGAGTCACGGACGAAACATCGCTTTAAGAAGTCGATACCCTGCGGACTCAGTTGGTCCGGCGTTGGCAGCGGCGGCGGGTTGCCTTGGGCGATATTATACATGATTGCCCATTCGTTATCGAGGTTTGCCCATGGTCGTCGGCCCGTTGCCATTTCAAGAATGACGCAGCCGAGTGACCACACGTCTACAGCGCCGAAGTGGCCTGGATTTTCGCCTTTGATGACCTCAGGCGACATATACATGGGCGTTCCGGTCATGGACTTGTTAGGCTTAGTGCTGGTAAGATCTTGAACAAGAGTGCGACCTTGGCGGGCGATGACCTTGGCTGCGCCGAAGTCGACATATTTGATAATGCCGTTGTGGTCAAGAAGGATATCTAAGATTGTTAGTGCATGTGTAAAGAATGAACGTTAAACGGCAGTTAGAGACTCACTCTCTGGCTTAATGTCGCGGTGGGCAATCTTCACTTCATGAAGATATGCCAATCCTTCGAGTAGTTGCAGCGTATAAACCATAATGACTTGTTCATCCTCGATGCGACCGTGCTCCAGCAAGTTTGCCAACGAGCCTCCAGAACAGAACTCCATGAAGATGTACACCCGATCTCGGTGGACTTCGATTCCGTAGTATGACACGACATTCGGGTGGTCGATTGACTCCAACACCCGCATTTCGTCGCGAATCTGTCCTGCAATGGTAGGAATCAACTTGGGGTCCTGTAGACGGATCTCCTTCACCGCCATTAAGTGACCGGTGTCCAGGTTCATGGCAGCGTAGACGTTACCGAATGTGCCACCGCCGACGAAGTGACCCTGCTGCCACCTCATGGTGAAGTTGTTCGCCGTCGACGACAGCCAGGCCAAGGACCGGTCGACCTCGTTAGAGGCTTCCAGCACACGTCCCAGAGCCGAGCGCTCTAATAGAATCTCTTTCCTGAGATCATCCACCTTGGCAATTTCCTCCAAGCGATGTTCAGTCACGCACTTGGCGGCGTCACTGTCGTCCATGATTTGTCCCTTATTGAGTCGCTTCAGTTGCACCATTAAGGCCTCCATTCGCTGCTTTTCAGCCTGTGCGGCAATACTGGAGCGCGCACCCATGATATCAAAGTGGGATATCAGGAGGGACATGCACCCTGCCACCTTGGCCCGCAGCCTGGCGTATTCTTCTTCACCAAGGGCCAAGATGTGTCGTCCGCGTGTCATTCCCATGGCGAACTCCAGGGCCAACACAGCCCAACGGAACGTCTTCCGGTCAGAAGCGACGCAATCGTCACAAATGAAGCTCACCCAGTCAAGCGCCAGTTTTGTGAGCTTCAAGTTGTTCATCTGGCGCCTGTTGCTGTCCATGTAGAGGAGCGACCGCTGACCGAACTCGGTGGCGAATATAAAGCATGTTTGGATGAGATCTTGGCAGTCCAGCCCCTGGGTCTGCCGTCTTATTATCTCGACACTCTCCATGAAGGCGTTTGAGAGTTTGTAGGCCACCTTTCGATTCTCCATAAGTCTCTGGTTGACCTTGTGCAGCGTTGATCGTTGCTCGACGACGAGATCGATCTGCATGTCGACATAATCCAAGAAAGACTTGCGAGCGTTCACCAAACGTGCTTGGGATCCGCCAGCTATGAGTCTCATGTGACCAAGTCTAAGGTCGAGAGGCTCCTCACGAATGGTAAGAGAAATCTTATCTCCAAACCAATGAGGCGCATCCTCGGGCCTAAGAACGAGGATGTACGGGTCTGTAGGATCTTCCAAGGGCGTTTCGTATGAGAATGTGCCCATGAGCATCTGGATGTCGTCCGGGCGATCGCGCAGACAGGGCGCAGCTATCAGAAGCACGCCCTCTTTCTCGAGAGCTCCTGTATGGACTTGGAAATGCCCCGTCTCGACGAGCCTCTCGAAGAGTTCTTGCAGCTTCTCCGGTCCGAACGCAATGGTAAAGTCGCAAGCATTCTCATAGTTATCGCTAAGCATCCTGGAAAAACGTTGCAACATTCTCTGTCTGACCCGGACGGAGTCCAGAATCTGCTTGTAACGTTTGGTCATCTCGGATACGCTCTCTTTCGGCTTCCTTTGCAGCTCTCTCTCGAAGGTCTGACTTAGTCGGTTCAGGGCCTTGTATGTGAGAGAGCTAAATTGCTCCGCAACCTCGACGTCGCCATGCTGGAGGTATCTGCCAATCTCATTGGCGAAATCCCATTCCTGGAACAGGAGCTCCGCCTCCTTGAAGGTATTTTTGTTGCCGCTAAGCTTCCAGTTGAGCATCTTGAAGTAGTACTTAAGTGCATCAAGAATGACCTGATCGAAGTTTTCGTCGATGCAAGGAGGCAAGTCCCAGCCAGGCTCCGGTTGAGATATCATCAGATACTCTTGCTTGATCTTGATGGCGAGGTTCAACAGTACTTGAAATTGGCTGATCATCTGATCCTGCATCATAAGGTTCTGCTGGGCCGAGTCCTTCATCTTCTTCGCGTATGCTAACCGCACCTTGACGACTTCCTCAATCAATCGCGAAGGGAAGCTGATGAGGGTTAGAAGCTCCTCGATATACGGAGGTAGGTGACGTGTGGCGAAGGCGTGGGCGTTGAGGATGAGGCTCTCCTTTGCCTTCATAATAACTCGAGAGATGCCATATAACATGCTCCTCTTGCGTAGATTCTGTCTGTCCTCCTCGGGATCGTCGTGGAGAGACTTAAGCCCCTCCTCTTTCATCAGCCTGTCTAGGAATGAAGACTCGTCACTGAGGCCGTTGCCGTTCGGTGACTGGTCCTTGGACCGTCGAAAGTCGAGATCGTCATTGCCGACCCATTTCTTCAAGATTGAGAGCTCCGTGTTGATCATCTCATTGATGTTGTACCAAGATATAACAGCGTCGCAGGTCTCCCTGAAAGCATCGGAATCCGCCAGCTTGTGATGGGCGATAAGGGTTGTTCTTGAGGGATAGAGACCTTCGACCTTTTCGATCTTGGCCACTACGTCGCGGACCTGCTCCACAGGCGGCTTTCCAGCTTCGCTCTCACCGGCAATGGAGAAGTTGATGATCTCGCCAATCAGACTATCCAAGTTCCCGCGTGCGTCTTCAATCATCCTTCGTTGTACCGGGAGATGCCGACCACAGATCTTTGAACGTAATCCTATCCATATCTCGGCCTTTTGGGCATTTTTGCCCAGTTGTTCCTCAGATGAGCCAATGAGCCGCTTCTTCTCTTGTCTGACAACGTCCCCCGTGAGTACAGCCTCGAGCATGCCATGCCATTCCAGTCGCTCTCGGTTCTGGGGGTCTTTGAGATCTTCATCGGTCGGCTGTAGATGCTCGCTGTTGGTGAAGAGGTTGGTCTCTTGATCAAGCCCGTCAAAAGGACCTTCCGAAGACGGGGTCTCGCCTTCGGAATCGGAGTCGAACTGCTCGCCAGATGCGTAAGGGTCGGCGAAGTATTCATTATTGTGGTCCTGCTGACGCAGCCGCCGTACGTATTCTCTCTCTTGGGCGCGAAATGTGGATGTTCCTATGGGTCGTGGTCTCGAGCCATCGCGAGCGTGGGGTCCGGTCATGAAAGAACCCTGGTTCCCCTGACCAGGCCGACGCTGTGTATAGGGTTGATAGGTATTTGAAGGCGTCCTCGCAGGCCCCGTTGGGCGCTGAGGCGGACCTCGCGGGGTCCCGTTCGCGTAGGACATAGTGGCCGGATCTGTAGCGGTTCGATGCCGAGTGCCAGTGCCGTTGGCATGCGAAGGAGCAATGAGGGAGGTCATGGAGCCCGAATGCGTGGCTAGCTCAGCGTACCGGTTGAGCGACCCAAGCCCGTCTTGCTGTTCCAGGTGTGTTGGATCAGAGTCGGCAGGAAAGTCTCCAGATGAAACCGATTCGTCGGAGCCGTTGGTCACTGGCTGTGGCCGTCCCGTTCCAAAACTCGCAGCAGTCCCGTTGCCATTGCTTATTGACTTGTCTTTGTCCACACCCAACAGCTCATGATCGTCGTGCGAGAAGCGGACGGCTCTCGGTGAGGTGTCGGTAGCCATCTTGGACAGTTATGATGCCGTTTCTGGGAGCAATGATTGCGAGGCCAAAACCGCAATGCCAATTGCCGGAGACAAGGAAGTCACGTCTATCAAGCTTCGTCCGGATTGATAGCGCACCCGTTGCGTAGCCTCGAAGGGAGTGAACTAGGATTATGAGGGAGTGGTAGAGTGTGCCCCTGGGGCTACGCCTCCTCCACTGATTCCTTATTCGGGAATCATCAAAGGCACCCGGGACTTCGGAAGCGTGAATACTGCTCGATTCAGGAAAGGTGTGATCTTAGGGTTTGTCGGGTGCTAAGGGAATGTCCGCGTGGCGAAAAGAAAGTCGAGTATGGATGTTGTTGAAGGCGGAACTGGAGATGGGAGCAAGCTTGTCGAGGTTTGACTATGAGCCAGGCCACCGCACGGAAAGCTCAGACCAGTGGCGGGTACACGACCTCTGAGTGGTCAGATACTAGTGGAAGCGGCCCTGTCTCCGAACGGATAGACAGGAAAACATGGCCTACTCCACAGCAAGGTACCTTATGATTACCTACTACGGGACGTACTTAGTAAGGTAGAGAGCTACCTGTCGAGAAGACACCAAACAATATCAGAGTTAGAGATTTACATTTGCTTGTAGTAAAAAAGAGTACATTGAAGTCGCTCGATGCCTTTCCGCACGCATTGCGCAATGTGATGGCCAAAACTCTCCAGGGCGGCAGTTGTGGCAGAAGGCCTTTTCAGATGACTTCCCACCTCGGATGCGCCCAAGCGGGGGAGCCTTTGGAGATCTGGGTTCTGGAGGCGCATCGACCACTGTGGCAAACTGTCTCTAATGGGAGAAAGTTTCGCTAAATTCCGCCCAAGCCGCGACTAATGGGCTCAACCGTGTTTCACTTTCTCCAGCCTCACTTGTGGCCAGTCTCACCACATGAAGTCGTCTTGCGCAGTCTTATCACAATGCCTTGATACACACATCTTCGCTTGGACGAGAAAGGCGAATGTCTTGAAGATCGGTTTTGGGGAAGCTTGCACATCCGAGAGACCAGCTCCACTTTACATCGAGATCTTGAGCAAGGAGCCACAGCACGTCGTTGATTGGCTAGAAGAGTCATGCCAAGAGAATCTTTGTTAGCGTGAAACTGCGCATGGAGGGTTCGAGCTTGCACAGCCACATGTCCCCCGTAGTGCCTGTGTGGCACGAGCTCGAGCCACACTTTAGCTTTGGCCCCACCGTCGCGTCGCTGGCTGGCAGCTGCTCGACGCGTGACGCAAATGGCCGAATTCTTTAGTAGGACTATCGTCTGTTCCAGCCTTCGAATTGTGTCAGGTCCCTCGCAGCATCGGTGGGATATTTCATTCGCCATTATCAAAATGATTCTCTAGGACATCTTCACCAGCTACCCGTGGTATAGATGGCCGGTGTTATTCTTTTTCTCACTTTACTATGTCCTCTCATGTCGGCGTGAACTCTGACGCGTCGCGTCCCAAGTCGGGCATCCTCACTCCAAGTTGTGACGGCTCATTGAACTCATCGAGCAAGTCCGATTCTCACGACGCCCCGGCACTATCGTCTTCGGCCCCAAGGAAGCGGAAGCACGATGCATTGGTATCACCTATGGAAGAGCTCCTCGAGCCCACCATAGTCATTAAGGTGAGCATTGCTGCTCCTATCACTGACGCGCTGCCTCTTCAAATTTGCCTGACATACTCGTTTATAGCCACATCCGTCTAGTATTCATGTGAAGCCATGCATACTGCACCCCATGATGCTCCTTCCCCGTGAACATCTTCCACTCTCTGCCTTGGATCTCTCCATGCCGTACGGCGACTTCTCCGCTTCTCGTTTTTATGAGTCTCGAATCAAGATCCTGGACCTGGAGGGGCGGCTGGGTTCAAACTTGCTCTTGGCCCGCTTAGAGGCAAAACGAGCCATGTATGCCATCGAGCGCCAAGATGATGGTCTATATTCCCTATGCAAGCTGGGACCCTGGGTCGACGTGGTCACCCTTGCCCAGTTTGCGACTGTCGTATGTCATCAACGCTTGCGATCGGACAAATATGTCTCCCCGTCTAATGGTCCACTGCCGCTTACGACCCCGCAACTACACAAAGAAAACAAGAGACGTAGGCTTGCTATTGAGGAGATACACTCTCTAGTCAAGAAGCGTGCGAGATCACAGTCGGTAGCAACAGTTATATCAGGGGAACCAAGCCAATCGATCCTTCCGGATGTTGTTTCTCCGGTAGAACCCAGACCGCTGTTGCAGGATTCGTCAGAGTCAACGAAGCCGGAGCCGCAGCGTACTGCGAATTCTGCGCCTCCTCACGCATCACCAGAAGCGATCTCATCGCAACCTACAGCGGAAGGGATCTTTGAGAACATCCGAAACAGCTATGTCGAGGCTCTGTACCATTCTATGGGTTCACTGGCATACTTCGCCAAAGGACCCCTATCCCGAGCTCGCGCTGCTTTCCACTTGGACTGTGAGTCTAATCTCGACATGAACGATTTGATTGACTTCCTGAAGAGTCTGGCTATGACCACAGTCATCATAGACAAGAAATATCGGGAAACAATGCCTGAGATCATCCTGAAAATGAAGACGCTCGTTGATGACTCGGACAATGGAGATAACAAGTCCAAGAAACGCAAGACCAAGAAGATGAAGCTTGGCAAAGACGGACTCTATCCCCAGGAAGCGGAGCACATTTACCGCTGGTGGAGAGCGAACAAGCCTCCTGCGTCAGACCAGGGATCCGTCACCACCAACGAAATCAAATACCATATTTCTTGCTTACGGAGGCGCGAGACGCAACTGCAGATGATTATCATCATGGAGATTTTGGCGCTAGAGCCTCTAACAAGGCCGAGAGACACCGCAGAAGACAGTCAACTGCCAGGGATGGAGTCGCAGGTTGACCCTGTGCTCACGGCGGCAGAACAGCCCGTGAAGAAACGGAGCAAGCACAACTTTCCTGTATTGCTGGACGTCCATGCCGACCGACTTTGCATCTGGCAGTCAACCATTCCAGACGAAATGAAAGCTCTTGGCGAAACTCAAGTTCACTCCCAAGGCCATGCGGCGGACAGGTCGGAGAGGCCCAACTCGGATCCCTTGAAAGACTTTTGTGTTGACATCATCCTGCCATTGTGAGCCAAAACCATCCACCCCTTGCCCATTTTGCATACTGACTCAACGCGCAGTTTTTCCGCCCGCCTGCCAGATATTTGCGAGTCCATCAACCGCAAGCTTGGAGGTCCGGTTATGAAACCGCCACCTAAGCCAACCCAATCCAAAGCCGCGAGCCAGCCCAGAGCCAAGTCGGCCGTTCCGGCAAAGAAGCAAACATCATCACGCCGAGATCGGGAAAAGACCCTAGAGCGAGTCCTTTCAAACGAGCGTATGCGCCGCAGTGTGTCACGCGGCCCCACCAACGCTCTCGCGCACATGCGATCCGCAAGTGCAACCACCATCCCGGGTCTTAAAAGAGAAGCCAGCGAGCCGCTTCTGGGCATTATCCCTAAACGGGAAGCACCGGCATCGCTCAAGGAGCGCCCCAGCAACCTCTTTTCGAGGAGCAGCAGCACCAATAGCCTCGTAACTGAAGACCAGAAAGCAAAGAAAAAAGCACAGGTGGAAGCCGAGCTCAAGGAGGCTATCTCGGCGCTTAAGAGGCCGAACCGCGCAATGGTAGGCAAAGAAATTGTAGAAGAGACCGAAAGTCGCCGCGCCTCCACGAGCCTGTCGCAATTAAAGAAGTCGAGGAAGCCCGTCCGGGACCCGGCGTTTGGACGGACGACCGCTACTCCCGCCATTCAGGTCAAGGCGACGCCAGCGAATAACCGGTTCAAGGATGTTATCGCAGCCGAGAGCGAAGCAGAGGCCATGCGGACGCTACACGAGGAAGACATCGTTAAAGATGAACACATTCAAGGGGAAGACAGGATACCAGCCAGCAGCTCTGCTGTGCCCTCCTCCACTGCGCCCCAGCGAGTGATGACTGGCATTTATGGGTCTTCTCCTGCGGTCAATGCAACGCCCGTATTGGGTGGTGCTCTTGTCCAAGCTACACCAGCTCGAAACACAGAAGTCCCGTCGGCATTCGGGACAAATCCACCTGTTTCACCGATTCTCAGCAGAAAAGCTGCTGGGGGCCGCAGACAGAGTTCGTATCTCACGGTACCGAGTAGCTCGACACTTGTTGGAAGCTCATCTTCGCCTGGGCCAAAAGTTGGGGCAGCTGCGAGTGGCGTCTTTGAAACGCCGCTTAAACCGCGGTCGGCCATGGGCGAAGTATGCACTCCCGTCCGACCTCTGCGGTTTATTTTAACACCTGGGGCCGTGGCTGCTACGCCTGAAATGAGGACAGCGAAAGACCCCTCTGCTCCTAAGTTGAAAGGTGTCGAAGGGCTTGAAAAACAAAAGCAACAGAAGGATATGACGGAGAACGGACACCGACCAGTGTCTATATACCAGCAACTGGGCTGGGATGATGATTATGACCTTGATTGAACGTTACATGGACCAGAATGGATCCGAAGCTTGGGCAGCATAGAGGCTAGGCGCCTTGGGCACGCATTTGGGCGTTTTGGAGGGAATAACTGCGGCAAGCATGTGCATTAGAGCTAAAATCATCGCATCAGTCTGCTTTAAGGGGCATGAGCTTGCCAGGGGCTCGCGTGGGACAAGTATGTACCCAGGAAGAAGAAATATTCCAAGCATTGCTGTATAGTTGCCCACATGTCAGGTCTGATCTGATGGCTAATGCGGTTCATCAGTCGCTTGCCATTGATGCTAAGATACTATGACAAGATATCCATGAGCCTGCTAATCTCGTCTTACTCTAATGAACGCTCTGAGTTTATCATGCGTACCGACATGTACAACGCTACCTAGGCGCAAAGCTAAGTGCCTACGGTAGATTTGCGAAAAAGGAAGATACGCCTTATCCTATATGCGCCTGGTGCATGACCATTACCCCTATTCTTATTCGGCACATCGTCCAAAAACCATCCCTTAAACTCCCTTGCCTCACCCATTTGTCTTCATGTTGACAGCCGATCTACCCTCCATAAGGAAACCCCCATGCTCAGAAAAACGTCTTTTTCTTCTCCTTCTCCTTACCCCGACCCTTGTCCTGCTCAATCCCCTTGAGAATGTCGTCAAACGTGCTCCCGCTCCCGCTCCCGACACGCTGCTGTTGCGCACTGCCTCCCCCGCCACCTGCTCCCGGATTAGCCGCAGCGGCAGCGGCGCCCTCGCCAGCACTGTCCTTAACAAGCTGGCCGAGGTTCCCCGGCGATCCACTCCGGGGCACCGGAGAATGTCTCAGCTCGGACCTCGAGCCTCTGCTGCCGGGGCGAGACCGCGACCTCGACCCGGATCGCGCACCATACCCGTCGCCGGCGTCTGGTGGAAGGGGCAGCGGCTCGAGGCCGGCGATGCTGGAGCGGTACGAGTGCAGGCCACCCGGAGAGCCGGTCAGGGACGAGGGCGAGGGGTTGCCGATAATGGGTACGAGGCTCGGCGAGGAGGGGGCGTATGGCGGTGTGCCGTTGCCGGGGCTGGACGCCACCGGACTGGAGACAGGGTCGAGATCTTGGAAGACTGACCTGGGAGGCTCGAGAGGCGACATTGCTTCGAGATGGTTGGGGATCGACGGCACCCGACCGTGGCTGGGAATGGACGGAGCTCTGACTTGCGGCTGGGGGCCGCCAGGATGGAAGTTAGGCGGCTCGCAGAGAGTCTCCCACTGCTTAGCGGCCAGCCAGCAGTGGCTCCTGTGATACGTCGCCTCGACGCTGAACATGACGACGTCGGCGGACAGCTCGACGATGTTGTTGCCCCCTGAAACCTCGTACCAGATCTTGCGGACCTCGCCCGCGTCTTCCATCCAGGGGAGCTTACCCTGCGGCGGCTCGCAGAGGAAGTACTCCACGCCTTCTGTGAAGCGGAGCCCCGGGGCGTCGACGACGAGCATGGGCAGTGACTGGATCACGACGTAGAGGAAGAGCCAATAGCCTATCCGTTGGTCCACCATGTCTTGAGGCGTGCTGCCCTTGGCTTCCTTGTGCTCGAACTCCTTGAAGGCGCTGAGGAAGGGGATCTTGAGCTGGTCAGTATCGATGTTGCGCGACTTGAGCATTATGAGGAGGAGCTCGTGCTGCGCAATAGACTTGTCGAACTTTGCTTGCTGTTTAGCGGGCAGTTCGTAGTAGTCTTCGCGGATGGCGGTCATGCTGGGTAGCTTGGGGATGTCGTAGGGGATCGGTGGCAGAACTGGAGGTGAGGATATGTCGAATTCAGTGAGCATTGTTCGGAGCGCAGATATCCTGGGGTCGATGTCCGCTTCATGCACCTTTGCCGAAGAATCGGCAACTCTGGTCGTGTAGGATTCCCGGTCCACGAGCAAGTCGTAGAGTGCACAGAGGTCCGAGTACAGAATCTTCAGGCATTGCCGGTTGAGTCCGCTTTCGGAGAAATGGTTTTTCTTGCTTCTAGCCTTCGGTGGCCAGTTTCCAAACAGGCCCTTGTAGTGTCCGAGGACGAAGCTCCTCATCTTGAGGAAGTACTTCTGCCATTCCTTGAACCGGACCTGTCTATATTCTTCGTGTGTTGTTGAGCTAGCAACGCCAGCGAAGAGACTCGGAAACTCGAAAGATTCCAGACGGAGGTTGACATTCTCCTGGCGTTTTACGAGGTCCAGGTGAGCTCGCTCGAGGCGGCTGCGAGTGTTGCTTGAGACGTTGATAAACAGTGGCGATTTCAACGCCACGATGGCTTCATACTTCCCAACAGCATGCGTGAATCCTTCGTTGTAAAGCTCCCAGGACTTCATTTGCTCACCGAGAATTAGTGCCTCGATCGTCTTCTCGCGGCTATGTCTAACATCGGCAAGCGCGAGTTGTTCGAGGCAAGAGTTGAAAGCCAGGTCAACGGGCTCTCCGAAGCTCGATCCATCCGAGCTGCTGAAGTCAAACTCCCTAAGAAGAGCAGCAACCTCAAGAAACGCTCGAAATACAGACGGGTGGCTCTTAGTGCCGATTAATGGTTGTCCGGTCAGAAAGGCGAAAAGATTTCGTACGGCAACCAAACGCTCGAGATCCGGGGCACTGTTCGGCTGTATAATCCCAAGGAAAATGTTTGCCTCGTTAAGACCCTCAGCGCCCGCTGTCTGTACATTTGAGAGCGAGGATTGTCGCTGTGCATCTTGAGCCATGAGGCTGTTCTGGCCGCCGAAGCTCCGCTCCCGGTCCCTACCACGAGAGCCAGTCGAGGCCAAGTCTGCCTGCATCATGTTGTTCAACACACGCGATGTGCTGATGAAATATGACCCTATCTTGAAGGACGGGCCTAGCCTGCTTGACTGAGTACCGAGGAAAACGTAGACATTTCCGCTCTCGTGCCAGAGCTCGGGTACCTGGACATCTTAGCTCTCGTCACTTTCAGCCGAAAGCAGGACGACTTACCTTTTCGCCGTTTGTTAAGAAAATAGTATTATAATCGACATTACTGCCTGGTCCCATGATCCAGGCCCACGACTTTTTGCCCACGTCCTGCGAACTTGATCTCGATCCACCGAACAACCTCTTCAGCTTCCTACCCTCGGGATGATGACTGTCACCAGTGCTTGAATTCCTCGAATGGATAACCACGTCTTGGGTAGCTGATGTCACCCTCCCAGGATCTATATGACCGTTGCGCATGACGGGGGGCTGTGCAGAGCTGCTACGCATCCTTGGTGATGAGGAACCATCATATGTATGGGGTTTTCTCGGTTGTTGATGGCTTTCTAAAGAATTGCTTCTGGTACGCTCCCTCACCTTCTTGAGACGAGGAGCGGATCCTTGGGGCTCGGCGACTGACGGTATGGGAGGAGGTATTGTTGCGGACTTGGGCAATAGCGACGCCGCATTATCACCGTGTGCGGGCATATCCGGTGATGACTTCCTCACTTTCCTCAGCATATTCGGTATCGACGCCGTGCGGGAGTGCTCATGTTGCGTCGGTGAGGCTCGGGTGGCGAGGTCCTTCTCCGAGTCGAAGATGGCTGTGGTCATCGACGTGTTCGTATGGGTCGCCGGTACGGGTTTTCGGGCAACGCCATTTCTAGGCGGAAGTTGATCTGTAGGTTCGGGTGTGAGCGAAGGGAAAATGTATTGTGTCAGAAACTCCATTCTAGATCCCCGTCTCACGAGCTCTGTTTTGCCTCCTCTGTCGAGCTCCTCTCTTTCTTCATTCCGAAGGGTCTTCTCGTCTTCTTTGTCATCTGCCTCGCCAACAGTGGCCTCGATGCCACCACTCCCCGCACTTTTCCCAGAGCATGGGGAAGGTAGCTCTGGATCTGGAGTACGGGGTGCTGCATCCTTCTCCGATTTTTCTGACTTCTCCGACTTCTCAGAGTGGAAGGAAGGGAAACGAAGAGGAGCAAACATGCTCCTCCGATGTCCTGAATATGAGGACTTACTCGACATGCTGGGCGAGCTCTGCTGGAGGTAGAGATGACCCAGGTTCAAATGCAACACTGTGCCACGGGGCTCGGCTCCGTTATATTGGGGAATTGCAGATGAACCACAGTGCTAGTGACAGGCACACGTTGGCAGCGGTAGGGACAACAGGTAAGTGGAGTTTGGGGTGACGACTCGGGAGGGTCTCGGGTGGGCGCACGCGTACGCAAGCTTAGCATATGTTTCACCGATGCCGGTGAATAGTCAAAAACTTGGAGAAATCATCGATAAACGAGCAACCGAAAAGTGACTTTACATATGAAGCGGACGTGAGACCGATCTTTGCAGCAGAGGGGGGGCATGAATCGTATAAGAAGTAAGGTAGGGTTGACGATCAGTTGAAAATGTATGTAACAGCAGGTGTGGAGAAGAACCGTCAACCCGGTACTTGCTGGGCAACCCTACCTCCAAGTCTTCCTCTGGTTGAATGACAACATCTTATGCATGGTTTTAATCTGGGCGGCCCGAAACTTGTTGTTTGGTTGTGACAGGCAAGTCGCGCGAACGCCTGGTGACGTTTCGAAACATTTGGAGAGGCCGAGAACCCTGGAGTCCACCTCTTTCTTCCTGTCTCCTTGCTTCTGGCCCCTACGTCTAATCATCGCAACTTTCCTTTGAAGAAAGGAGAAAAGAGAAACCGCTAGCAGGCGCTGAACAAAGTCAACTTCTGTTTCAGTCCATTCTGTCACCCGGGCATTTGCCTCATTGGATACGTGCCACAATCTGAGTGATGGGATTACATCTCCCGAAGGACCCACAGCCAGGTCTACCTATTTGTATTAATACGAAGTCTTTTCACAGCCACAAGGGTGCAAACAAAAGATGTTGAAGATCTGAAGAAGCCGGAGAGTCTACTGTTACGTCATGGCCTGCAGGTCAGGGTCCTTAAGCGCCGGGATATGGGGTCAGCTGCGCCGCAAGTACACGTGTAACTAGCGCATGTCTCAGGCAAACCTTCCGGCTAGCCGTTGCCTCCCGCATTGCGGGCATGTCGTTAGCGCTCTTGATGGTTCCCTTTGCAGTTTCTACCCCTTTTTCGCTATTGATAGATAACTGATTCGTCGCCGGTGGAGAAATGGAGCACCTCGTCTGTACGAACAAAGGGGGATATTGAGTCCCCTAAAAACTAAAGGAAACACAGCCACCAACATTGCGTCCGCAACGCAGATTCGTTGGAGCATGGCGACGGGTAGTGTAGGACATCTTCTCAGGTCAGGGGATTGTTACGCACAAGCCTTACACTCAGGTTTCACAGCTGCAACTCGTTATGACAATCAGAGGCCAACCGTTGCGCCGCAAACAATTGGAAAGTGCGAATACCTAAATTAGGATAGATCTGTGTGCAAACGGATGCAATCGGCGGCCAGGAAGGTCAGCTGGGCCGGCCAGACGTAGAAGAACTAGACTCTATACACACAAGAATAGTATAAGGCAGATCACACATCTCCCACTCCTACATTACATTAGTTGCCAAGCCTCAAATCCAATAATCGGCCGTTTCCTCTAGGATTTCTACACCGCGACACACGTATCCGTACGCCCGCCTAAGACGCAGAGAAACACATCTAACGCCATTGGTTATGATCCTTGATAGTCGTCGAATCCAGCTGTTGGCCCATCGCGGTTAAGCAAGTACTTGAATCTCTCCGGATCCCTCGACACAGGCGGAGGGACGTCCCTGTTTCCTTCAATGCGATCATACACCTGCCCGAACCTGTCCCACAGGTCCTTCCCGTTCCTTATCCTATCCGCGATGCGGTCCCGGTCTCGATATTCCTTCCCATTCATCCACTCGTGAGAGAAGCTGCCCATCTTGTTCAGAAGCTCGTCCATGGTCCTAAAGCAGCTCGAGCAGTGCCACCCAGCATTCCACAGATCGGCCTTGTCCCAGTAGATAAGCGGCTGGAGGCCGCCGTCGCCGTTGCGCAGGTTGGTCGGCTTGACCGTTCGCGAAGGCCCCTCGTAGTACGTCGCTTGCGGATGCGCCCAGTCGGGGCCGCGGTGCAGGAACTGGAAGCTGTAGTAGTAGAACCGGCTGCGGAGCGTCAGCCGCCGTGGGAAGCTGCACTTCCGCAGTACCCTCAGAGTGTCCGGGCGGGGAATCTCGTCCACGTCCGCGACGACGATGACGTCTCCCAATGTAGGGGCCTTGGGGCCCTCCAGACGCGGAAATACCTGAGTGAAAGTCGCGTCGCGCTGGAGATCTTCGCGGGCCCAGGCGTTTTTGGGGTGGAAATTCGCCGGATACTCGAGGAGATGATATATCATCTTGGGGTGGTAGCGCTCGAATCTGGCGAGGTTGTCCTTGATCGCTAGGGGCTTCGGGTGGCCTGTGAAGGTCTGGGACGCCTCGACGACGACGAAGTAGTCGACGTGATCGTAGGTAGTGTTAAGACGTATCTCGAGCCAGTCGAGCTCGTCGTTGAGCATTATGAGGTCGTACACCTTCCTCTGCGCACCGTCTCGGGACGCTGGCTCGAAGGGTTGCCAGCCGTGATGCCTGCATAACGTCTCGGCTGACGCGCCATCAGCTCCATCGATTGCGAATGAGATGCGGTTTGGTGCCCGATGGAAGAGCCCAGGGCCCCAGAAGAACTCGATCATGAGCCAGAAGGCACTGCATATGCAGATGGCCTTGAGCCACCTCAGCGGATCGATCCGTGTCCAGCCTTTCATCTTCGATTCGTCCGTAGAGTAGTGTTGTTCTAGGTTCCAGGGTGCATAGTGCCCCCGACTTCGGAATTCGCAAGAGGGGGTTTGAACGACAGCAAATTATTCTCTTCCGTGTATGTTGTTGGAAACGAAAGGCAGGAATCAATTCAAGGTGGTACTCGGTCTACTCAGGTCATTTCGCTGCCTGGATAAGGGCCAGTGTCGATCATTTTGTTTACCCCTTGTCCACCCGATACGGGCCAGCCAATCGATAGAGAGGACGCAGGGGCCGCTGTCGCTAGCCGGATTTCGTAAGCTCTGCGGACGCCAAGCAGAGGTACGTACCTTGCGTCAACATCCTCATAGAGCTTCCAACTTGGACTACACTCCGTGACGTCTCAAATCGAGCTTCATTATGACGGTTTCAATCTCCTGTGGTAATAAGGTTCGGTTGCTGAGACATAATGCCTCTTAGTGCACGCGCTTAATGGACGATAACGAGGTCGGAGACGAAGCTGCGCCTTACTACTGCATTCGTCAACTACAGTGTTTCACTATGCCGATTCAGTCTGCAAGATGGCGATTTGACTGTTACGTGTGTGGCTGCTCCTCAGTTAGGATGTTCGTGAAAAAGCCTTATTTGGAATGCCAGATGTCGACGAGTACATGCAACGTTTCGACGTCAGTCGGGATGCGAAGTTCAAGTGGTTATCCTCCAGTCGTCACACACAGGTTACGCTTGGGGTAAGACGTACACCTGAGGTATGCTGATTAGGTACCTTATTGATGATCCCGCCTCGCCCAGTCCTTGAATAAAGGGCTTCTGGAGCACGTTACAGGACCAACGACAAGGAGCCAAGATGCGGCTTTTGGGGCGTGCTGTACGTGAGGTAGTCCATATGATTAGCATCTCCTCCCAGTCTAATCGAAGAGGGTTTCTGGCACTCTATCACACTATTAGAGGTAGGTAGAGGTAAGTCGCTTTTACTCGATTATATCCCTTTGCGGCGGCCTAGACATGCGTTGCAGGAGATGCTGGCATCCGTACATTTTTTAGGTACCGTATTGCTGGTATGTAATATCGCGACTAGTTGTAATCCCGGGTTGTAACCTAAGTGATCTAGATAATAAAAAATTGGGCTTAGAACTACGAGCTTATAGTCCTCGCAGGATTAGCAACAATTGACTTACTGTGGTAAATGCTTGATAATCGCCGAGAGAATAAAGGACCGGAACACGGAGCCGGAGCCGGCCCAACCATCCCCGCAATTAACCGGGTCCTTCCGGTCAACGTCTCTTCACTTTAAACTCAGGTTGCGAATCGATTATAAATGTCCTTCTCACGAACTTTGACAACTCAGGCTCATAAGCGAGTATAAAATTATACGCCGTGATACTCCATAGCCCACTTGAGAATGTTTACCGGCATTGTAGAAGAAATCGGCGGTACTGTTCTCACTCACTGACTCACTCACTCGCTTCAACGGCTCACTAATCAAACATCACAGTCGTGGCCGAACTGAACAATCACGACGCAACAGGCGGCACCTCACTCACAATCCAGCTGCCCGCCTCCTCCAGCCTCCTCTCAGACTGCCATGAGGGCGACAGCATCTCCGTCAACGGCGTCTGTCTCACCGTCGTAACTTTCACCAACTCCGCCTCACCACCAAGCTTCACAGTCGGCATCGCCCCCGAAACCTTGCGCTTAACTAACCTCGGCTCCCTGACCACCTCTTCGCGCGTGAATCTCGAGCGTGCGGTGCGCGCAGACACCCGCATGGGCGGGCACTTTGTGCAGGGCCACGTCGACACGGTCGCCACCATCGCCTCTCTCACTCCTGACGGGAACGCCATCACCATCAGGTTCAGTCCGCGGGATAAGGGTGTCTTGCGATATGTAGTGTATAAGGGGTACGTCGCGCTCGACGGGACGAGTCTGACAGTGACGAAAGTGAATGATGACGAGGGGTGGTGGGAGGTCATGCTCATCTCGTACACTCAGGAGAGGGTGGTGATTGCGGGGAAGAAGCCCGGCGAGACGGTCAACGTCGAGGTGGATATGATGGCCAAGTATGCCGAGAAGGCGATGAGCGGGTATGTTGCGAGCCTTGGTCAGGGTGGTGAGAGCGGGAACGCACTGTTGGAGAAGGTTGTCGAGCGGGTTGTCGCGAGACGATTGGGCGGCGGCCAGTGAGACAAGGGCGGGAGATGACATTGGAGGAGGTCTGTTGGTAGATTTGGGGCACAAAAAGTAGAGGCACAAAGAAGAAGATAATGAAGGGAGATCACCTTGTGGAAAGTGATAAGAGCGTACAATCGTCAAGCTCACTTGAGGGAGGGAGTTACGCCCCCAGTTTTGTATCGGTGAGGGCTCCTGCCTCTGCATACCTTACCGTTGGACATCCCATCACCACGGTATGGTCGTTGCGGTGGCTATTTGGAGAGTAAATAACGTCCTGAACTATATGTGGTACTTTCAATATGAGGCAAGCCGGTGTCCTCTGACGGGCCTTTGCCTCTTTAATGTGAATTTAACTTATCTGAGGCTTAAATTGGGTATATGAGGATGCAATTGTACCTATTGGGAAGCGAGTAAGGCGGAAGAAGAGCTTAGGCATCACCCCAGACCTCGGCTATTGTCTGACTGAAAGCCTTCATAATCCTCTTCCGCCCGACCAGGTTGGACAACTCACTAGCCACAAGCTCTCTCTTCCGTTTCTTCCCCTCCTCCCCTTGGCCACAGCGCTCAAATGCTTTGGCAAAGTGGTAGGGTGTCTTCCACCTTTTCTGTATCTCTATTGCCTTCTCACCGGTCACGCCCCTGGTGCACATCAGCATCTTCAGGAACACGTCCCGCAAGGTCATCATGTCCGACTTGGATGCTAAGGAGGCGAAGGCTGGATATGTAATGTGGTGAGATGCCGCCGGTTGCGTTTCTCGCAAGTGCTTCATTAGTGGTAAATAGTTCTGTGCCGTAAGCACTGCAGTCGGTATGACATATAGTGTCTTCTTCTCATACATTTCCTTGAGCATCATCGTCATACGGGCCAGGTATCGGATAGAATCATCCAGCTTTTGAGTCTGCTTCAAGAAGTATCCCTGGACAACTTGCATCGATGCCATGGCGGACTGGACCGCTTCCTCGTACTTCTGAAAATGGCCTGCGTCCATGGTAATTTCTTCAACCAGGTAAATGACGTTCTGTACTCCAGACCGCCTGAGGCGGAACTTCTGCTCGTGGAAGCGGCCGTCCTTGATGCTTGAAATGAGATCATCCAGCCTCTTCCGCTCGCAAATGTAGTCGAGAACCACCTCATTCCCTTCGGGGCCATGGTCCGGGAGAAGACCTGGTGTGTTGCACTTGGCCACCCACGTCACATCGCCGAGGTCCATAGGCCGCACTAATGGATTGATTCCTTTTTTGCTGAGCTCTTCTCGTACGTAGTCCCGATCTTTCTGCGTTCTAACCTCTCGATTGTCTAGAACAAGATGGACGGAAAAGGAGCCGGGAGCCAGCCTGATGTGCGTGAAGTGAGGAATTGCGCTCCCGGTAGTCTCTTCCCCAGCAGGAACAACGTCCGCATACGCTTGCTGGGCTGGCCTTGGTGCATGCGTGAGGTTGGGCTCCGTTGTGCGTATGTTCTCCTCGTCATTATACGACATCGAACCAAGCCCGCGAACGCCACTGCCTTCTGGCCTAGGATCCAAACTCGGAACTCGGGCTCCACCGACAACGGCATCCCTTTGTTGTGCAATCTCTTTCACCCGTCTCGCCACTTCCCAACCTTCATCCGTCAGACAATAGCGTTTCAGAGGCGCACCCCTCTGATAGACGAGCTCCTTGGTCTGCAGTGTCTTCATAGAGTTCCAGGCCGTGTAGAATTTGGTTGCATCGGCCGGAGCGGTAAAAGAAGCATCGCAATGGTGCTGGGCTGCCTCTATCAGGTCTGCCTTTGAGAGGCCTCTCCTATCTTCCTCGTCAAGTAAGGCTAGAACAAGTAGAATCGCATATGGCCCTGATCTGTATGCAGGAACATAAGCCTTCGCCTTCCTTGGCTTCTTGGCTGGCTGTGGTGTGTCTGAGTCATCATCATCCCCGGGATTGAGAGTATCGCGAGCCTTCTTCCTTAGGCCTTTCGGCTCTGGCATAGGCAGCCCATTGGCGTCGCAGTGGGCCTTCAGTTTCTTAGCGAGGTCCTCACACAATTTTGGTCCGAAATGCTTGAGTTGCTTGCACTGAGACGGGTGTTCAAAGGCAATTGGACAGGCTTTCAATGACTGGAAGGCCCGTCCGTAGTTAGGTGCAGACTTGTAGCTGCGAGCCTTGGCTTCATCCCAGAATTCCTTGACCCACTGAAGGAGCAGAGGATTGGCGCAATCCGGGAGGTCGGACATTGATTCTACGACCTGTAATTGAAGTTCGAATTGAAGATAAAATGAGGACTTGCGACAGGGAAAAGATTAGGTACTACACCCGGGGCTTGAAACCCCTTGCTGAGCGAGCGGTTGTATGGCATGGGTTCGTCTAACGGTCATTACAGCTGATGTTTGGGCGACGCGCATCGCTGCGATACCGCGCGAAGAACTCGCCAGATCACGTGGCATATAGAGAGGAAAGTTAAGCTTCGCATTTGCGCCACACAGTACCACAGTAAGGGTGTTGCGTGCGTCACACAGTTCAACCCCACCAAAGCCGGAAGCTCAGGCGAAACTGCAATGCGGGGCAGTTTACAGGTACAGTGCCGTGGGGCAGTTCCGTTTCCGTACAAATCGACAGCTCTCGACAGTTGTGACCTGGGAATCTTAAATATCACGCGGCTTTCACGCCTCGCTTTCCGTTCTTTTTGTCTCTTGTCGTCAAGTCTTTCCTCCATCCAACCCAATTCGCACAGTAAGGAATTAGCGCTATGGCCACCCAACCCCAAATCGTCGAGGCTTCTAAGAAGCACCCAATCGTCGACGGCCATGTCTACAAATACGGCACTGCCGGTTTCCGGATGAAGGCCGATCTTCTGGAGGGCGTCGCCTTCCGCGTCGGTCTTCTTGCTTCGCTTCGGAGCCGGAAAATGGACGGGCAGGCGATCGGCGTGATGGTCACCGCCAGTCATAACCCGGCCGCAGACAACGGTGTCAAGATTGTCGATCCAATGGGTGAGATGCTAGAGCAGGACTGGGAGAAGCTAGCTACCGATCTCGTCAACAGCCCAACGCACGAGCAATTGGCCGATAACTACACCAAGATCGCAAAGACGTACCGTATTATCCTCAAGAATCCAGCCAAGGTCATCTTTGGGCGCGATACCCGACCATCCGGCCACAAGCTCATAGGAGCGCTTGTGGATGCGTTGATTGCAACCGACACCGAGTATGTCGACTACAAGATCCTGACCACCCCGCAGCTGCACTACCTTGTGCGTGCTACCAACACTGAGGGCACTGATCTCTCTTACGGCGAAGTCAGCGAGGCTGGTTACTACAAGAAGCTGGTTGATGCTCTCGCCAGGGCCATGAAAGGACGGAAGATCAACGGTTCCCTGACCGTGGATTGTGCCAATGGTGTTGGAGGCCCCAAGCTTTGGGAGTTTATCAAGCATGTCCAGGGCAAAGTTGCTATCGATATCAAGGTTGTGAATGACGACGTCCTCCGTCCCGAGGTGCTCAACTTAGACGTAAGTCCAGTTTGACTGATCATTCTTCCCTCCCTTACTCAGCGCCCCGTTCATTAACACGTAACACTTAGTGCGGTGCGGACTTTGTCAAGACCAGGCAACGTGCTCCCCCAAGTCCAAAGCCTGTACCGGGAGCTCGGTCCTGCTCGTTCGACGGTGACGCCGACCGGCTGATCTATTATTGGCTCGACCCCGAGACCAACTCCTTTTCCATGCTCGACGGTGATCGCATTGCCTCCCTGGCAGCCTCCTTCATAGTCGATCTCATCCGCGCGGCTGACCTGCAAGAGTCCGGTATCAAGGTCGGCGTGGTGCAGACCGCTTATGCCAACGGCGCCAGCACAACGTACATTACCGACCACCTGCAGCTTCCCGTCGTCTGCACCCCTACCGGAGTGAAGCACCTGCACCATGCAGCCCTGTCTTTCGACGTCGGTGTGTACTTCGAAGCCAATGGTCACGGCACTGTCCTTTTCTCTCGCGATGCCCTGAAGACCTTCCAGAGCAAGAAGCCCCAGTCGCCTGCTCAGAAGGACGCATTGGACACCCTGATCGCCCTGTCCGACCTGATCAACCAGACTGTTGGCGACGCCTTGTCCGACATGCTGCTCGTCGAGGTCATCCTCGCCCATAAGGGCTGGACTCTGCGCGACTGGGCCATGACCTACGCCGACCTGCCCAACAAATTGGTCCGCGTCGAGGTTAAAGACAAGGACGTCTTCCAAACCACCGACGCCGAGCGCAGGCTCTCCCACCCGGAGGGCGCGCAGGACGCCATCGACGCCGAGGTCAAGAAGTACAAGAACGCCCGCGCCTTCGCCCGCGCGTCCGGAACCGAGAACGCCTGCCGCGTCTACGCCGAGGCCGCCACCCGTAGCGAGGCCAACGAGCTCGCCGAGAAGATCGCGTTTGTCGTCCAGCGCTTCGGTGCGTCGTAGTTTGTCGCCCAGATGCGCATGCCGGACCGCGCGGCCCCTCGTGCAACACCCGGCCGTGGCAGGAAGCGCGCTGATACTGCTACGCTGTTCCCCGAGCTCGCCAAGATTATGGATAAGATCCCTTACGAAGCCATGATGCATGAAATGGACGACTTGGATTTAGATGACGACTGAAGCCCCCGCCTTGGCAGCGATCTTGACGTCTCGAGGCTTTGGTTGAGGATATGGCAGGCTTCTCTGTTGTTTTGTCTTCATCCTCCGTCTGCACAAAAAGTTAGGGTGGCGGTTTGTTTTCCTGTTCCTTCCTTTTACGGCATTTCTCGGAACTTAAGACACCAAAAATGGCGTGAGAAGTGACGGGAGAGAAGGGAGGTGGGAAGAGCATGTTTTCTAGACGGTCAGTTTAGTCGTAACAAGCCGTACAGGGCATGCCTGAATTTGCTTCTCGAATCGATGTGGAGAGGACTTGACCACAGCTGAATATGTCACTGGTAGAGCAGATGAAAGAGTGAGGTAGTGCCAACGGGGTGACTTCTCTTTTGTGTACGCCGGAGGGCGGAGTCGATGGTCTATGTCATCTCCTTCCAATGCAGAGACTCATTACGCACCACTGCTTCAACGCCCGAATGATACCCAGCTCTAGTACAAAGACTCCCAAACCCCCATTTCCCATGCAATCCCGCATGCAACCCGAGCGATTCAAAGCTCTAGAAACGTGTCTATTTCTCATACGATCATATATGTGACTTGACCAACCCGAGATAACCGGGGCCTGTGAGGCAACCACTTCCTCCACCGGTTCGATCGCACACGGACGCGAGGGCATCAGCCCAACCGAGTGCGGGGCTGAAGAAAGGCGTACTTCGGCCTGAGGCCGGCCTGTTCACTTTATGTTGAGCTACTTCCGATAAGCTGCACTAGCACATCCGGTAGCTGCGCGAGCCCTCGGCGGCCCGCTTAGGGTCCTCGGTCACAAGGCGGTACTCGAGCTTGATGTCGAGGTCGCGCTTGTTCTTGTCATTGGGCCTGTTGTGGAGGGAGCACTCGATCTTCTCGCCTTGCTGGACCGTGAGGACGTCGTTGAGGTAGAAAACTGTCTGCTTCCAGTGTGTGTACTTAGTATGCGGGCCGGTAGAAAAACGGATGGGCTTGTGGCAGGCGGTGAACTCGATGTCGAACCACGCGACCATGGCGTGGATGAAATCGTCCCGACGAGCGGTGAGGTCGAAGGGGCAGCTAAAGGCGAGGTCGGCGGTTGTGCACTTGTAAAGGTCCAGGGTGAGGACGCTTGTAGGGTCCGTCACGACGGCCTTCATCTCAACGGTGTCAACGAGGGGCTCCGAAAGGGCGGTCTCCTTGAGGGGGGAGTAATCGAAGCCGTATACGTTATCCCAGACTGTATCGAAGCGTTAGTACTTGGTCTCTGGGGTATATGGTCAGAGCGGTCTTACAGCCGATCTTCTCATCCTTGTACTCGCCATCCTCGATGCCAGCAACAAAGATGGTGGCCTTGTCGGGGAAGATCAGACCGTCCTTGTTCAGATAACGGTCGCGAGCGTAGAGGACTGTGTCCAGCATGGACTCGTACAGAAGGAAGTATCCCATCCACTCAGAGATGATGATGTCCACCTTGGGGTACGGCAGCTCAATCTCCTCCATCTTGCCCTGGATCAGGGTGATCTTGTCCTCCATACCGTTGACCTTGACTATTTCGCGGGCCTTGAAGATAATGGTGGACATATCGACGCCAATGACGTGTTTTGCGCCAGCCTTGACAGCGAACCTGCCAAGAACCGTCTGTCAGCCTCCTCGGTCCACCGTTGTAGCTTTTTCAGGGAGTGTCTTACATGGACAGGATAGCAGTACCACAGCCGACGTCAAGGACGACTTTATCCTTGAAAAGGTGCTTGTTCTGAACGATAGCGTTCATGTATGACCGTGTGCGGACCTCGTCTTTCAACATCTCCTCGTGGATTCCTGATCGGCGCAATGATATTAACAGACTCTCCTTCTATCGACCTCCACAAACGCTCGAAGGAATTAATCGCTTACCATGATGGTTGTAGCTGTGGCTCCGTTAGTGATACCTCCTTTTTGCGTGAGAATCAACGGTGCAAGATTCATCATACCTGTTGAAGTAGTGCTGTTCAGAGTGATCCATGGCCTTGAGCCGCTGCTCGGCAGTTTCGATATCCATAGCTTCGCCTGCCATGATTTTGGTTCTATGCGGACGATGGGTGGTAGAGAATGAATGATTGTGCGAAGAAAGCAGCACAATAGTAATATAAACTTATAAGACGTAAATTCAACGGGGAAGGCGAAGATTCTGCAAGTAAGTGCTGAGGTCAAGAAACGGGTCCTTGCTGCCCAGACCAGACCGAGAATTCACGAGTCGCAAAAATCTAGGTTTGCACCGCCTAATCGCATTAGCGCAAAGGCGGTGAACAACTTTTCCAGGTTCTTGATCAGCCGCAGGGGTCCTCTTGCCCCACCGAAGCTAAGAACGGCGGATGGCGGGGCATCCATGACCGGTGCATGCCCCGCCGCCTGTGGCCTGAAGCTTCGTCACTTTCAAGTTGCTTGCCTTAAACATTGGATATGGCTTGAGTGCCTTGATCGACAATATATGTAGTAACAGTCCGTGGTCATTGGGATGCCCTACGTAGAGTAAATGAGTCTTGACTACAGTGCATACACTTAGGACTTGGCTTCGGATGGAATGGAATGTCAATGATATTCCCACAGTAATGCTATTGATCGCGCTGTTCAAGGATTCCGTCTACTATGTGAAAGCTACCTTATCCTGCTTTTTCTCTTCTGGCCTTGCCATATCTAAAGTAACACACCTTAACACCAAGACAATGCAAAACCCATACCCCCAACTCGTACCATGATCAGTATGGCGATGGTCAAAAGCTGATCGCACACAGTGGTAGCAAATACACATGCCCTTCAAGCCATACCTCCAAGTTGCAACAGACGTTGCCCTGCCTTGAGATTCGCATACTCGTAGGCCTTAGATTCCGGCGGGAAGGTACCGTTTGCGGCCCAGAGATCGATCAGTGGCTGCATCGGCTCCAGTTCATGTGGCTTCAGCAGGTCCAGAGCTGTGGCGGTCAGGACGAAATGACTGAAACAGCTGTTGAGGTGGTTTTGCAGATTCAGGTGATAGAAGGGTTCGACAAAATGCGCCCAGTAGAGATGAGCGTACACACGGAACATCTGCAGGAAGATGGTCTGGCAGATGCTAAGGAACTCCTTGGGGAAACCACTTCGCTTTCCAACCCACTCGTCCGGCCCCGTAAGGAGTCCATTCGTGGTAATTTGAGGGTTGTGAGCAAAGGAGACGCCTGACGGGTCGGTGGGGAAGATCTTCTCATCGTTGATCTTTCCCGAAATCCATCTCTGCATTAAAGTGATGTACTCATATGCCGGAAGCTCGATCGGCTCGAAGCGGCTGTTCAGCCATGTGTACGAATGGTTTCTGAATATGACAGATCAGCTCAGAGGCCCACCAGACGAGAGGGAGAGTGACTTACCCTCCAGCAGACATTCTGGGACATGTAGTTGGGTTGCAAATTGTGAGTCCATTATCCTCTTTCTCATAGATGACGCGAACAAAGTTCCACAAGTTACGATAATGCTCAACAACTGTCAACCTCCTTTAGTATAAGAACTCTCCTGGAAAGTGCTTGGGATTAGGCTTACCTTGATGCGCGATCCATTCTCCTTGCTCCACCGTCTTGGGTCTGGCACTAAGTGTCATGAAGTTGCCCTTGACAATGTGCTTCGCGTAAGCTGGGTTCAGCCAAAGCGGCGCAGGGTTAGGCAGGTTATAGGCACTGAGAGGATCATCGCCGGAAGACATCATGCCCATGGATTGTGAGAGAGATGGCGATGCTGGAAGCGGGGGTAGTTTCGAGGAGAGGCTGGTTGACGACTGGCTAGCCTGTGAGAGATTGGTGGGCGTTGTTTGCTGACTGTCGTCAGTTGTCGGCGTGGTCGGGCTCCTCGTCCCACCAGGCCGGTTTGATTGACCTCTCAACCGGGCATTGCTGTGAAAGAAGGAATTTAGCCGCAGACCCTAGGATGAGAAGAAGAAAGCCCCATTCTGCAGGTTGCTCTAAAATCATGTGTCCTTTGTGAACCATAATAGTTTGCAATAATCGAAATCGCGTGCAACTACACGCTATTACTTCTAATGCCACTTTGCAAGATGACGGATTAGATGGAAAATGTAGGGCCGATGTTTTCAGATGAGATATGACTGTAGGGAGGAACAAGGCCAAAGAACAAAAACATCCACACTTGCAGCCTTACATAGTTTGGCATGCACAGTCAATTTGCATCCAACATTTAGTCGTAAGACGCGGGTAGGTAGTCAATAAGAAGGGCATAGTATAAGATGAGCGCGACTCCTGAAAGGGAAAGGGCTGTATGGCTCCCCGATATAAGGTTTAAGAAATGTTGAGACGCTGTCCAGTTCGCCACACTATGGTAGGAGACACCGTCGATGGATGGGTTATGGAGAGGACAAGGATGCATCTATTAAGAGAAGACTGGAGCATGGTGGTAAGAAAAGTTATAAGAAGACTCACATTCCAGAAAATATGTTAGACATGATGTCGGACACGGAGGATATATCAGGACGACTTTTGCCAACTGGGCGGTGTCCCTGGAGGCGAAACTGTGTCCGAGATGGGAGGCGTCCGTCGTTGAGTAACCAAAATGAAGTCGCAGGACTATCTAGAAGCAGAGGATCTAAGATCTAGAAATGAGATCGGATCTAGTTTGATTTCGTGTCGTCAAGCATTCACGGGTCGCCGTGCTGTCGTTTGGTATATCTGATTGTGCATACATCCAATGTTAATAAGGGGGAATCAGGCTCAGGGACAGGACGTTGAAACGGGTGGGTCAAGAAAAAAGACGCTAAGCTGCTCTTGGAGCGATCTCTCCATGGGCACGTGCTCCTTGCTGTTGAAGCACCTTGTGGCTGTCCTTCCAATAGTCGACCAATGGCCATGTGAGCCGACGCGCGCTAATGCACGACATCTGAGCAAATCAGATCCTCGCTTCCGAATACACGTACCCAATGCGGAATGAATACGGAACCTCTACAAGGCAGCGGCATCCAAAGATCCATGGAGTGGTACCAAGCGTGCACAGAGGTTTTCCTCCGCGGTACAGTGATGGAAGTGCCCTTCTAGACCGGTTAGGCATCAATTGGCTCGTGGCAAGGAACAAGACCATCCTTACTCAGACTTCTTCTGATGGTCGGAAATATGGTTTCCCTTTCAGCCAAAGGCATCTCGAAGCAGTGAATGACCGACAGAGTTCAAGATGGGGTCACCTACACTAGCCGAGAAACAGGCCTTCTTCGAGAGACTTGAAGCATTGCACGACGAGGACTCGGATGATGAATATGGAAATGATGAGCGCGAGATTGAATACCGTCAGAAAACCCGAGCATTCTTCGGTCAGATGAGCACAAAGGGAGCAGGCATAACCTCGCCGGTAGATTTGGCATCAGCTCGCGTTCTCAGATCTATGGCGCCCAGACGTACCATTTCGGAACCCTCTCCCAGCTCTGCAACAGAGACACCACGCCCGAAAGTGATTAAGGCTACACCATTGCTACGGAAAGTGGTAACGGCGGCTCAAGATACAGTCGACTCCCGCGCCGAAAAGGAAGCCAGCCCTTCATTTGTCGAGGATACGCCGGTGGGAAATGCAGTGAAAGCAAAGAGCCACCCTTCCCTTCTGAGAGGGTCAACCTATCCGGGACCATCATCTTCCGGCGTCGGGCAATCGCCGTCAACAACCTCAACCATGAGGAAGCGAAAACGTGAGGCGTCCTCGTCATTGAAGATGGTACCCGAAACAGAACAGATCTTCCGCGGTTATGCTTTTTACTACATCCCGGACAATGATGTAGCCCCAATTAGAAAGATACGAATCAATCGGGCAAGGGAGCATGGTGCGCAGTGGATGCGGTCTCTGGGCGATGCCACACATGTTATTGTGGACAAGAATTTGGCCTATAAGGATATCGAGAAGGTGCTGGCCAAAGTAGTCGATTCTCCGCCCATTATTGTCAACGAGGACTACCCAATCGATTGTATCGCCTTCCACAATCTGTTGAACCCTGACCAGCAGAGATACAAGGTTTCTGGCTGTCCCTTCTCGCAGCGCAAGGACTCGAGCCTGAGCGAACCTAATCAGCCGAGTCAGGTTTCTGACGTATCACTCATCGTTCAGAAGCATCCTAAGAGAATGGAGTCTAAGCCGAGAGAGGGTACACCACCTAGAAGCGAGGAGTCCTCACTTCGGAGCAGACGCGACAAACAAGCCAATGTGGCCCTAGCTTCAGAATTATTTGAAGAGCAAGCAACTATGGAAAGTGAAGGGGCGGGCGTCCAGAAAAGTGCTGCTTCAATCCCCAGTAATGCTTCACCACGGCAGCTTCCACCCGCTCAACGACCCACCCAGCGCAAGGACAGCGTTGGCGACGAGCTCTCAGAGTACATCTCTCTGATCCAGCAATACAAAGATCTTCCCCTCGATAGTGATGAGGACGATGCTCAATCAAGCAAAGGCGCCGAAGAAACCCCAGCGGATCAGGAAGGAGGTTCGGACTCCGGTTCAACATCATCACGTTCACGCAGGAAGCGTCGACGACCGAAAACTAGATCAGGTGCAAAGGCTATTGCCTTTGAGGAACGCTTCGCCTGTCACCAAGGCGGCACAAAAGATGCGCCGCTCTCTTCGGACAGCGCCAATCCCAACGCTCGCACTATCGAGGTGCTGCAGTCTATGTGTGACTACTACACCCGCACCAACGATCACTGGCGCACGACAGCCTACCGCAAGGCAATATCTACTCTTCGCAGACAGACTACCAAGATCACAACCGAGGAAGAAGCCTACCGTCTCCCTACTATCGGACCCCGTCTAGCCGCCAAGATTGCGGAGATCGCCACCACCGACCGCCTTCAACGCCTACAATATGCGGAGGATGACCCCTTGACCCCCGTGCTCGGGGCTTTTCTGAAGATCTACGACGTCGGTGTCGCGAGGGCGAGCAAATGGATCGCACAGGGGTTTCGCACCCTCGACGATTTGGTCGCAAAGGCAGACCTCACCACCAACCAGCGGCTGGGAATCGAGCGCTACGAGGACCTCAACACGCGGATTCCCCGCGCGGAGGTCGACGCCTTGGCCGCGCACGTGCGCCGCGCCGCAGCGCAGCTAGACCCCGGCGTCGAGCTGCTCGTCGGCGGCTCGTATCGCCGCGGGGCGGAGAGCTCCGGCGATATCGACTTCATCGTCACCAAGAAAGGCACCGTCTCGTCCGACGACCTGGTTCCGTTTCTGGAGGGACTGGTCTCCCGCCTGACGGACCGGGGGTTCCTGGTCGCGGCACTGGCGGCTCATAGGCCCACGTCCGGCTCCGGAGGCGGTAGCAAGTGGCACGGGTGCTGCGTGTTGCCGCTCGACGAGGGGAGGGCCGCGCTCGGGGAGGTCTTCAAGCCGCGGTGGAGGAGGATCGATTTCCTGCTCGTTCCTGAGACCGAATACGGTGCTGCGCTGATCTACTTCACGGGCAATGACATCTTTAACCGTAGCATTAGGCTGCTGGCGTCGAGAAAGAGGATGAGGCTGAACCAGCGAGGCCTGTATAGGGAGGTTATGAGAGGCCCGCAAAGGATAAAAGTTACGGAGGGTGAGCTGGTAGATGGGCGCGACGAGAAGAGGATCTTTGAGATTTTGGGGGTCAAATGGCGGGAACCGAAGGACAGGTGGTGTTGACATGGGCATGAGCGTCCATGGTTACGGTTGCATTTGATACCCGGGTTTTGCATGGGTGGGAGGCTCTCCTGAGTACAGGAGGATGGCATGGGTTTGGGAGGCTTGAATGCATATTTTGCCTTGCGTTGGTTGTTCAGCTAAGATGGCTTTGAGTTGCATTGGTCTTTCGCATAAGCATCATAGGGCCGGATTAGCAAGTCGTTAACTTACGTACTCAACTAGAGAGAGATGTGCTCATCAATCCTAGATATGTGCAGCTGGTAAAAGGGTATGTACTGTCCATGAACCGTTCAAGCATCTAATCTACAAACTAACATATACACACTGACACTGCCCGTCGCCGGGCGTGCACAAAACTGCACGTCCCATCATCCATCATTCGACATTCCCCCATTCCTCCACCGCATTCAGACATCTCCAAGGCATTATCTTCGACCTTTGGGGATCGACACTGTAGCTTTTATCCGTCGCAAAGTGCCCCTACCCATCACAAAAAAAGTGGTATCATAACATCCAAACTCCCGACCCTGTATATCCAAAAAAAGAACGAAAGACGTATGTAGTTGCCGTCTTGTATATGCTGAAACTATAACAAACGCTTACGATCTGACGTCCTGGACATGGGCCGGAGCTCTAGTCATGGATGGTGCGCCGACTGGCCGGCGTATATGCGGTCCGTCAGCGGGATGCCGTTCATGTGCTTTTCCCGGCCGGTGGACTCGGAGAAGGTGCGGCTCTGGTGATGGTCCTGGCCGGAGAACATACTTCCCGTCTCGCCGGGGTCCATGTCGTTCAGCACCTCCCTCGTCAGCTCGACGTAGTCGTACGCGAACTCGCCGATCTCGGCATCGTCAATGCCCAGGATCTCGGCTTCCTCGGTAGCGCGTAGATGCATTCCCGGGATGAGGTTGAGGACGAAGAGGATGAGCGTGGTGCCGACGAAGGAGTAGGCACCTCCCGTGAAGGAGTCGGCGAGCTGGTAGCCCAGCTGGACCCAGTTGTGGTTGACCCAGCCGCCCTTGATGACCTGGACGTTGTCCAGATGAGCGATGTAGTCGGCCGCGAAGAAGGCAGTGCAAATGTTGCCGACTAGGCCCCCGATGCCGTGAACGGCGAAGATGTCGAGCGCGTCGTCGATGCGGAGCATGAACTTGAGCTTGGTGCCGTAATTGGCGAAGCCCGCACCGAGGATACCGTAGACGACAGCTGCCCAAGCAGGCACGTAACCTTGAACGCGTTAGCCATGATTATTATTCGACACTTCTGGCCTCAAAAAGGGGGTTAGTGAGATAGTAGCCCTACCGGATCCAGGGGTGATAGCCACGAGACCGGCCACGACGCCAGAGCAGAAACCAACAGTCGACCACTTCCGCTCCAGCCTATAGTCCAGAACGCACCACGTAATGCCGCCGACGCAAGCGGCAAGGTTCGTCACAACGGCCGCCATAATAGCACGCATGTTTGCCGACAGGGCGGAACCAGCGTTGAAGCCGAACCATCCGACCCAGAGGAAGACAGTGCCGATAACGATGTGAGTGACGTTGTGGGGACGGTAGTTCAACTCGTGCGTTCCGTGGCCACGGCGCTTTCCGAGCATCATCGAGTACGCAAGCGCGGCCGTGCCGGAAGCGATATGCACCGGAGTGCCACCGGCGAAATCGAGGCCGCCCATGCGGTTTGACCAACCACTCGGATTCCAGGTCCAGCAGGCGATCGGGTCGTAGATAATAGTCGCCCAGATGAACATGAAGACGACACAGGGTAGCATCCGGCCTCTCTCCGCCACAGCGCCGGTCGCGAGAGCTACCGTGATGGCCGAGAACATGCCCTGGTAGACGGCGAACATGAGATCCGGGATGCGGGAGGATCCTACCGAGGGTGCAGCGAGGACGTCCTTGAAGCCGAAGTTGGCAAGGTCACCGATAAAGCGGCCGGCCGTGTGGGAAAAGGTCAATGAGTAGCCCCAAAAGAACCACTGGAAAGTGGTGACGGCTGTGGCCATGACGGACAGCCATATCAGAGACAAGGCAGACTTTCTCCGTGCGAGGCCGGAATAGAAGAAGCTGATTTAGGGTGCCAGGTTAATCAATGATCGAAGTGCATACCAGCGGTAAGGATTGGTTGTGTTGATTTGCACTTACCCAACTCCCGGTATCATGAGCAGCACCAGGGCGGTCGCGGTGATCATCCATGCAATGTCACCAGTCTGATAGAGTGTTAGAGCCTCGACGATCGCTTATTCCGAAAACGCACAGGGGCCAAGTTATGGATTTCTTACCTCGTACCAAATATTCAGGTCTTGTGTGATGGAATCGCCGCCGGTAGCGCCGGTGCCATTGTATGGCACCTTCACGACGTAGTCGAGGCCATCCAGATCTATACCGTCGATAACAGCCATGTTGGGCAAGGTTCAAAATAGCTAGTGCGTGACCATCAAATCCGGTTGCACAAGGCGTGGACAGACGCACACTTTGTTGACGAAGGGCAGAGGGTGAACCGTGAACAACAGGCGTGCTTGTGAAGTCGTGTATGCAAATCGAATCACGGAAAGAAGGATGGAAGAAGAAACAGAGGAGCAGCACAAGTGAAGTATATCCAAAGGAGTCCAACTACGGCAGACCCAAGATTGTGGAGGGACGTGGGATGATGAGCAATTAGTTTAACACACCCACAGAGAGTCAGGCCAGCCGTGGTGGGCACTGGATAGCTGCGAGCCGGGGGACTGGCACCAAATGGACGAAATCGGGTAGGTAGCAGTGCCAAGGCTACGGTACGTACTGTGATGGTAGCGTATCAAGCAGGGGGTCTGCTAGGAGGGCTGTGAAAGAAAGGAAGAAGAAGTAAGGTAGTTTTGGGTACTTGCCAATCACGGGAAGTATCTGGTCGCTACAATTCCTTATCGACCGATGCAGCCTTCTGATGGATGTGTGGAGTCAGTTGGTTTCTCACAGTGCTGAGGTATCTATACGCAGTATTGCTATCCCCTGAGAATGCTACCACAGCCTGCAGCTGTGGATATTGGGGACGACAGAGAGTAAAAAAGCAATAATAGATACTCCTTATAGCAAAGACAGATAAGTGACTTAAGACGACAACCGAAGGGAGAGAGGAATGGCAACGATAATTGCGATTGTTTCCTGTGCCATAGTAAGCTTGTAGATACATACTTTACTGAAGGAGGTACTGTACTTTTCGGTAGCGACCCTTTCGACAACCAGTGGGCACTGATGATCGGTAACGGCTTTAACCTGCCCGTCCTACTATGTAAGAGGCTCATCCTCTCCGCATTCCGGGTCGGAGATTGCTTGTGTAAGCTGATGGTCTTTTATGTCAGGGCAGCTTTCAACAAATGCAACTAATGCCCGCTGACGGCTTGTTGGTGCTTTCCATCACAGCAGTAGCGCAAACATGTTCTTCTAGACGTGCACCAGGGCTGATACTGTGGCGACTTCGTGACAATGGTCTGCAGTTAGCTCGCTGCATGGCGGGGACGGACCAGAGGGCGGCAGGAAGCGAAAACGGGTTACACGGCAATGCTCCATCTCCTAAGGTGAAAGTGGCTCGATGCCTGGCTTGGACAGACCGAGGCAGAAGAGGGTACCTTGTAGTAGGTGATTTGATGACTGTGTGCTAAACGGCACACAAAATGGCCCTACTGGTTGAGCGTTAGAAGGGCACAAGAATGGGTGAGCATGGGCGTAGATTAGAGCTCTCGATGGCTGTGCCAGGTCCCACTGCTGGGAACTGATGGGACCCTTGCATTTCGTCCCTTTCCATCTCTGCAAGGTTAGCGCAACCGAGATAGCCAAGCATAGCCAAGCATGCATCACCCTAAAATATTACACTAGTTCATAGATAAGCATTGAGCGGGTTTGATTGGCCGATAGCTACCTGGTCTAGCTGTGGGGGTTCGAACTTCGAAAGGCCAAACTGTGGATCTAGGAGGCTTACCTAAGGTACCTCACTCATCGACAAGATCATGGAACAACGCCACTTCTTCCCGTCCTCGAATGCATCGGAAGCAACCGGTCTACCAGCGGAGACGAACTTCAACGACATCGTTGCGCCATCACCGTTCAGAATAACGGCTGCGGCTAGAAACCTTGATGGTCTCGTCTAGCTTCTGATCAGATCCTGCCTTGTTGCTTATTGTCAGATCTTGACATTGGCAGCCTCATATGACCTGCCTCTTCGTAATACTTGTATAGTCCCGTACCTCTCTGACCATCATTGCGACTCGTCCGGCTTCCACCACGTGGGCATCACGAGCACGCCTCTGGCTATCCCGTGGCAAGGAAGCTTGGGTGAACCCAGCAAGCTGGAACTCTGTCAAACATCCTGCATGCTGGGCTTGCCATTTGCTCACACCTTCCCACCAAGCCTCGTCATGCATTCTCATGCAGGATCCAGGAACGAGCTCGTTGCTTATCCTGCCCCTGAAACGTTCTATCACTTCACCGTCCCTCCTCCCCAGATCAGCATACAAGCGGGATGGCACCGACACTGAGCCAAAGTTGGGCTTGTCGATCGATCGATTAGTTTCCTTCTCAGCTCTCTCAGCTCCCTGAACTATCCTCGGCTTGTAGGGGAAAATGCCTCACTTTTTTATTACTTAGTACCATCGTGGTGGCGATCAATTTCCTCTTTTTTGAACTTTCTTGGGTTAAGCACAGTTTCGCTGTGGTTATCGCCCCTCGGGAACACCGGCGAGCTGTGATAAAGCCTCAACTTGAAGTCTTGTGTCTCCTCATGGTCTTCAAAATGACATCTCATGGTCAGGACCACTCTCCCGCGCATGAGGCTAGGCACGCTACAGAAAAGCAATATCAAATGTCCTGCATTGGCGTGATGCGATGGTCTGCCGATATCCCCAGTAATCGTGGGGGGCTTCAGGGGTTCCATCGCTCCGTCAATCATGGAGTTGACTAACCTCTAAACTGGGGTGTCCGGTGCCTATCTTTTCTAGGCTCTTTTATGCATAAACTGCTTCCAGGAAACATGGATTCGATCCCCTCCACAGTCCACTTGAGAGCCAAACGACGACAATCTTCAGGGCGACATACCGGGGGTACGCTGAATATACGCAGTATTGTCCGCCAGGCCAACTCCTACACTGTCTACACCTTCAACTTGGCCGGGGGGGAGGGAACTCCAAAGATAGCTGTGCATTTGGTTTCAAAACGAAGCGTCCAGCATCCAAGTCTCGGCCTTGTTTCAACATTATGCGTTAACCCCTATCACGAAGAACCTAGTCGCAGATGCAAGCGGATTCTCCCAACTGACTCGGGGCCTATCTGGCGACAGTGGATGCTAGTGACTCAGCTAATGAGTTTGCTACACAGTACATTATCGCACACTGAGTCAGGAAACCTACAATAGACCAAGCTGTGTCTGGCAGTCTATCACGCCGACTGTCCGCCATCTAGGGAGCACAGGATATACCTCCGCTCCTGACACCCTCTGACGATCAGCAGAAACCACGCAGTCAAGCCGTGCGGCAACAAGTCCGTCCGTACGTGTAACATTAAACAATGTCCATTGTCAAGAGCTCGTGGCTCGTTGTAATTCTCCACCCGCTTCTCCACGCTGAAGCTATGTAAGTCTAGTGTATACTCTGACAGTACAAGCCTGGTTATACATACGCGTCTCCAAACACCAATAACCAAGACATTAATCAAGCAAAGGGCAATACTGTGGCCTTTGCGTCCACATATATCCTCCATGCAAGTTCCGTCTAGGATGCCCATTTCTCAAATCTGTGTAACGAGTCCTGCTCCAAGAAAGATAAATAGTCCAAAACAGGCTATGCCAACTCCAAAAGGATATGCAAAACAAAAGAGGGACCAAAAAGTCCTCTACCCAGTCCTTAAACAAGAATGATGTATCCAGCCATGTAAATGCATCAAAGAGCTTCCATCCAAGGGGCGGACCCGAACCAGAAAAGATATATCACTACCTGACCTCGGTAGTGATGCTCCTGAACCGCCCCTCAAAGACGCTCATCCTCTCGTCCTCGAGCAGCTTCTGCACCCGCCGCGTCTCCCGGACGGCCTGCTCGCGCTCCTCCTGGAGATTCATCACCTCGATCTGCGCCGCCGACATGCGCCCGACCACCTCCTGCATCTCCGCCTCGGCGACCGCCAGCGCCGTCTCGAGCTCGCGGACCTTGGTCCGCAGCGTCTCGACCTCGGCCGCGTCGCCCGTGTCCGCGGGCGCGGTGCTGGTGCGCCGCAGGGACAGCCGGGAGGGCCGCGTGGGGCTGGACGCGGAGCCGGACGTACCCGGCCGCGAGACGGAGAGCAGGCGCGGCGACCTGGGCGGCGGGCCGCCGCCGTTGAAGGCGAAGGACGGGGTGAGGGGCGTCTTGGGCGCGAGGAGGGGCGCCGCCCCGCGGGGCGAGCGCAGGGCGCCCGGGTTGTCGCGCAGGCGCTGGAGCTGGGCGGCGTGGGCTTCCTTGAGGGCCGCGATGTCGTCTTCGTGGCGGGCGACGCGCTCCTCCGAGGCGGTCTGGGCGGCCACGAGCTGCTCCTCCAGCGCGCGGAGGCGGGCCTGCATGCCGGCGATGCGGTCCTTGTTGGCGCGGTGCTCGGCCTCGCCGCGGGAGACGGCGTCGGCCAGGCGGTTGCGGAGCGAGGAGTTGGTCGCCAGCTGGGTGCGGACCTGCTGTGCCAGCTCCTCGACGCGACGGGCCGATTCGCGGAGCTGGTCGGCGAGGTCTTTTTCGGAGCTGAGATGGGCTTGTTCCGATGCCTGTAGCGAGTCGAGCCGCTTGCGGTACGAGTCTGCTTCATGCTGGGCATGGTCTCGCTCGGAGATGGCTGCCGCGAGAGATTGCTCGAGACGTTGCATGGCCAGCAGCGTCTTGTCGTCTGTCGACGCTGCCGTCTCTAGGGACTTGATGCGCTGCAGAGCGTCTGCGTATGCAGCTTGCAGGTCCTTGTAGGCTTTCTCGAGCGAAGCGGACGTCACTGGCGTGATAGACTTGTTGGAGCCGTAACTTGAGCTGCTTGAGCGAGCAAACGCCTCGGGGATCAGGATATCGTTTTCTTGCAACAGGCTCCGCAGTTGTGCAATTTCCGTCTCTGCCCGGTCGAGGTCCATCTTCAGTCCGCTCAATCCCTTTTCGACCTGCCACTTCTGTTCGACAGCCTCTTCGGCACGTCGACGCAGCACATTTATTTCATCCCGCAAGATCGATACCTCCCTCTCGTAACTGGACTTTTGCGGTGATGCCGTTAGCAGGCGGTCTCGCTCTGCCTCCAAGGCACGAATACGCTTCTCATTCTCCCTGTTCTGGAACTCTTGGCGCTCAAGGAGGTTCTTGAGTGCGCTATGGAGTGCATCGCGTTGCGCCTCGACGTCCTTCAGTCTTTCGGCGATGGCGTCACGCGACTCAATTTGCTTCGTCATGTTTGACCGCGACAGCGACATGGCGGCCGGACGGTTCTTATGGGGCCCGGCTGTGACAGACGCCGAGCGCGAGAGGCCCATGGAGCCGCGGGTCGTGGCAGAGTGCTTCAGATCTGAAAAGTCGTCCCTCAATGTCCTGATCTCCATGGACTTCCGAGAACCCAGCTCCCTCAAATCCGAGGTTTCGTTCCGTAGCGTTTGCACTTCCCGGCTCCGCTGGGATTCCAGTTGTTTTAATTGTGTGTTCTCAGTCTTGAGCGTCTGGAGCTCCTGTTGAATCTTCGTGGTATCGTAAGTCATCTTGGCGTTTTCGGCAGCCTGCACCTCAAGACCTTCCACGCGGGCTCGTAACTGAGGTACGACCTCGTCACGGAGGTTGTCGCGTTCGTTGGAAGCATTGCTGAGCTCCCCTTTGAGCACTGATAGAAGGTCCTCAAAGTTGTCCTTGACCTGACGCTCATCAGAGAGCTTTCGGCGCAGATCCTCACACGTGTTTTCTAACTCCCGAATTCGGCTGCTAGCATCCTGGCTGTTCATCCGGGCAATATCAACTTGTGACGCCTTTTGCGACAACTCCAGGATCTGCTGGTCCAACTTCTTACGTCGGTCGCGTTCATCCTGCAGCTTTCGAGTTAGCTCCAGCGTAATCTGTGCTTTTTCTTGTTCAGCTCGTCGCTGGATCTGTGATATTTCCTCCTTGGCATGGTCGTACTCGCTAAACTTGGCTGAGCTGTAGCCAGAGTCCGAGAAGTAATCGCTCGTCCGTTTTCCCGGCGCTTGTGCGTTGTTGACCTGATCTTGTAGTCTGTCGACCAGGTCTTCGAGGTCCATCTCACGTCGAATGGACGAGGCCAATTCGGCGCTGATGGCCTTCAGCTCGTCCTCCATCTCTTCGACTTGAGCTGGCGTCGGTGTCGAGAGCGATGGTAGTGATGGTGTGTGCAGATATGCTTCGCAATAGTCGAGTGGGCTTTCCTCAGCTTCATTGGCCTGTGGTGATTTCTGTGATTTTGGTTTTGCAGAGGAGTCATCTGCTATGTTGTAGTTGTAGTCTGTTGTGGGCTTTGACGAGTAGGGTGACGGTATTGGCGAGAAGCCGTCTTTGTCTGAGAAGACGGTAGAAGCAGAGGTGGGTGACTGGTCCCAGGCGAACGAGGTCACAAGTTTGGATGACGGTGGCGGTGACTTGGGTAGTGGTTTGTTGTTTCGGTCTTGCGCTTTGTCTGGTGTTTCTAGTCGAAGTGGTGTAGCCCGTACTCCGGTGTCAACTTGTCCAAGACTTAGGTGTGGGGGACCGGGCTTTCGGATGGCGAGAGACATGGCATTAGTATTAATACTAAAGAATTGCGACGACCGGGAACTAGACGTGAAAGCTTCTACTTCAGCTTCGACGCTAGTAGGTTCCTGCTCGGTGGTTGCAGGCTGGCTGGTTTCCTTGGTCACTTCCGCATGCTGTGACCGGACTTGGGCCGTTTGAGCTGATGCAGGGTTCGCGAGCGGGATGTTTCGAGAGTGTGCCTCTCCCGCTGCGGTAGCCAGGAAATCAGGACGTGATGTGTCCTTGGAAACGGGTGAGGATCTACTCGCGGGAAGAGAGAGAGGCATACCGGTCAGTTCCATGATAATTGTGTGATTTAGCCGTCTGAAATTAGAACATGCACTGAGACTTACTGTTGGCTGGGTATAGGAGTAGGTTGGGACTGGATGGAATCCGACGAGATGGTAGGGGGTCTGTAGTCTCGTGGGAACTCATACAGAGTCGGACTGTCGACTGAACACGATCTGGAGAACCGCGTCTCTGGTTTGTTGGATGGTTGGCCAATCTCAAGATAATCTCGGGACGAGTACCTTGTGGCCAATGGCGATGCCGTAGACGACAGAGGTTTCCGCCGGATAGCAAGACTCTTGGACCGGACGTTTCTCGAGTTCGGCAGTGGTTTGGCTTGGGACGTTCCAGACGCGGGCGAGGACGGCGTGGATCCAGAAGCTGTCAACTGGTGGAATGCGTCCGCTTGGTCCAATGTTTCCGATGTTTCGACAGGTGAGGCAGCGTTCGTCTCAGGAACAGAGGGGTGGCTGCCCCTCTTGAGAGGTTCGAGAGCGGCCATGGCGGCCACCAGAAATGGGCGTTTAATAATATCGATCGGCCGATGCTATGCTGCACTCGATGCGGGTAGCCGGCGTCCGAGTGCTGGAATGATCTCAGCGATAGGAGACACTCATGCTACCTGCTTGACCATTCTGGTTAAAGGAGTTCTGCAATGAGATTGTACTGTAGTAGTCTATCAATGGCACCCTTCCCAACATCAGAGGAAAGGGAAAGGAGGAATGCCGGATTGGACGAATCGATCTGGACAAGGTCAAATTGCTTGGCGAGGTCACAGCGCTTGTGTGGGCCAAAGGGGCTTGCATTTCGAGGTGAGAGACCCTGGCCCGCCCATTTAGGCCACCAAGACCAGCCACTGAGTGCTGCCGCCTCTGTGCCTCGACCAGGGTCGGTCGCTCTGGATGGTCAGTAGCGCCAGGGGTCGTTCCTTGTCTTATTCTTAGCGCCCCTAACTGGGATTTAGCGTGGTGGTACCTTGCAGATTGCAGATTCTCAATTTCATTCTCTTCGCTTTATTAGCCAGCCCCGGACTCTCTCGCGTAGCAAGGTTCCTATTGTGAGATATGCAGCTTTGAAGAACGCGTATTGTGTAATGTACCATATTTACCTAGTAGAGGTGGAGGAGACTGTGGTCCGGCATCTTCCACATGGAGGTAGAGACGGCACGTGTGTGATGCCAATCGCGCTGCTGGCGGCTACACCGTACATACATTGGTCGCCTTTGGTACACCTTAAAGAATAGGTAAACATGGTTTACCAGCGCTTGTGGCATGTCAGAAACCACTCAATCAATCGAAGCGGCTTTGCGCGCGCAAGTGGATGTCGATGGAGTGATGCTCTCCTGCGTGTAAACTGTGTAAGCAACGCGACCACTATCTTGGCTGTGTCTTCTCCGCTTGCTCGGTTTGAGAACAAGCAGAGCCATGGCCTCTTTGGTGTCATTTCCACAGACTGCTCGGCCGCTCAGTCGTCTTGTCTCAATCGATGCTCTTCTAGCCCGGCAGTCTCCGCCTTTCGGCGATTTTCCAAGGTTCGCGTGTGAGACAGGATCCGGACTAGACAGACGAGGAGAACGTTAGTTGTCTCAGCCACGTATATTCGTGTTATCAGGCGCATTCTCGGTAGCGACCACAGTACGCCATTGTGGACTTTGCGGATGGAATGCCAAACGGTACGCCATCCGGCAGTGGGGGGCGTTATCGAACACGGCAGAACCTCCTTGGTATGTGGCAGATGGGTGCCCAGTGGTGCCGCAAGCTTCGCTACATCTTGCCTAGATTACCTTCTTCCACTAGAATGACTGATATTGTCCCGCCTCTGAAACATCATATGTGTCTAGGTTGACTCAATACAGATAAGGTCGTGCACTGAGCAGCCCGGAGTCAGTAAATGTTTCTGTGTCGCGACGATGCGAAGATCGTCTGAAAAAGCATTTGATTTCCAGAGGCTGTGAGCCTACTGTTTTACCCTTTGTGAATGACGCGACATGCAGATTCTTCTGGCATGGAATGACATTCGAACCAGAACACGACCGTCGACGATAGATGTAGGCAGTCAATTATATATAAGGTATGTATATATAATATTGGTTTCTTCCAAGAGTGGATGGGGAACGGAAGCCCGGTCAGGTCTCCCGGCTGGACACGGAGGACACTACGGCGGTGGCTGCCGGAGACACCCCGCCTCTGCCGGCCCGGGCCACATCGAAATAGTGGGGGTTTTCCTACAATTCTTTATGTCCGTCGCGGCCACTGCCGCGTCTGACTCATAATGCGTCTTTCGATATCAGGCACGTTCTAAGCCCGTCTATTTGCCACCTCGACTGAATAAACCTTAGCACGCTCTACTGGGCTCTTGCTTTTAAATTCACTTGGGAATACCGGATAGCTGGGTACAATAATAGGTTGCTCTGCTTCCCAAACAATACTGGGAACACAATAGCGTTCCGATTGCTTTTGCTTTCGTTTGTTTGTCGTTTTACTATTGTTTGAAGACGCTATATTTATTGGAGCGCATTTCCATCCATTTATTTCCCTACAGTTTCACTCTGACAACATCCGATTTCGACCTGGAGTTGCAGAGTCCGACACGTGAGCTCTCGGTATCTATCATCATGGCCGAGAGTCAGTTGACGCCACAGGTGGCGGCCTCCGCTCCGGGTTCGGGGCGAAGGAATCGTCGAGGAGGATGGCATGGCGGACGAGGCGGCAGAGGAGGGCGAGGCGGGGCGGCAAGGTTTACTGAGAGTGACGACTTACCCGCACATACAGGCAGTACGGTACATGCTGTCCCAGCCGTAACTCAAGCGCCGAGCGAAGCGAGCTCAAACTCTACTCCACGGGGGTCCCATCCGCGTGGACCAAGGGGCGGAAGGAGTAGCGGTGATGGGCCAAGGCGTGGACGACGGGATCGTCCAGTTGTTCAAGCCTCAAATCTGGTTCCGCGGAGGGCTTTTGGTGGGCGCCTGACGGCTGGTAATGACGGGGATGCGGTTGACGGGGCTGTACCGGCGCTGAGTGCTGCTGCTCCAGAATTTGTACCGGGCCAACCTCTTACCACAGTAAAACCGGCGACCTCACGACAACCGAATCGCCAAAACGGTCGTGGTAGCAGTTCTGCAGGGCAGCAGAGGCAAGGCACCAAGGACTTACGCCCCCAAAATCTACCTAAATCCACAGCACAGGACCTACCTACCCGGATCCATGAGGACATCGATCGCGGCCACTACGAGTGCGTCATCTGCACGAGCGAGGTCGTACGGACCTCGAGGATCTGGTCCTGTACCATCTGCTGGACTGTCACACACATGCACTGTGTCAAGAAGTGGCACAAGAACCAGCTACAGCTGCAGCAGGATAATCCGAATCCAGGCTCCAATCAACCGTCCGGGTGGCGATGCCCGGGATGTAATTCTTCTCTGCAGGATGAGCCCGGAGCATATTACTGCTGGTGCGGCAAAGAAGTCAATCCCAAATCTATTCCCGGACTGTCTCCTCACTCTTGCGGACAGACTTGTGCGAAGCAGAAACCAACATGCCCGCATCCATGTCCCCTGACTTGCCATGCCGGTCCTTGCCCGCCCTGCACTCTTATGGGTCCGACACAGACTTGCTTCTGCGGCAAAAACACGACCACAAAACGATGCATGGAGACAGACTATGGCAAAGGTTGGAGCTGCCAGGAGATTTGTGGTGATCTTTTGCCGTGCGGCGAGCATACATGCTCTCGGCCTTGTCATCCAGGACTTTGCGGCGGATGTGAGATACCCATCCCTTCAGTATGCTACTGTGGAAAGGAGAGGAAGAATATGCCATGTGATCAGAGGGGAGATGTACGAGCCTCATACAACTATGGCCAGCTCACTGCCCCAGAGACGGACGGCGAGGAATTGCCCACCTGGTTTGAAGGTTGCTTCGAGTGTAGCAACAAGTGTGGACGGAAGTTTGACTGTGACTTCCACTTGTGCGAAAAGCCGTGCCATCCTTGCGATGATGAGCCCGCTCACTGTCCTCTGTCCCCCGATGTGGTCAGCAAATGTCCCTGCGGCAAGACATTCTTGCAGGAAATCAGCCAGGAGCCACGGACGTCGTGCCAGGATCCTGTACCACATTGCGACAAACCTTGCGACAAGCTGCTCGTCTGCGGCCATCACTGCCCAGACAAGTGCCACACCGGGCCTTGCAGTCCATGTTATCAAGTTATCGATGTAAGCTGCAGGTGCAGCAGAACGACAGTCAAGTCAGTCTGCCATCAAGGGAATGTTGAACAGCCAATGTGCTTCCGCATCTGTCGAGCACAACTCAACTGCGGACGCCACGAGTGTGGCGAGCGCTGCTGTCCAAGTGAGAAGAAGGCCATGGAGCGCCGCAAGATGAAACGCACAGCAAACACCAACGAAAACATCGAGGCTGAGCACATCTGCCTCAATGCCTGCGGCCGCACGCTCAGGTGCGGCAAACACGCCTGCCAGCAGCTCTGCCACCGTGGTCAATGTCCCTCGTGTCTAGAAGCCGTCTTCGACGAGATCAGCTGCTCTTGCGGACGGACGGTGCTCCAGCCCCCGCAGCCTTGCGGCACAAGGCCGCCCGAATGCCGCTTCGACTGCACCCGCCCCCGGCCCTGTGGTCACCCGACAGTCTTCCACCAGTGCCACCCGGACGACGTCTCCTGCCCCAAATGTCCCTTCCTCATGGAGAAACCCTGCATCTGCGGCAAGAAGACGCTCTCGAACCAGCCGTGCTGGTTCGAGAGCGCCACCTGCGGCCTCCCGTGTGGTAAGAAACTCAAGTGCGGCGCGCACGAGTGCCGAAAGCCCTGCCACCGGCCGGGCGAGTGCGAGGGCGTCGGCATCGCAGGGTCGCATTGCTTACAGCCCTGCGGCAAGGTCCGCAAGTCCTGCGACCACACCTGCGCCGACACGTGCCACGCGCCGTACCCCTGCCGCGAGGACAAGCCGTGCCAGAGCAAGACCTTCATCACCTGTCCCTGCCAGCACCGCAAGCAAGAAATCCGCTGCCAGGCCACGTGGGACAACCCGTCCCCGTCGCGCGACACGCTCAAGTGCGACGACGAGTGCCTCCGGCTGCAGCGCAACCGCCGCCTGGCCGACGCGCTCAACGTCGACCCCGAACACACGGACGACCACATCCCCTACTCCGACACGACCCTCAAGCTCTACCGCGAGAACCCCGTCTGGGCCCAGCAGCAAGAGCGCGAGTTCCGCGTCTTCGCCTCCGACCCGGACGAGAAGCGCATCCGCTTCAAGCCCATGGCGGCCCACCAGCGCGCCTTCCTGCACGCCCTGGCGGGGGACTTCGGCCTCGACAGCGAGAGCCAGGACCCGGAGCCGCACCGCCACGTGGCCGTCTTCAAGACGCCCAGGTTCGTGTCGGCGCCGAGGAAGACGCTGTCGCAGTGCGTGCGCGCGGCCGCGACGGCGGCCAAGCCGGTCGCCTCCTCCGCGCCGGCTGCGGGGAGCCGGAGCTCGAGTCCCGGGAAGGATAGCTTCAACGCGCTGCTGCTGTCCGCGCCGCGGTTCGGCATCACGATCGACGAGCTCGAGCACGCGCTCGCCGCCGACCTCGCTGTGGCGAGGAAATCGGCGCCGGCCGTGTCGTTCTCCACGACTTTCCTGAACGAGCACGATGTTGTCGTCCGAGCACACGTGAAGGCCACGGCTGCGGCGGTCGCTACTGCCGCCGCTACGCCGCAGGCTGTCGAGGGCGTGCTGAAGACGCTGAAGCCCGCTGTGGCGAGGACGGTTGCTGCTGCGGGTCTCGCAGGGAGTGTGGCCCTCTGTCGGGTCGACTCCGCTACCAACACGATCGCGAAGCGGGAAGGGGGACCTGATAGCGCGGGCTGGAACGCGGTTGCCGGTCGGGGGCCGTGGAGGAGAGGGGTGGCTCCTGCTGCGCCGGTGAAGGAGGAGAAGAAGAAAGGGTTTGGGTTTGTTGCCTTGAGGAGGCTGGGGGAGAAGAAGAAGGAGGAGGAGAAAGAGAAGAAGGCTGAGGTTGTGGAAGACGACTGGCTTGTGGCTGCGGACAAGATGGAGGGCGATGATAAGGAGGATGGTGGGGACGATTCGAACGAAGAGGATAAGGAGGAGCTGAGCGCTCGGGTGGATGTCCAGGCTTGAGGTCTGGCAATGGTTGCCATGAGGCTTGGAGCAGTCAGTATGACGGTGTGGGATTATCTGTCGCAAGATGGGATGGCGTTGATAGCATGGCTAGGTGCGCTCGGCGGAGCGTACTATTAAAGAAAGGATGATAATACATGCTGGCTTTTCGGAGTACGCTCTCAAGTGATCCTCGGAGTTTGCTGTCTGTGAGACTACGGAGCCCAGTGGGACTTTGTTCTTGGGTTTGACTATTCTATCTTTCTAATGCCGGTGAATCGAATCGGCAAACTGAAGCGACAGGGAATAGTATTCTCGACCAGAGCAGTGGGAACAGCTGTAAGTGACAGGACGCTTTCATAACCACTGCAGCTACGTGATTTATGGGCTAGGAGAGGATAACCGGAATTCTGTAGCATGTATAGGTTGGCCTCACCTCTCTTCACCTCGCCTACGTCCTATATCTTTTATCTTGAATAGCGTGAGAGCCCGTCCTGCTCCGCACATGTCGAACATGTTTCCCTCGACTCATACGGTCATCTTTCATCGAGACACACCATCACGGTGTTGTGAATACGTTATCCTCTTTCGTGACGGACACCAAACTCCGTATCTTGGCACGTTCATGCGAACAGGTACCAGGACGTCATATCTCATGTTGTCAATGGGCAAGGGGTAAAAGCTGTATCGGCTGTTTAAATAGAGTGGGTGGCGCACCTTTGGAGCACACCGTCTGATCTCCCACGTCTCGTACCTACATACGGCTCGTCTCGCTTTTCTCACGTGGCTCGTCTGTCCACCGGGCCGTCTCCTATACAGACTGGGGTTGTGGAAGTATCACAATCGTAAAGGCCTGGGCATCGCCACGGTCTATTCCATAATATATTTTTAGGTAAGAAAAGAGGGTATCATTTGTACTCTTAAGCAGACACAGGTAAGGCGGAGATCCAATAATCCCATAATAGCCGCCATTTATCATTTGATTCGATTTCGAATCGGTTTAGGTCCCAACCATGCCCATCTCACAACACCTTTACTGCCTTGCTGCCCTCCGTGTAGCACGGGTTTCCCGGTCCACGGCCGTGGTGCTGCTATCTCTCTCCTTCTCTACAGACTGTCCGGTAGTCTGCGCTATAAACTCAGCGACAGCTTCGAAGTACCCATCCTCCAAGACGCTCGAGTTATGGTCACCTCCCGGGAACGCCTTCCAGATCTTGATTGGCGCTGTGGAGAGCTCGTATAGTTGGCGCATGTGTGTTGGACTGAAAAAGATAGTTAGTCCTGCCATAGAACGCCACCGTGGATTTGAGCCATCGAAACATGCCATCTGACAGGCAGATCTAGGACATAGTCAAGGAACTTACGGGACAATCTCGTCCTGCAGGCCACTCAGGAAAAGTATGGGAACCTCAGTAATACCAGGTATCCAAGTGTCACTCGGCCAAACCTGGTGGCATAGCAGCGTAAGATATTTAGCCGGCGGAATAACGCTGGGGATCAGCTTTCGCATGCTGAGAAAGGTGTTTTCCAGTATTAGGCCCTGGATGTCGCCGGCATGCTGGTTCTTGGCCACGAGCCTGATGCTGACCGCCCCGCCTAGACTCTGGCCGTAGATAACAAACTTGTGGTCGCGCGTCTCGGCCCGCTCACGCAAGTAGTCGAGTGCCGTCTGGGCATCGATGTTGAGGCCTGCTTCGTCCGGCTCGCCAGTGGATAGGCCGTAGCCGCGATATTCGAGCATGAACACGTTGCAACCTGTAGTGCCAATCATCATCCGTGCGATCGGTATCCGGTGGCCGATGTTGCCCGCGTTGCCGTGGAACATGATGACTGTGACGTCCGAGGCGCGGCCCTTTGTGCCCTTGCCGGAGCCGGGGCCCCGTATGTAGAAGGCCGATAGTTTCTCGCCATCGCTCGTCGGGATGATCAGCTCCTCGTAGTCTTTCAGGTGGTACTGGCTCGGTCGAGGCACGTCGGTGCGGGAGTTAGCCGGTATGTGGGACGGATAGATCAAGGCTCTGGTGTGAGGGCATCGTGTTAGCTCCCTACTCGTTTGACGGGGGAATATACAGACTGTTCGGGCAGGATCTCACTTTTGTTTAAAGTAGAGGAGCGAAGTGAGGACGGCGGCGACGCCCTAGATCACAAGAGCAGAGTCAGTACACCTGGTCTACCAGGAAGAAAGCACAGAGACTTGCCCCGTCGGTCAGGCGGCGCTGCTGGCGGTGAAGCCATGGCCGGCAGTGGGGGCGATAAAAAAGTCGGGTCATACAGTTGAGGCAATAGCCGGCAGACGCATGTAGCCTGCGGCGGTGGAAAGGACGGACACCGTCGTCCCCAGGATGGTTGCAGCATGTGTCGACGAAGAGGTGGCGGGCGAAGAGGCCGACATGACGGACGGAGAGAGAGAGAGTGAGGTCGGTAGGTATAGTAATACTCATACAAGCCAATTGTATGGGATATTAGGGGAAACGGAGCCTGGTGGATGCCAGGATATGGAGACAAAGCGGTGACTGACGGTGCCAGCAAATACGCCGGTGCAATCTGAAACTGAGGCTAAAAGCAGATGTAGGCCCGTACACAGTACGTAGGTATGTCACTATCGAGAATATAGGTCGGTCTCTAATTCGTCTAGCTGCTGACAGTGAATTCCGAACAGCGTCTCTCCGGGCTGCTACACCAGCCGGTACAGACAATCGCAACGCTTAAGGATACGTGCTTCTCGGCCGATGGTAGTCTTCCTATCTCAAATATTGTCGCCGGACAATTCGGTATGGGAGTCCCAGGAGGATCGTTAACTGCTGAATCAGCAGCGAGATGCAGCGAGTTCATTTGCCGGATTTGGTTGTTTTCAGAGCCACCCAGTCGAAGTTTAATGCCTCTTATTTCCATCAAGAATTGCTTGGGTCAACCCGGGCAGGTTCAAAGGAGTTATTCTCCGCCATCAGGTGGTGCAGGAATGTGTTGTTGGGGCAAAGTGAGGACTATCTTTAGTATACGAAGTTCCGCATAGATGCATCGGCAGAGCAATCCGGAAGGGATACTCGGCCGGTTGGACCTTCTTTGTGTGTAAGATAGAAACTTGGTCAGTCATTCTTGCCGCAAATAACTGATATAAACCATACAGACACCGAATTGCTTGATGTACAATACTATTAGTTGTCCTTCTATTTGCGGTCTCTGGTCGAGCTCCAGATGTACCTAGCTTTCCAAGGAACTACCTTAGCCTACCATCTTTATGGTAGATGCACGTCAATGCCGCTGGCTGGCACACAGCATGCACGATCTAAACGCGCGCGACCACGACGTCCATACCTTATAAGACGAATTTGCCATTACAAAGATACCAAAAAGGAGAAAAAGAAAACAAAGCATTGGTAGGAATGAGTAATGCTTCTTTCTCTGCAACAGTCCGTGTCGGGAAAAGAGGTAACAGATTCTGAAACCTCGCAGAGGCCAGATGAGGACAGGGCGTGTCTGCATCACTGTTCCAAGACATGGAATGATGGAAAGACGCCTACCCCTTACGGAAGGAACGTCCAGCAGACCTCAACTGGCCAGTCACAGGCTCACCTCCGTCGGCTGATTCATGCCCTTCTGGTGTACTGAGAAGGAGGGATGGAAGCTTCGATACTCCCAAACTCTATTTCCAGAACGTGATTGACAAGAACCCATGAATGGAGCTCTGCCGGTTTATCGCATGACCGACTGGAGTCTCCAGGCTTGTTCAGGGGACGGCTGAGTTCCAGGTTCTTATCATTCAGGTATCTTTATATCCAGGTCTCTACATACACAATAGACTGGCAGGAATCTGCAACTGCCCACTCGTATCCCTCGCCTGGAAGTTCTCGGGGGAGACACGAGACAATGGAATGATTTAAGCTTCCAGTCTCGTGGAGTCCGGACAGAGGCGGCTATTCCCTCCAAGACGCATCCACTAGACTTACTATGCCATACCCGCTTCTGTAGGTACCTTGCTTAAATGCAGGACGGCAAACACTACATAGTAGTAGTATACAGCATCAATGGAATCAAGTGAATCCCCTCATCAAGTGTTCGCCCATTGTGGCAGCACTGGCAGGTCCCAAAGGAACCACTGGGACCAAGGAAGTACTACTGGTACTATCGATACGCCAGCCGTTGAATTAGTGGCTCTACGTCGGCATTGGCTCTTTCTTTAAATTAATTGAAACGCGCTTCAGGACCTCCTGACCAACCATCAACGCGCTTTGCCTCGAGTTTCGTGCCAGATGGGCTTGGTTGCTGATCTCACGCCCCTCCTTTGCCCTTTACGGTAAGAGCCATGGGACGGTACGTACCTCTGGGCAATGGAGGGGCAAATTCGGGAGCGCCCTGTTTACCAGTGGAGCTAATTCGAGCCCAGCAACAGGCTAGTACAATGCATCGGCGCCCAAAACACCAAAACACCAAAACACCAAAATTTCTCTGCAGATTTTCTGCACATCATCCACAAAATTCCAGGGCAACACGGCTGTGTAGACGTCTTTGTCGGCAACGCTCACCGAGAACAGTTAGCTCAGGCACCAGACAGATCTTTGGACACAGACGACTCCAAGCTCAACCCCTTTCTGAGAGTCTAGGCGCCTGGTACCGGTCTTAGCTCCCTGAGGAAAAGAGCCTCCTTCACATAGTATACGAATAACGGAGCTCTAGCACCGAAGGAGAGTTTTCGAGGAAGATCTGCCGGTATCCGTCAGCTACGTCAGATCCGTTCGCGCCCGACGATCCAAGGAGCGTCAGCGAGAAAGGCATCTTAACCCGTTCAGCCACACGCGCACATCAGCTGGGCTGGAGGAAAACACTGCCCGGTGCTTTTTCAAAGTCTGACTCTTGTGCTCCGACCATCTCCGTTACCTGACAGTAAGGCGATTGGCCAGCGGATATTTTGGTCCTACATCATTTAGCTGCATTGAACGAGTTTAGCACTCCTATCCCGTCAGTTCGATAGTCCAAAAGTTTGTTAAGGGTCTTGCACCTATATCGACACTCTTCCGCATAACTCGATCATTTCCTCCCCTGTCTGAGGTAAATAGACTGCGAGAGTGTTCCGTCCTGCCCACTCAGGAGCGACTGCGAAGCCTGCGATATCTGCAAATCACCAAGCAGAGGGCATTCCGGAATCCACAACACCGTTGTCCTGTCCACTGAGAAAGCCTCACCCGCTGCATCAGGCCGCCAATTAGAGAAATCCCTTTGAACGGACAACACACACGCAGCACGACACTGAAGCATTTCAGGCGAAAACATGGTTTCCTTCTCCTGTGAGGTAATGTTGCAGACTTTCTCTTCCGTCCAAAGCGACCCTCCCCTTTCAAAACTACTTGCTCCCTGAACTCGTTCCTGTTTACCAATTTCTCCAACTCCGTCTTCATTCCTGTCGGTCGACCACATTTCTACACCTTTTATAACGATCTCAAAACCCCCCTCCACATGTTCGACACCCCTGGTATACCCCAGAAGTCGCAATTTTAAACCTGACATCACACACCCTTTCTCACACACCACTACCGCGGAACAGGGCTCTGCCTCACACACCTCCCCCCTCGTTCGCGCTCACACGCCCCTCCCCAGTTTGGTCTGTGGGTTGATCATCCATCCCTACATCTTCTGCTGTTGCGCTCTCCCTTTCCCTTGTCTCCAAGCGACCCTTCCCGCTCCTACCAAACCGTGTTGCGCCCCTTATCTACCCACTCGTCTCAGAAGGTCGAACCAAAGCTGTCTCTTCAACTCACCTGTCGACCACGAATTGCAATCTGTATTCTAACTGCTGCCTCGTTGCCTCGATCAGGGCTGTGGCGATGTATTGACGAAGAAGAAACTCGACCCACACCGCAACCGTTGTCGAGGAGCGACCTTTACTTGCATCGATTGCATGGTCCATTTTCCCGGGACCGAATACCGAACTCATACCGTATGACATGTCCTAGGTTACACCGTCTTCACCCCGCGACATGACCTCACTGACATGGCCTTATAGAGCTGCATGACAGAGGCCCAAAAATACCAAGGCTCAACTTACAAGAACAAGAGAGCAAAGACATCGGCAACGGATACCCCCTCAGCGCCGAAAACCATGTCCCACGCAGCATATGTCGAGGATGTGCCGGAGGAGTATGGCCAGTGGAGGGATTATCAACTCGCCAGTGACGAGGATAACATGTCACCGGCCGAGCAACTACCGGAGGCTCCAACTCCTCCCACCCAGGAAGATGGCCCCCTCAACGTGTTTGACTTCTTGGTTAACGCAACCCCTACCGCTTCAAGTCTGTCTCTACCCGGAGGTGCTCCCGTCAAGTTGAGCGAAGACACGCAACTAGTACGGTTCGACTACGAAAACAATCAGTCATTAGACGACCTCGATGCCATGGTCCAGTATGGAACTGGGCCGGTACCAGTATCAAAATTTGAGACTCCTGCTCCGAAAGGCGAAAGGAAGAAGAACAAAGACGGCGACAAGGAGCTTAAGAAGGACAAGAAGCGCAAGCGCTTGCACGTCGAAATCCAGGATCAGGTCATGACAGATGCACCCATCCTACATTCCGGACTGACTGGTGGTCTAAACAGGCTGATGGCCCGGGGGCCTTCTCCAGACTCTGGCGATCGCGTCGCTGAGACGCCAGCCAGCCCTTTGAAGAAAAGCAAACACCACAAACACAGAGGCCGGACAGACACGGGCCTCGGTAACAGCTTAATGGCGATGATTTCAGCCGGATCATCAAAATCAAAAACCAAGACGAAGAAGCGGAAGCACACATCATCAACATCTCCAAAACATACTCGGCAGCGACTGGATGCTCCAAAGGAAACCAAGCTACTCGAATACCGACCTGGTTCCAAAGATAGTACCAGTAAAGACGCAAAGGACGGCCATGCAATGGTGCTATACAAGCCTCGTGCAGAGCACTTTCTCGGATTTGTCAACAAAGGCCCAGAGAGCGAGCGTGGGTGCAGTCTGAACAAGGTCCTCAGGCGGTACCACCGCGAGCGGAGCGAGATGGGCAACAACACGCTAAGCAAACTTGCGGAGGAGAAGGAATTATGGAAATCACTACGGCTGAAGAAGAATGACCGTGGGGAGATTGTTTTATTTGCTATTTAACGCCGCCATTCCTCAGCCCGAGGACTAAACCTGTTGGATATCGGCAACGGCCTGCGCTGGGTCGGACATTAGCACAAACGGAGTTAGTGCATTACATGGCTGGTCTCTCTTGATACCACACTATACATAGGCATGGTTGTCCCGCCCTGCTCTCGCACAGGGGATACATGTATGCAGAATGCAAAGTCAAAGACTCATTCTGTCGGACGGATATTTGAGCGGGAACTTTCTTGGAGATGGGGAGGCGTTTCTTCCAATCTCGCGCACCATGGCGATGGCTCTCAGCTGGCTCTGGGAGCAACACACCCGGAAACACCTATAGAGCGGTTGGCATGGCGCATTCACTTTCTTCTAACCCATTTCCCTTGGTAGGGCTGGCCTGTTTGTGTTTATTCTTGTAACACAACAAATTTGGACACGGGATTCAAGGAAATAAGGATAGACTTCTGCTCTCTGCTTGATTTTCTTATATCCCTTCCTGTTCACATTTATTTACCCGGTTTTTCCTTGGACAATCCACCTATTTCACTTTGGTTGGGAGAGACGGGAAGAAGCTGTGGTAATGAGTCCAACCCTGAGAGGTAGACGAATATAATTTGTCTGGTTTAAATCAGTTTTTACAGTGCTATCGCTTCTGAACTAGAACGCCTGAATCATGGGACACCAAATGTTTACACGAGCCCCATTATACAGGCTGGACATCACGACAAAGATAATGAACAGGTATCAAGCCGTCCGCAGCGGTAGTATATGCTGCACCATGGCCTCCCGCCTACAGAGCGGACACTCGGGCTTCTCCCTCACCCAGTCCCCAATGCACTGCCAGCAGAAGACATGCCCGCACTGCGTCGCAGCGGGATCCTTCAGCCCCTCCAGACACAGCGTACAATTCCGCTGCTGCCGCCCCTTGATCCACCCCATCGTCTTGCCGTCGTCCCTCCCCAGATCGAACCTCGGCCTGCCGCCCTTGGTCACGGGCGTGTGCGTCGTGGCCCCAATCTCGGCCAGGCTCCTCTGCTGTCCCGGCCCGCCGCCGCCGCCGCCGCCAGGGAGCAAGTCGGTGTTGCTCGCGTAGGCGTTGTTGTCGAGGCTCACGTCCCCCCTGAGGCCGCCGACCAGGCCGGCGCGCTCGCGGATGGCGGCCTCGGTCTCGAGCTCGGCCTCGGAGCCGCCGGCGGCCAGGGTGGCGCGCAGGTGCAGCCAGGCGCGCACGGCCAGCTGCACGACGAGCAAGACGCCCAGCACCTCGTATCCGACGCGGTCGTCGCCGGGGCCGCCGGGGCCGCCGGGCTGGGCGCGCGAGCGGGTGGTGAAGACGTAGCGGAGGCCGAGGAGGCGCTTGGAGAGGGTGTAGTACGCGCCGGTGAAGTAGAAGACTGCGAGGGTGAGGGCTTGGAGGTGGGAGCCGGACGTGAGCGGGGAGAGGTGCGCGAGGAGGTAGCGCTGGATGCGGTAGGTGGGCGTCTTTGTGTGGGAGGGGCCGCGGCGGGCGAGGGAGGAGAGCCGGGCTTGGAGGCTTGCTCGTAGTCGGGCGCGGAGGCGGGGTAGGAGTAGAGAGGTCAGGTAGGGGAGGAGGGTCGAGGAGGCGATGAGGGCGGCGCGTTTTGGGAGGGCGGGGAGGACGGGACCGGCGTCTTCTCCTTGTGTGGGAGTCGTCTCGACCTGCACGAGGTCGCAGTATTCTTCGCCGAGAGTGCGGTTGCCGGGGAGGGTGGTTAGGGAGAGGTAGAGGAGGTCGGCGGCGGTGCGGGCTTCGGAGGCCCAGGCGTGGGCAGAGCGGGCGCCGCGAAGACGGCGGATGAGGTCGGTCAGTTGGTTTGTTAGGAGGCCCTGGAAGTAGGCATCTTTTTGATGGGCGCGGATGATGTCTGGGGCCGAGGCGAAGGGGTACGGTGATGATGCGGGCGGTGGCTTTTGGGTCGACATGTTGGGTGTCATGGGGAGGAAGGGATACTGATTGTTGGTCGCATGTGCAGTTCGAGTGTTACCTTATAGTAGTAAGGTCGAATATGTGCATGTTTTCGTGGATCACGTCGTCGCTTTGAGTACACGAGTTGCAAGTGGGAAGCTCTCGGCAGATGACAGGCGATGAGCCTCGGATGAAGAAGTGGCAGGGATGTTGGATGCTAAGGGTGGGCAACTGAAAGTGGACTGACAGGGGGGATGCATTAGCGGCCCTGACGTCGTCGGGTCTCCGCCAAAATTTAACGCGTGGACACGGTATCTCTAGAAGCCTTTCAGGGGATATTCGGACCTCGAATGCTTATCACAGTTAAGAATCAAACCATTCGCTACCGACCCTTCGTCACTCGCTTGCTAGCCTGCCCTCTGCGCTCGTTGATATTGCAAGGCACAGACAGAGTGGAAGGGCGCAATCTTTTAAATGTCAAGCCGGAAGCTGAGGTCTAGGAGCCACAATGGACGGTGACCCATCTGTCGAGGATCGCCTTGACTCCTTCAGTCTGACCTTTCCTTTACCTTATCGCGTGGCCTTCATAATAGTTCTAGGTATGTCCGATCCCGCGCGACACATCCTGCGTAGAGGACGAGCTGGCTAACGCGGTGTCACCCGCCTGCAGGAGTCTGGGGATGGGCCTTCAACCTCCACTACCTCTACGCCCTCAAGATCGACGTGCCCTCGCTCATCCGCTACCCACCGCGGACAGGCTCCCAACCACCGCATCACAAGTCGACGTACCGCCTCGCCATCTTTCTTTCCGCAACATTATGCTTCTCCATTCTCGTCTTCTGGCTGCTCAGCCACCGCGACCCCAAACTGGTCATCGACTATGACTGGTGGCCTATGACCTATCTCCTGCTGCTGGCCATCCTCTTCGTCGTTCCGCTGCGGAGTCTAGCCGTATCCCACACAGGACGCAGCCGGCTTCTCTGGACGCTCAAACGCATCAGTGTCGGCGGACTAGCCGAGGCGAAGGACGGGAAGTTCGGTGATATCCTGCTGGCCGATGCTCTCACCAGCTACGCCAAGGTGCTGGCAGACTTGTTTGTCTGCCTCTGCATGTTCCTATCTCGCGGAGGAAGCGCGACCAAGCGACCGGACCGCAACTGCGGCGGCGACGTGTTCGTGCCCCTGCTCATGGCCGTGCCGAGCATGATACGGCTACGACAGTGTCTGATTGAGTATCTGCGGGTGCGCCGGGCACCATACAAAGAGTCAGCCGGCTGGGGAGGCCAACATCTGGCTAACGCTGCCAAGTACGCGACCGCATTTCCCGTCATCATCTTCAGTGCCTTGCAGCGGAATCTGTCTACAGAAGACAAGAACGTCTCTACTGGGCTCTACCGTGCATGGCTGGTTGCAATGCTAGTCAACTCTCTGTATTCCTTCTACTGGGACGTGGCTAAAGATTGGGACCTGACATTATTCTCCGAGTCGAGGGAGAGAAACTCCCCTGAGCACCCATACGGTCTACGTAGGAGGTTGATGATCCATAAACCTGCAGTCTATTACGCTGTCATCGGCCTGGACCTGGTCCTTAGATGCACCTGGGTGATGAAACTGACCCCAGGTTTGGATCATGTCGCCGATTTTGAGAGCTCGATATTCATCATCGAATTCCTCGAAGTGTTCCGACGCTGGGTCTGGGTCTTTTTCCGTGTCGAGACGGAGTGGCTTCGGAATACTACCTCCGGCCTAGGACTGGGTGTTGATGACATACTTCTCGGCGTCTATGACTCCTCGGACAAATACGATTCTGACGACTAGGTCGTATGACCACGCAGTGCGTTCCTTGGCCCCAGTCAGAACACAGCAAATATATGTACTTTATCCAAGCATTTACAAGGTTCTGGGAGGAGAAAGGAGTACTGGATATGGAAGGGATAGATATCACCGTTCTTGAGTTGCTAATATACCGCGCCATTTAACTCGTCCCGGAAGGAAATCTTACGTCTTCAATAATTTGCCGTGGAAGTCCGTCCACCCGAAAGAAACCGACAATCAGCAAGGAGAAGCAAGGTAAGTTAGGTGTCGAACCTCATGTCTCGCACATCTCGACATGCTTTCCTTACTAACGGCATGGCCGAGGCGTCATCACATGCAGGCGAACCTCGTTTCTTTATCTGAAAGTTCGGATGGAAGTTTGTGGACAGGTTGTTCGGGGCTATTCTTGAAGAATGGAATATGTCGTCCGGTCAAAGCCGTTGAGCATTATACGAAAGATAGAATGTTGACCTCTGTAAGGAGTCGGCAACTCGTCTGTTGGGTCCTAATGAGCAGCGTCTTCAGTCAATAGGCAAACCGTGGCAGGTGTCCTTTGTGCCTTACTTGACTCGACCTTCTGCACAAAGGGATCCTGGAGGGCTGGCAATATGCCGCGTGACGGTGATGAAGTTGTGGCTCAAAGCAGTCTTCAGGCGATGGTTCTACGCTCTTTGTACTTCATCAACGTCGGCAGCATTCACTTACACCCAGGCATTCCGGATTAAAGCCACTGTTCGCCCTGCTCTCCACAGATTTGCAATCGTCTTCCGGGCCATAGAAACCTGCATTACACCATGTATTCAAAGAACAAACCCCTGAGGGCCCCTCCAAGGAAGCCGTGGATGTTGGACAATACATCCAGCTCCTCGCTAAGAGGCTTGGAGATAGGACTTGCTCCAGGCCGCACGCTACCTCCCGGTCACAGCCTTCCACCACCTCCACCTGCCGCTGTAGCGGCATATGAGACCAAGCCTCTGCCTCCCATCCCAACAAGACGATCTGGAATCTCTAGCTTCAGTACCGAGATCCAGGACGCTTTCAGAACACCTACCAGTGGTAATTATCACATACCAGAAGTGAAGCCGGACACACGAGAGACCAGTATCGCGGTGATACTGGACGCAGACTCTCATACTACGGGCCAAGGGCCCAGGGTTGACAGTGGATATACCGTCACTGAAGTCCCTGTGCAAAAGTCTCACTCTCTGCTGCCTTCAGGATCGGTCGCGAAGCTACTTCAAATCACAGGGGCAGGGTCTGCTGCTTCCCTTGCACTCACCAACACTAGTACAACGCCTTCTGGACACAATCCGGGACACAAGGTAAAGCAGATCATGGGAGTTGAAGTCCCGCTTGATGACACTCCTGGCTCCTCCCGGTGTCCGGCTCAGGAGGTCTCGCCTCTCTCTCCAGTCAGCCGGTCGAGCAGCATTTACAGCCAAGATCAAGACACGGTATCAGAGCTGGAGGCAGACACACTCCTCGAACGTGAGCAGCACTCTACTTTAGAAAGAAGTGTGGCAACGCACAGTTGTCCGAAACCTCGGAGCTACTGGCGTCCTGCGTCAGTCGCACCTTCAGCTGTCCCAGCCTCTTTACGCATTGTCAAGACGAACGACAGAAACACATTCGGACAGGGGCATGCGTTCCTAGAAAAGCCAGCATCTCCAACAGCAAACAACTACAGTCACGCCAACGGTGCCTTCAGGCAGGATCTCTATCACGTTACTGTCGCCGAGTTAGCACAGAGCACGTCATCCTCATCCGCAAACTCCCAAGCAAGCGGCAACAGCGGCCGCCACCAGAGCAACAACTTCTCCTATCCCGGCACAGGCCCTGGACAAGCACCTCAGAGACAGTCGAGCTTCTCTAACCGACCTTACAAGTCTAAAGTCAGGATTGCACCACAGCTCACCAAGCTCGACACTCTGAGTGCTACCAGGTACCACGCACCCGTAAAGACTCCCTACCCCCTACCGCTCAGCAATTTCGAGTTGGACGACGATGACAAGACGCCGACCCAGAACAGGTACGTTAACGACGACTCACCAAAAACAGCCATAAGGCGTCCATCCTTCATAGACCGGATCCTCAGGCGTACCTCGAGCTCTCTATCTCCCACGAGTCTTCGCTCTCCGGCACCAGAGCCAGATCTCAGACCGACACCACCAACGGCAGACAACTCTACGCTTTCGTCTCCTCTGCATCTCATACCACCCCCGCGTCTGCACAACAGACGGATGAACAGCCACGGCAGTCTGCGCAGCCACACTCCTAGCGTCTTCTCGACAAGTCCCAGCACGGTCTACACCGCCGCCACTAGCATGGCAACGACCCTCACGCCGCCCGACCACAAAGGCTCCACAAGCAGAACCAGCACCACAGCGCCGCTTGTTGCGCCGCCACGACCGCCACCACCTGCAAACCATACCCGCGGAGGTCACGCGCCCTCCATGCCGTCCCGGCCCTCTCGCAGCCCGGCACCACCCGAGGCAAGGCTCGCCAACTCAACCTCCAACCATACCCTCAGATCGTCTCTGGCAGAGGCAGCAGCTCGAAATCTGGCCGCCTGGGCGGGGCGGACTGCCGAGCGGCTCGAGCAGGCCCGACAGGCGGCCGGCATCCGGTCGAGAGCCGAGAGGAGGCGAGAGAAGATCAAGCGCGACATCAAGCTGATGGGGGCCGATAGGCTAGAGGCTGGCAGCGAGAGGGCCTTGCATGGACTCGGGGGAGCTCGCGCTGCTGCTCCTGTGGTCGTCAGCCGAGGGTTCCAGAAACATCCAGATGAAACGGCGTGGGCAACAGCGAGAAATATGATCTAGTGGAATGGAGTTGGTTTACCATGATAGATGGTCTAAAATCCACATCGTCAAGGGGCTTTCGTGCAAAGGTGTGGTCGTTCAGGGGACAGTATGTCTCTTGATCTCTTTCCTGAGATTACGGGGTCGTAGAATACCCATGCACATGACAAGACCTTGGTGGTATTTACGATAGATCTAGAACAGAGAAAAAGAAACAGTGGTGGTATCTATCGCTATCAAGAATAAGAACAACCAAGCGATCCCAAGCCCTAGGAAAGACATGTATCATCATTCCAAACCATTCCTACTCCACGCTTGCCCCTTAAAAAAAGGATCATAAACAACAGTGGTCCGTTCCGGGACTTAGCAGAAATAGCGATAACATCTCTTCCACAGCGGCCAATAAATCATCTCCTCCTGCTCCTGCTTCAGCAGGATGGGTAGGTTGAAGTCCCGCCGCCCAGTATCGATATCCATATCCTTGATCCTCACCACACTCGTGCGGAACCACAGCTTGTACCCGACGTAGAACACCAGCACGATTGGCGCGGCCATGTACTGCAGAAAGAAGGTCTCGGTGCGGCCACGCGGCGCCTTGTCGGCGTCGGTCGTGACGGGCGTGGAGAGGGGCCAGGCGGCGACCCAGAACTGGGCAAGCAGCACAGCGACGTTGAAGATGAAGCCGAACCACGAGCCGACGACGCCGGCCTGGGCGCGGAAGGCGAGGTCGCCGACGGAGCGGCCCTTGGCGGCCCAGGCGCGGCGGAAGCGTATGTGGGCCAGACAGATGCTGCCCCAGGTGAAGATGGACGACAGGCCGGACACGGCGAGCAGCCAGTTGAGCACCTCGCTCTGGGCCTTGAGGTCGCTCAGGTAGGCGATCAGGCCGATGGCGGCGGCGAGCAGGATGGCGACCAGGGGCCGGCCGCGGCGGTCGACGTACGACAGGATCTTGGGCGCCTGGCCCTGGTCGGCCAGGGCGGCCAGCGTGCGCGAGCTGCCGAACACGGCGCTGTTGCCGACGGACATGACGGCCACGAGGATGACGGTGTTCATGACCGAGGGCAGCACATCGATGCCCGCGCTCTCGATGGCGATGACGAAAGGGCTCGCGCTCGCGTCGGCCGTGAACTTGGCGCCCAGGAGGCGCGGCTCCGTGTACGGGACCAGGAGGCCCACTAGGATCAGGGCGACGACGTAGAAGAGGCTGATGCGCCAAAAGACCTGCTTGATGGCCGTGGGCAGGGACTTGCGCGGGTTGGCCGTCTCGGCCGCCGCGAGGCCGATGAGCTCCGTGCCGCCGAATGCGAAGGCCGCGGTCACGAGGACGGAGCAGAGACCCTTGAAGCCGTTGTGGAAGGCGCCCGGGTCGGACCAGTACTTGCCGCCGATGTACCCCTCGGTCTTGGTGCCGCCGATGTTTATCACGATGCCGAGGAGTATAAAGCCGACGACGGCGGTGACCTTGATGACGGCGAAGACGAATTCTGCTTCGCCGTAGCCCTTCACTCCGAAAAGATTGATGGTGGTGATGGTCACGAGGAAGATGGTAACAAAGACCGACTTGTCTACTGGCGCGTTCCAGTACCCTATCGTGACCGCGGCCGCTATTATCTCCAGTGGAAGGATGAAGAGCCATTGGAGGGCGTAGCTGGTTTATACAGATTAATACCTCTCTCAGAGACACCGAAAGATAAAAGGATCAGGGAGTACTCACTTCCACCCCATCGCAAACCCCCAAGCGGGATCCAGAAACCTCGTCGAGTAAGCCGAAAAGGAACCGGCCACGGGGAACGAGACGGCCAGTTCGCCTAATGCTTGCATCGTGAAGTACAGCATGGCGCCGATAAAGGTGTAGGCCAGCAGCACGGAGGCCGGGCCGCCGAGGTAGAGGACTTTGCCAGAGGCGACGAAGAGGCCGGTGCCTTTTTTTTTTTGTTTCACATCAGCATACCAATTCTCTCCAGGACAAAGATGATCAGTAGGTGGGAAACGCACCAATCGACCCTCCAATGGCAATCATTTGTAGATGGCGACCCTTCAACTCCCTCGCCAGCAGCGGATTCGCCGTGCTCACAGCGGCAGCGTGGATATCGAAATAGTGCACGCCGTGCCGCTCCACAACGCCCACGCCTTCCTCTACATCCCCCCCGCTCTCGATACTCCTGCTACTCCTCGCCTCCGGGGTGCGCGGCATGGTGACCCGGATGTGCGGGTCCCGGCGGAAGCTGTCGACCCACTGGGCGAGCGTGCCCCGGGCCCGGCCCCGCCGGCTGCCGGAGGGCGGCCGGAAGATGGACTCGTAGGAGAGCGGCCCGCGGTCCGCCATGGAGCGCGTCGAACCGAGCGAGAAGGACGCTTCCTTTGTGGAGAGGGATGTTAGTTCTAGGTCGTCTGGCATCTTTTTGCCTTTCGACATGTTGGTGCGGGATATAGCCGGATTTCCTTGCGGAACAGTGCTCTTCTATTGAATATTTGGTTGTATGTCTTTCGGGTCCTGAATCGCTTTTCTCCGATCGAGAGTATGGGATATTGGTATTCGAAAAGTCCCCAATGCCTGCCTCTTACTAGCCACCGTCGTCTTCCTTTGTGGGGGTTGCACCAGGTTATCACTGCTTAGAGCGCAGTGCAAATATGACGCTCGTCTGTTTCCGCCCGGCTATCAACAGGTTCCACGATATAGGGCCTTGGTATGGTTCGCGAACGAGATTACGAGGCACTCTGGAGAGCTGTGTTCGTAGACGCTGAAGGCACAGGCTCGGGGTAGCATTTTGTCCAAAGGATTCAATTGCGTGTCGCCTTCCTGAGCATGGCCGTTATCATCGCAGAGACAGCACCTCAAGCCGAGGTTCGAAACAATCGGGAGCAAGACATTGAATTATCGAAGTTACAGACTAAGAAGAGGAAGAAGAAACGGCAGGGAAAGCAATGTGCAGATGTCATGGATGATAAACGGCAGCGTGTCAAAGGGGCTGGCCGGCGTGGCTCGGCGCTGGTGCTGGCCTTATCGCCAGCAGCCCCAGTAGCCATTGAGGTTTCGAGGGCGCTACGATGATGGTGTGGTCCGGCCCTTGTGCCGCATTTTGGGCCAAGGATGGTAACCAGGCTGACCCCGGTCCAGTTGATTTCCCCCCAAGGTGGCATCGGAACCGAGCAGTTGGAGCAGATAAAAATGGTACGGTGACAGGGGGTTGTTGGGGGTAGCCTGGAGCGGGACAGGTCTGACACCCCATCATCCAATCCATGCGAAGCATGCGATTCAGTTCGCAGTACAAGCCGCTTGAACACCCCGAGAATGGCGACAAAGAAATGGGTAAGCAGGCTGAAGTGGAAGAGGCTCTGAATCAGGGCGCTCCTGGATTGCCAGATTGCCACACGTATCAATCATGATGGTGATGATGCACGGGATCGGAACATGTCTGCCGTGGAATCACCTCACCCGCACCCTTTATCAAATAACGCTTAGCTTTTTAGGGGTGCGTATAGCGTCTGTGTCCGCCATGTTCACCAGCGCCCCAGGCTGTTCACTTCATATTCTCAATACACCGTTAAAAGGCAACTTCAAATGACTCCTAAGTCTCCTTCGCAGCATTCCCCTTTTCTCTCGGCTTCCGCTTCCACCCAGTCTCGAAGAGCTTACCCATCTGGAAGCGCGGAAATGGATGCGCCTCGGTATTGAGCACAATTCTGTCCAGCGGCAGCAGCTCGTCTGGCGAGAACAGCAGGTAAAAGTACTTCAGCGTCTCCGCCAGCCAGAAGCTCTCCATGTTGTCCCTCCGCGTGGGCGGCAGCACGTTCGCGTTCGCCAGCGACGTGAACCCGCCCCCGTCCTCGACGGCCGTGTGATTCATGAAGCTCTTGAACATCTCCCAGCCCCACTCGCGGTACTTGACGTCGCCCGTGATCCGCCACATGTAGAAGAGACTCTCGACCGTCTCGGGCCTCTGCAGGTTGTGGCTGTCAAACGGCTTGACGTCAAAGTCCTGCCTCCATGTCGCATCCGGTGACGGGTCAAACTCGGCCGGAGCCTCGTGCGTCGCCGATGCGGGTAGCGGCGGGCTGTCGATCTTGAAATACGTGATCTCCGCCGCCAGCCCCGTGGCCATGTACTTGTACATGCCCCAGCAAGTATGCATTAGCTCCCTGGCGAGCTTCATATCCTCTTCCCGCTTCCTATTCCACGTCGGCAACTTCTTGGCTTCCTTCTCGCTCAAGCCCCCCGTAGCCGCCAGGGCAATAGTCCCCGGCATGAAGCAGACGAGATGGTCCATCTTCGGGCTCAGGTCGTTGTTTAACCCACTCGGCCGCTCGCCGATAATCGTAAACCGACTAGGCTGCGTGTACGTCACTAGATGCTTACGTACCCCTTCCAGGGCGTCGTCCCACATCTCTTCGTAGATGCTCTCGTTCGTCTGCAGGTACTGCTTGATGAGGTACTCATAGTACGAATCGCCCCGGCTACCTAGACGGACGTTGTTGCCCCTGAATTTGCCGTCCGTGTTGATGTAGATCGGCACCAGCCCGTCTTGGGCCTGGTTATCATCCACCACCTGCATGACCTTCTCGACGCGGTCCCAGTACATCTTCTCCCCCGTCAGCTTGGCGAGGTACTTGAACTCCAGCTGAAGCGTCGTCGTCTCGGCGGTGGAACTCGCCCCTCCGTCGGCATGCGAGGGTATCCCCTTGAATTGGCCCAGGTTGACGCTCGCAAACGGCACGCCTGACTCACTGTCAAACGCCGCCACCAGCCTGTCGGCTAGATCCTTGGCCTTTTCAATGTATAAATCGTCGCCCGGCGTGCCGGGGTCGTCTTCTGCTATTGGGGCCATATCGGGGAACTCGGTCGACAGATAATGCGCCGACAGCAGCCCTCCCATCATCCGGATCGTCGTCTCGAAAGTATTGACATCCTGATCCTGATCCCAGGTCAACGATGTGGATAACCACTCCCTCGCGTGCGTGAGTCTCGACGTAAGGTTCATTAACATCATCGTGTCGAGTGAATCAATGATGATCCAACCCAGCCCTTTGGGAGCCATCATGCGGCCCGTCTTTGCGATGGGATGGAATTCGTCGTAACCTGCTCACATCATTGTCAGTTCCGCGCCAGTCATGTCTGCACCCCCAAAAAGAGACAACTCACCCCAAGCGTACCGCGAATACGCGTCCCAACTCAACTCGAAAGCCTCGACCACCCTCTCCCTCCTCTGCAACCAATCAGCCTTGCTCTTTGCCCTTCCCAAATCGTCCTTCAACCACCCCCAACCCCTCACCCTCCCCTCGACCTTCTCCCGATGTCCCGACAGCGCGCCAAAGTACCACATGAACCCCACTATGAGCAGGAAGAAGAAGCCAATTGTCCGCTTCCGCCTGTAGACCGGCCTCGCCCGCTGCGACGCCGGGTATCCGTACGGTTTGTCCTTGTACATGGGCAGCGCGGACCGCTCAGGGTGCAGCAGGCCGCCGACCTTGGAGCCCAGGGTACTGCTGCCGGCGGCGGCGCCGCGCCGTGAGGAGACGCCGGAGGAGGGCCACAGCCTGTCCTCTAGCTCGCGCTGGGGGTTGGTGAAGGAAGGGACATTTCTGGGGACGTTGAAGGACATGGTGTCCGAGGAGCCGACTGTGCGGCCTCTAGGGCATCGAGTGCGCCCCGGCGGTGGTTCTTTTGCGCGGGCGAGTGCGAACCGTAGATCAATCGGTCGTGATGAAGTCGAGAATCTATATGTCGCTAATATCTATTGAAGAGCTAGCATCGTGATGCGGTCGTTGTCTGTCGAGCTTGCAGGTACTTGGGTAGTGCAGAAGACAGAGCTAGGTGGAAGATGACGGCCGTTGGCGATTTGACGCTACTCGAGCAACTCCACAACTTCCGTCTGCAAGAGCTCCGATGCTGTAGATATCAAGCTGTAGCGCATGTCAATTTAGTAAAAAAACACAGTTGCAGCTAGAGATAGCCTACAATGTGAAGGTTTGCGAGAGAAATGTCGCCTGGCAAAAGAAGCCAGGTTGAGCAAAGCGACCTGGCTGCAGCTTCCCGTTCGCTGCAAGCTCCAATACCCCTGTCGCTGAGGTACCTTTGTACCACTGAGATGCATACCTCCTAGACATACTGTGGATGGAGGTACGCGACGAACGGAGTAGACGTCTGGCTCCTCCAATGCTGGACGTCCATTAAACAATGTCAGGATGGAAGAACGAGCATTATATGACTTCCATTAGATTATTCGCTGTGCGCTAAATGCTTCTCCAAGACCTAATAGTGAGAAGAAACTATCGCTTGCACAAATATTCGACGCCGTCCTTTTTTATGCCGTCCAGTCTTGCTGGATTCGATGATGCCCAGTCCAGCGCTGCCAACTCCAAGAAAATGCTATACAAATGATACTCCCTGTAACCATCACTCTATAGTATCGTTCATATCCCGGTCAACTTTCTCTCCGTTCTTGGGTGTCTTCGTCTACATCCCAAGCCACATCCCCAGCGTAAAGAATCCCGCGACAGCAACCCACACCATCTCTCCGGACTTCCTCCCCATGACGGCACCCGAGTTATCAGAAACTGTGGCATACCGTCTCGAACAATTCCCTGCGCCGACAGTCGCGTTCCTTCCAACGGGGCAGTCGAAGTGCGTCACATTAGCCGGCTCGAAACACTTAGGCTCCACGCACACCCTGCCGCTGGTATCAAACCCCGTGCAGTTGAGATACACCCCGTTATCAATGAGGTCGCCGTCCGTCCTGTAACTCGGCACACCCTGCGGCCCCACAGGATAGACGAGGCCGGGGTCAGAGAGATACAGCATGCCCCAGTGCCCGAAGGGTGAGAACCTCGGATCATACGGCTCCGTGGCGTTGATGTAGTCCACGCTCACGTACAGACCCGTGTCGGCACACGTCGCGCGCGCCAGCTGCGTATCCTCGTCTCCATCGGGATCGTCGATCTCGCCCAGGATCTGCGTCAGCCAGGTGCCCGGTTGGTTGCCCAGGGGGTGAAACCCCACGCTGGCCCACCCGTGATACCGTCGTCGGGATTCCGTCACGTTGTCCGCCGTGACGATGGCGCCGGCCTTGCACTGGCTCATCTGGGGATACCACGCGAGCTGTCCCTCGTCGTCGTCGCAGGCGATCCTTGCCTCCCAGGTCATCCTCCCGAGCGAGAAGAAGGGCGGCCGCAGCAGGCCGTTGACGGCGTCGTCAAGGGTGGTTACGAAGAGCGCCTCCTCCGCGTCCGTCACCCATTCCGGTATGGTGGCCTTGTAGAAGTCTATGGTCGAGTTGAGGCGGCAGGAGTAGCTGCTCGAGCAGCTGTTGAGGTTGCGGCCTTCGCAGACGCACGAGAAGTTTGGGAGGGTGTGGACAAGGGAGAAGAGGAAGAGGATGAGGAAGAGAGTGACGCCCTGGACAGTGTGAAGATTCATGATAGTTGGGCTCTGCGGTGAGGACTACCTCGAAAAAAAGGGACCTTTCACCCTGAGTCGGGTCAGGTATAGTATATGAGAGACGCATCACACGTTCGACAAGAGCCAAGAAGCAATTCACACTCAGGGAACTGCGAGCAACGGGCTTGGCTTGCAGAAAGAGAAAGTAAAGTGCTGGAGTGGACGGCGGGAAGTTTCCTGAGCACACCTATATGTGGCCTCGGCACCCGTTTGTCTGCACACTGCAGCTTGGCCGGTGCACGCAAGCTACTGCGAGACATTACTTTAGGGTTTGGGGGGGGGGATATCAGCTTGGTTAACACTCTTGCCATGGATACATTACCTTACCTACCCAACAGGTGTGGATATAGATCTTAAGAAATCAGATCCTATCTGATCCTCAAAAAAGGTAGCATGAGATAACTCCGAACTAGTCTAAGGCTGGAAGGCCAAGACCCTCTNCCCCCGCCACCCCCCCCCGCCCCCCCCACCCCCCGCCCCCCATCCCTGTCTGGCCCGGGTCCCCCGATCTCAGCTTGGTTCTCACTCTTGCCCTGGCTACCTTACCTTACCTACCCAACAGGTGTGGATGTAGTTCTTGAGAGGGCAGATCCTTTCTGATCCTCACTCGAGGTGGCTTGAGGTAGCTCCGAGCTAGTCGAAGGCTGGAAGGCCTAGACCCTCTCCGCCAAGAGAATTGATAGCAGCCACGACAGTTGGCATCGGGAACCAAACGAATACCTGCTTTTCTCGTTTTAATGAGGTGACATTTGATCCCAACGAGTCAATCATACATGTTTAAAAAAAAGCCATGATTTAATTTGGCAAGTGCAGGCTGTCTCAAAGGTCATGGCCACGGATAAGGTAAGGTTAAGGTATAAAAGTAAGCTATCTTACTTGCCTTAGTCATCCGAGGTATTTGTGCTTGTGGGTGGTTCCTGCCTGACGTTAAGGGACGAGGCACTATTTGCTTTCGCTATAAACCTCCTTCCAGTGAAGAAAGGAAGTTGCCAGCGAATATAGCAGCCCATGAACAAGTTACATAGACTTTCCAAAGCATAATACTTATCCAAAGAAAAGAACATGGATGACAACTACAAGAAGTCGTCTGAGTTCCAGAACTACCCGTTCCTGACAGCAGAGGAGTTTGCCGAGGTGTGTCACCATCTCGACAGAAGATACATCCAAGCCGAGCTTGGACCCCTAAGGAGACAATGGAAGCTGAGGGTCAACACGGCCCTCATCATGGCCTTCACGCCTGCAGCAGAATACAGCACCTACATCCAAATCATCCGTCCGCTTGAACTAGACCTCGATGATGGAAATTTGTCTGCTGCACTCGACAAGCTGTCGTTTGGTGTCACAGAGAGCACAGAGACAACCACAATAGACGTAGACGAGCAGATGCTCGAAGCCGAAGCTCAGGACAAAGTAAGACATAGCTAGCCATGCAAATGTTGATGCTCAGACATCAGTGCTAACATTCTCTCAGGCCGCGTTGCACAAACCACCCGTTAACCAGAGGTTCGCCTACGTGACATACGAAATCCACCTGCACCAGTCCTACAGAAGCCCGTGTCTCTGGTTCACGCTCCACGGCCTGCCACCTGACGAACCGGCGTTCAATATCGACACCGTTTTCAGACGTCTGGTGCCAGAACAGTACAAGGACGGGCTCCGGAACACTGGGCCAATAGGCGGTATCTCGGCAGATGTAGGTCCTTTTCTTGCTTGACGTTCTCTGTTTAACCAGTTAACTAGACACTCTTAAGTCGAGGTTCTAGTGCTAACAAACCCACGTTTTCTCTCTGCAGCACCACCCTATCACAGGTGTTCCAAGTTTCTTCGTCCACCCCTGCCTCCTCGGTGAGGCCATGAGCAACTTTGATTGTTCCAAGGAGAACTACCTCATGGTGTGGCTGGGGTTGGTGGGCGGTTGTGTCGGTTTATGGGTGCCGAAGGAGATGGCTCTCGGCTGAGAGCCCTATTTGGACAAGAAAGCCGTCCTAGCATGACCATGATTTGGCCCCGGGGTATCACTCGTCATCGCTGTCCTCCTCCATCGCGACGTCTGAATCGCTCTCCTCCTCATCCTCGTCTCTTGCCCGCTTGGTGCCTCGGCTCGCGGGCGATGCAGCGTCGGTCGCTCCCGCACCTCCTGGCTTCAAGGAGGCACTAGTGGCAGCATTTGTCGGAGGTGCTGCTTGACCGGGGACCGGCGCATTGAAGATGCTCTGTTGGAGGTCTGTGACTTCGACATGTGCTGCAGAAGCGGTTGTGGGGAGCTTGAAGGTGCCGTCGAGTTTGGCGACGACGTTTGACTTGGACTTGGCGTATGATATTTTCTACGCCTGTTAGTCTAAACCATAGCCACACTGTAACGCAGGCTCAATTAACTTACCATCTTGTGACCAAATATCTCGAATCCGTCCAAGGACCGCATTGCCTGCGTGGCTGTCTGGATGTCTCGGTAGACAATGTGGGCTTGACCGCGCATCTTCATCGTCTTGAGCGCGACTACGTCGAGCACCGGGCCGTGTGTTGAGAAGAGCATATAGAGCGCTGTTCGGAGGTCTTCTTTCTGTATCTTTGAAGATGGTAGGTTTGTGACGTATAGCCTGCTCGAAGTCATTAGCTCTAGTCGAAGAAGCCAGGCAGAGTGGGATAGCATGCTCACGTCTGATTTGGAGGAACGAGGGCGACTTTGGTTGGAAGTCCTGCTGGAGGAGGTCCTCTACTTGGGATTGTTGATGCCATCTTGCAAAAGTTGCCGTGGCCGGTACTGGAAGAAGTTTGTGTCGAGTCGGCGTCGTGTTTTGCTATGATTGCGGTTTTGATATGACTTTTTGGTACCTCCAGAACAGAATTGATCGCGAATCGGGAAGGATGAGTTTAGAATCACACCCATGGGGGCGTACCCGCTTCCAATGGCAGGTCCACACTAGACCTAAGGTGCTGTAGCCTGTGGTTAGCTTAGGTTTGTGCTAACCCCACATCACGGTGACGACGTACTTGGGTATGCTCCCCTCCGTAATACGGCTCAGCCCGGAATCCCCCAACTTCAACGACAACCTCACCTCTTTCGTAATATCAAGTCAGCGATAGTAGAGAGCTCCTCCTATTGCCTACAGGTCGACAACATGGTCGCGCCGGAGGTCCACCATCTCTTTCACAACCCAATCGCCGACCATGCTTTCACCGCCGACCACAAGACGCTGGCCGTCGCGCGCGAGAACACCGTCGAGCTGTATGGCAAGGTCGGCAACGCCTTCAAGCTCAAGGATGAGCTGAATGCCCACGACAAGACTGTCACCAGTGTCGACATTGCCCCTAACTCTGGCCGCATTGTCTCTTGCTCTCAAGGTTCGGCCTCTACCCCTCACATGCTCATCCCTGCGTAGCCGTTAGCAGAAACCAGACAACCGGGCTGAGATACTGATACGCCGACAGACCGCAACGCTTTCGTCTGGGAACCCACACCAGAAGGGTACAAGCCCACCCTTGTTCTCCTTCGCATCAACCGAGCAGCCACCTTCGTCCGGTGGGCGCCCTCTGAGACAAAGTTCGCCGTCGGTTCGGGCGACCGCGCCATTGCAGTCTGCTACTTCGAGGACGAGAACAACTGGTGGGTGTCCAAGCATCTCAAGAAGCCAATCCGTAGCACCGTAACCACGGTAAGCTGGCACCCCAACTCGGTCCTCCTCGCGGCCGGCTCCACCGACGCCCACGCCCGCGTCTTCTCTAGCTTCATCAAGGGCGTCGACCCCAAGCCCGCCCCCGGCGTCTGGGGCGAGCGCCTGCCTTTCAACACCGTCTGCGGCGAGTACCTCAACAACTCTGCCGGTTGGGTGCACTCCGTCGCCTTCTCGCCCAGCGGCGATGCTTTGGCGTTTGCTGCGCACGACAGCAGCATTACCGTTGTGTATCCTAGCGGGCCGGACCAGCCGCCCAGGGCCATTATCAGCATCAACACCCAGCTCTTGCCGTTTATGAGCCTCATCTGGAACGGGGAGGCTGAGATCATCGCTGCCGGGTACGACTGTGAGGCGTTCCGATTCAAAGGCGGTCCTCAGGGGTGGCAGCTCAGCGGCACGCTCGAGTCTAAGGGACGACCGGGTCTGGGAGATGCGCGAGAGGAGTCAGCATTGAACATGTTCAGGCAGATGGACTTGAAGGGTAAGGTGAAGGATGATACCCAACTCAAGACCGTGCATCAAAACACTATCAACACGGTCCGGGCTTACGAGACCTCCGGTGACTCGGTCAGGAAGTTCAGTAGTGAGTTTTTCAAATTCAATTGGGCTCTTGCAGAACAGAAAGGTGCATACTGACATTGATATAGCGAGTGGTGTTGATGGACGAGTTGTCATTTGGCATACCTAGAGATGTGAGAGTAGCACAATGGAACAGCGACACGTTCTCGTCTGATGTTTTCCCCGACTTACAAGTCCTACAAGTCCTTTCTCCGCAGTCTTGCAATCATTAACCTATGCGCCTTTGCCGGCCGTCTGTGACTTCTAGCAACTCTGATCCGTGCTTGGTGACATGGCTCACAACCTCATGCTGCAGATGAATATTCGCTATGTGCCTTGTTGTCGAGCATTTGGTCCACAAGAACCTTCGCTTTTCATTTTCAAGCAGAAGGTTTTGATCCGGGCCTTGTTCAGTCATGATTCAGTTAAGCTCCGCCACTGCACACCTTAATATGACTTCCCCGGATATACGGACTACCAACAGATCAGGCGATGATATAACCGTCAAAAATGGTGCGGAAAAGACCAAGACACAACCCAGGCTAGAAGTTCGTCGGAGCATCGATTGGGGCAACACAAGAACAGAGACCAGGCCGCTCCTCGACCCTACAAATAAGGTCGACGAGGGGGGAGGGAAGAGGCTCTCAGCATTGCTCGCAGGGTCTACAAAAGGTTCTCTTGAGGACTGAGTTTCCTTCAGTGAACTTTATCTGCCTTTTAAGAGCCTGCTTTCCCTCCCAACCTCACTCCATTTGTCTATTCCGCACGCCTTTCTTCTCTCTCGCGTTCTTGCTCACCAGAAAACGACGGGCTACTATTATGCAAGCCTTCGACGAGGGCCTAGGAGAAGTTTAAGGGGTTACCTCTCCACGAAAGCCCCACGAAGCTTGAGCCGGCCCGCAAACAGGGAGCAACGAGGACCCGCGAGGGGCGTCGATTTCAGGCACCCCGAGTTCTGTGGCTTGATAGTTCCAGATTGACCCATTGCTGCTCACAGACAGGGTCTATAGAGATGAAGCTGCGTCAAGAGCTAGGTAAGGTCTTTAGCAAGCCTTTGCAAGAGCTCATAATAAACCATAGTGAGTAGCACGAGACAGCAAGCACAATGGGCGGCAAACGTAGCGACAGGGCACCAGATGACGGCGCAGAGCAATTCATTCCGCCGCCGCTCTGCGGAGTGTTGGGTCGATATTTGAACCTACCCCCGCCCTCTGCTCTCACCCGAAGAGACCGGCCTGCCGTGTTTACGCTGCCGAGCACGGGTTCACGCCATGAACGGTCGCATTTTGGTCGTTTAGCTCCTGATCCTGCTGATCCGTCGACTAGCCAGCAGGAACGTCCGCCGCCGGATCATCGTCGTACCTCCGCAGCCGGTCAAGCTGTCTTGCCAGTCCCCAGCTCCGAATATCACCGCTACTTCCCCTCGTCGCGGTCCAACGACAGCACCAACTGTGGACGGCTTACTGAGCACACAAGCATTTACCACCGCCGCTGGACACCTGCTTCTCGTTTGGGAGATCCTGGTCTCCCTGCGCAGGTAATCTCCAGCGTCTCGCTTGCACCGCCGAATGGCAACCGAGCGGGCGACCAGCAGCGTACTTATCACGGTCCAGAACCGCAGTACGGACCACACCAGGACGCTGCGCTCTATCCCGCCTCCGCTCCGCCACCTATCCAACCGCAACCACCGATGTCCGCGTACACTCCGGGCGCCGCCGCCGGGGCACAGCCATGGACCCACCAGAGCGGAGGATACTATCAGGGCGGGCAGGGCTACTTTGGACCTGCTCCACGCGACGGAACAAACAATAGAATGGAAAGTCGGAGTTCAACGGCTACTTTGGAGCATGCTTCGCACGACCACAGCCGGATGCGCCCACCCACCCCAGCGCCATACGGTCCATCCGTTCCTCAGCCATCGCCATTTCGAACCCAAGGCGAACTCCGGCGTCAGCCGACGCCGTATCCTGGCAGTTACGCTCCCGCGCCCGGACCGCATTCCCACGTCGCCTCTCCCGCGGTCCAACCGCCAGCCCCCGTTGCGGCCCCACCATGCACCAGCAGAAGGACCCGGCAAGCCGCGAGAGCACCGCGCCAAACCCATCGTTCTCGTGCTTCGGCCGCGTCCGCCCCCACTGGACATCAAGGCACTGGCGGACCAGCCCGTCAACCCGGCCCTTCCTCTACCGCCCAGCGTCATTTCTCCAGAGAGGAGCTTGGTAGGTTCCTGGTTCCCACTCCCTACATATATAGTCTGCTCTGTCCCTTCCGCCTCTAGTACGTGGAGCTAACTCTTTAGCGCGCAGCGAACATCGACCCCGCCGTCCTGGGCTTCGACCCTTCGACGAGCTCGATTCCCGACGACAGGGGCCGCTAAGGCGTGTCGGAACGGATCGTCGGGCGAGTGCACCTGTCCCCGCGCCAGACCCAGGCCGTCGACCGAGCAGCGGCGGCACCGCACCGCCTGTCATGGGTGCGGACGGTCAACGTACATTGACGACGACGACGTGATTGGTTTCGTTGGTGACACTTAGGGAGTTGAAGTAAGTGGCGCGTTGTGGGGGGATTGTGATGAACATGTGCGTGTAGAAGATAGCGGCTGACTTTTCATCATGAGCCACGGAGAGGGAGCGATTTTGAGGCTTTTTTCGCCTGAGAAAATTACTAGAATCGTTGTTAACCAAATATTGTTAAAGAATCACCAAGAATGGAGGAAATCGCAATTGGAGTCCGAGGCGAACAAGGATGGTTCTGACGAGAGACTCCCGGACATTACAAGTGGTTGGATCGGAGATCGAGCATATGCGCCGCGAGCAAGCTTTTCCAGGCATTGTACGATAGAAGAATTGACGGACACCAGTGTGATACCCTACCCTGGTTTTGTTTGCGCGTTTGACTTGTTGAAAAGGATGGGTTATCACGCAGAGAGGGAAGGTCTGCGGCAGTGTCGGCGGTGGGCCAGTCGAATAGGCTCCCCTTGTCGGTACCTGCTGCTCTTCAGTCGGCCAGTAGTCTTTGTTTTGGAGGGTACGGAAAATGCATGTGTCTGACTTTTAACTATTACTCTTCTAAGTGCCAACTATGGTATCATGATGTATTGTACAAGCTCAATGGACCACCCAACAGCTCTATGACAGATGCTACCCCAAACCAGACACGAAACGCCAGGCTAAATGCGGCACTCCTGTTATCAATAGGAAGTATGAAATCCTCAAGCAAAATCTAGACTTAGATATGAGTTCGGCACACTGCAGATCATGGTATATACTTAAGCTTCCGCGTAGCATAAGCAGCGCCCAGCGTGCTCACGGCCCCTATAAACAAGCACACGGCGATGGCGTTGGGCCCATCGGTGCCATGATGCTCCGAGGGGTGCGCATCGGTCGCCAGCTCGGGCGACTTACCGGGCTCGAGCACCGCGAATATGACGGTGCTCATGAAGGTGCCGATGAACTGCGGTAGGGTGGTGTATATGTTTAGGATGCCGAAGTAGACGCCCGATAACTCACCCGTATTGGAGGCCACTGGCGGGTCGGAGGAGTGCTGTTCCTGACGGTTCGTGCGGTCAGCCATTTCAATGCTCGAGCTGACCGACAGACGACGGTAGGAACCATTGACGGGTTCGCCGCCCATTTTGTTCACCTCCACGCCGAGAAAGGTTGTGGGTGCCCACATGGCTATTGTCCAGGGGAGACCGCAGATGGCTACCAAGACGGTGGCGAAACGGAAGCTCGCAGCAAAGGGGGCGAGAAACATGGCTGCCGAGTAGATGAGGTGGCTGCAGAACCAGGCCGTCAGGAGGTCAGGCTTGACTTTGTTGAACTTCTCGATCCAGGGCGCTATGCTCGCCGGAGGCCGGTGGGTGAAGGACTCGTCGTCCGGAGACTTGATCAGTAGCGGGAGGATCCAAGCGGACAGGAAGGTGACGAGACTGTATACCGTGAGCGCCATGCTGCCTATCCGCCCCATATCTCCCAGTGCATCGGAGCTGCTTTTGGCGTCGTCTGGCACGTCGTAGCGGAAGTACGTCTCGCCCACCCAGGTGCTGCTGTATATGAGAAAGGGGAACCAGCCAATCCAGGACCAGAAGACGGCCCAGCAGATGGCTTGAATCCGGGGAGGAAGGGTCAACAGGGTGGACCAGATTTGGGAAAAGACTTTGAAGCGACCCTGGGCTCGGCGCGAGTCCTGCTTTATGGATAGCAGGACGCGCTCGGTCACGGCCCAGCAGGTTATTGACGAGCTAGTGAGCATGCCGAGGGCGGCGATAACGGTTAGTTGCTTGAACTGGGTGTCTCCTAGCGTGGTGCCGAACAAGGAGACGACGTCGACCGCACCCATGCCGTAGCCTGTTATGTGGCCTATTGAGGACATCCTGCTCGCTATAGGTTGTTTAGTCAGCAGATTGTTACTGTCGGAATAGGGGTAGGACGCACCCCAAGCTGCACCGGCTTGCTGCTTCTGTGCTGGTAGCGTGTCTACCACAAGACTCCTAGAACAAGACATGACTAAGGTAAGGGGCAGCAGTTAGCAAGCAGCGGGGTACATGCATATGGCTTCTGGTCGTTCTCACCAGCGTTGATAGCAAAGTCAGTGGCGTACAAGGACAGCACAGCCAGCGCGATGGTAGGCACTTTGGCACTCTGCTTGTCTGCTATGAAGAAACCAACGATCTCTCTGGTGAAGCCAAGGGCAAGCAGACTGCAGACGACAACGAGCGTTGCAGCCATGATTATGGGTCTCCTCCGGCCCCATTTCGACTTGGACTGATCTGAGATTACTCCGATCACCGGCTGGACAATCAGGCCGGATAGAGGACCTGCTATCCACACAACCGACGTTTGTCCTTTTGTGAGCCCCAAGGAGAGAAGATAAGGGGTGCAATAGGTCATTTCGATGCCCCATGTGAAGCTGCAGAACGGTTGTCAGTGGCTGACTTGGTAGTCGTAGTGGTAGGGCGATGGCTAGACGAACGTCATTCCAACAGAACTAAAGGTGAGCAACATCATGCGCATCACCTCAGAGCTGCCCTTCACAGAGGGCTGTCCGGCCCAGCTCGACATGTTTGCGGGATCGTGACCGAGAAAGGGTCCTTCGTCTTGACCGTTTGGTCGCGTGTCTCGTGTGTAGGTCGTTCCCTTCCTGCCCGTCCCCGTCTCCGTGGGATCTGCGCCCGGGTTGGTCAGACGGGCGCCGCCTCCGCTCCTCAGACTCGACTACCGTTGGTGATGTCGACCAGTTTGTTATTTGCCCGAGGAGTCGTTGGGAGGAGGCAGTAAATGCGACGTGAGCTCGATCGCTGGAACTGTGCCACACAAGTTTGTGTCAACTGGTCTATTCCAACTCTCAATTGATAAGCCCAGCGACTATTTGAAACTCCCTCCATTTGCGCCAAGGGAGAAAGCGTACGTGGCTAGTGTCCAAGGGCATTACGAAAGTATAAGAGCAATGTCTCTCTTACCAGCATACGATATGATTTCTCGGTTGGCGTTTGTCACGCCGGTTGGCGGTGACTAACACGCTGGAGACTCCAAGCGTTGGCGACACAACTTTCAAGTAAGAGGCGGCTTGGTATGCGCCGGTCGTAACACAGACTATCTGCGAGACATAGATGGGCGCAAAAGCCGTTGGAAATGAGACGACCAAGTGCAGGTGGCTTGGAGATCGCTTATCGGACACGCGCGTCGACTTTGCGATACGAGAAGCCAAGATAAAAGGGGTTAAGTCTATCTATATCGTAGTAGTGTAGCTGTGACGTACCGTTCCGCGCCTATAGCTGCCAGGTACAAATTAAGGTAGCCCGGGGTTCCATCCTTCGTGCTGGGACTCGGCGTTATTGGTGCCGAAGTACCCTTTCCCCATCATGCTACGTACCTACCCAACGACATTTGTCTGATGAAGACAAACTTCCTCCCACCGCAGTCCGAATGGCACAACCAATTCCCAAAAGTGCAACAGAACTCGAATGCTGCACAAACGGCCATGGACCCCTGCCTTTAGACACCCGATTTCAAAACGAACGCGACTTCCCGACAACGAACTCTTCCACAGTCCACCTCTAAGCAGGTACCGGTACAAGAGGGTTAGGGTTGGAAACCCCCCACTTACAAAGATCATGGAGGGGCAGATTTTCACAGTGCCGGTGCCGGGCTCAGGAACGTGGTTGCAACTTTTTGATCGCATTGGATCTTCAACCCCACGACAAGACGGCACCATTTACACCACGATAGTCCCCGGAATTGTATATTAGACACCAGCGCATGCTGCCTAGTTGCGGAAGGGTTCTGAGTATCACGAAACGCTTTGCTAGGTAGCTCCTAGTTTCGACCAATTGACTGGGCCTCGACCTGCAAGTACCCCTCCATTCCCGATTCCGCACGGCTGTGCTACTTTGTGCCATCACCATGGGCCTATCCCGACACTGAGTCACAACTTCGTCCAAGCAACTAACACGAACACCCACAGCCGTACTCCGGGAGAGCGCTAGTAGCACATTTGTGTTGCCCGCCAATTCAGCTTATACAAGGAAAGACGTTCGATTCCTTGCCCGCCATGGATCTAGTCAACCAGTTAGTCCTCCTCCTTCTAGTCCGCGCCGTGCGCCTTTGGTAGGCTCCATTACGGACCTACCCCATGTGCGATGGCCGACCTCGACGTGAACAACGAACTGATCTCCAAACCTCCACAAAGTCTAGAAGGCCGCCTCCTCTTCGCCGTACCAAAGAGTGAGTCACCATCATTCGCCAAGTGTTCTTCTTGCCCCAAGTACTAACACATGCGGTCAGAGGGTCGCCTCCTCCAAGCCTCGCTCAACCTTCTCGAAGGCGCTGACATCCAATTCCGCCGCGAGAACCGCCTCGACATAGCCCTCGTCAAGAACCTGCCCATCGCCCTCGTCTTCCTGCCCGCAGCCGACATACCGACCTTTGTGGGCGAGGGCCGCGTCGACCTGGGCATCACGGGCTACGACCAGGTGCAAGAACACGATGCCGGTGTTCGAGCCCTTGCGGCGGCGGCGGGCATGAGCGCCGAGTCCCAAGCCGCAGCCGATAGGCTCCAAGGCTGCGAGACGGTCATGGACCTCGGCTTTGGACACTGTAAGCTCCAGACCCAGGTCCCCGCTAAGGGCGCGTACGTGACGACGAAGGACTTGATCGGGAAGAATATCGGTACTAGCTTTGTTCGGCTGGCGGAGGAGCACTTTGCCAAGTTGGAGGCAGAGCAGGAGGGCGTGACCAACGGAGAAGTGGCAGGGCGCAAACTAAAGACGAAAATCATCGAGCTCAGCGGGAGTGTTGAGGCCGCTTGTGCGTTGGGAGTAGCAGACGGCATTGTCGATCTCGTTGGTATGTGACCCTCTTCCCTCCTTACCACCCCCCGAGTAGCGATACTGACCGTGCCCAGAATCTGGCGAGACGATGAAAGCCGCCGGTCTCAAAGCAATCGACACAGTAGTCGACTCCTCGGCGATATTGATCAGGTCACGGAAGCCGAGCAACCCGGACATGGTGGAGCTGATCGCGTCCCGGATACGCGGCGTCATCACGGCGCAGAAATACGTGCTCTGCCAGTACAACGTCGAGCGCTCCAAGCTAGACAGCGCCAAGGCCATCACGCCCGGAAAGCGCGCGCCCACCGTCACCTCCCTCGAGGAGGAGGGCTGGGTCGCCGTCAGCTCCATGGTAGAGAAGAAGAAGATCGCGCCCGTCATGGACGAGCTGACCAAGGTCGGGGCCACGGATATTCTCGTGCTGGATATTCACAATAGTCGAACGAGCTGAATCTGTCTTTGCTACTGCGCGTTGGAAAACAGAGAGTAGGTAGAGTTTGATAATACCCTCCGTGGAGTTTTGTTCTTGCTTTACGTTTCATCTGGGAATCGGGCGGCAAAAAAAAAAGACACCGAAGAGTTCTGTTCATCTCATCTGACTATCTAAAGACTATCTACTTGGTGGGTTGGTGGCAGAAGACCGTGGCCCGTTATACCCAAAGAATGGCCATTAGTTTGTGATCCGCGTCGTGACATCATAGGAAATATGAACCCAAAAGGACGAATAGCATGATAAGAGAACTTGAGATTGAAAGTGTACGTGCGTGTCTGCTGGCATTCTGTGATAAAATCGTGAAAATGTCTCATGTCTTTAAGGACCAGACGGGTGATAACCTTACAAACAACCCAAAGCCGCCCCAGCCCCAGCGTGTAGTCAAAGAAAACGGTATCAATATGGTCTCGACCAGCCATTAACAAATACATATGGAAAAAGAAAATAGTGCGATGAACAGAGCACCACCGGTGAACCGACCCTTGAGTGACCGCCGCATTGTGACAGTAACGCCTCACTAAGCACAGGCTCAATAAATCGGCCTCCCCTCCTCCCAACTCTTATGGACACCCTTGACAAGCTCCTTCCCCTCGCTCTGACCGTCATTCTCCTTGACGTCGGGGCCCCAGCTCACCCGCCCGCTCTTGCGCCTCCTACTACTCCCGCCGTCGGTGATGGCGCTTCTAGACGGGCCGATCCACTCCCACGCCCGGCCGACCTCGCCGTTCCTGCCCTCCCTCTGGCCGGTGCGGACGTTGCTGTTCTGCTCCACCACGGCCCTGACCTTGGCCCACACCCTCTCCCTCTCGGCGAGGCTGTGCCTCGACCTGAGCACGTCGTCCCGCAGGTTCGGCAGGAACAGGAACGCGTCGTCGCCGCCGTCCTCGAACGCCAGCTCCTTCTGGGCCGCCAGGCGCTCGAGCACCAGGTCCACGAGGCCCGGGATCTGCGCGGCCGTCTTCCTATGCGACCGGTACCGGTTCCGGCCGTAGACGGCCGAGAGGACGGCCAGGATCACAGATCCAATGCCGACTCGATGTCTTGCCACCCCGAGCTTGACGCTTCGTCGGACCGCGCAACCGATCGGAAGGCGAGCGAGAGAGGAGGACGATAGCCACGCGGGAGGAAGACGTCCGGGATCGCTGGCTCTAAGGGTTCGGCGACGGGTCTGGTTAGTTCGCGCCTGGTCAGAATTACGGAAATTTGTTTGAATTTGTACTTTTAGGCGGCGTATCGTGTAGATGTAACGAGGGGAAAAAAAGACAGATGAAAAGTTGGGAGGGTAGAAAGGGTGAAAAGACGGTGACACTTACTCTGGCTCTTCTTGGACAACTTCTACTTCTTCTCGCGATTTGATCTCGCCGATAGCTGCTGTCCAGAGGTCATCGAATTCCTCTTTGCTCATACGCCTGCTCCGCTTTTGGGAGAGCGTCTCTCTGAGTTCGTCCTCGTCGATGACCGGCGTGTCAACGGGCGCGCCTTCTTCGGTAAGAGGCTCGCCGCACTCGTATTTGGCGCGACGATCCCTAAGCTCTTCGACGGCACGGTCAGCGACGGCCTGCACGCGGCGGACCTTCTCGCCGTCTGGCTCGCAGGTTGGGGGAAGGGGAACCAAGCCGCCGAGCGAGAGGGGGTGCGGCTTGAGGATGAAGTCCTGCTCGCAACGGACGGAGAAGTCCTCGTAGCAGTACGCGTGTGGCGGGCAGGGCTCGCACTGCGGTTCGACGAGAGCTATCGCCCAGTCGGGGAGATCGACGTTGTCCGGGATGGGTACCAATTGATTTGCTGGTCGGCCGAGGCCGCAGTAGCCTACTGCTAGCTTCTCCTGTCGATACCAGGCTGCGTAAATAGCGAGCAGCGTAGTGAGCAGCACCAGGAGAGGAGGTGTGACTTTAGATTTGCCCCTGACTGCGGGCGGTTGTAGATTTGCACGGGCGAGGGCTCGTTGCGGGTCATCAGCTTCCTCTTGTTGTAGCTCGAGCTGCGCTTCCGGCGTGAACTCTTCTCCTGCTTCGACAACTGGTGGTCGAGGAGTCTTGGGACCGTGGCTCAATCGCTGGCCGACTTCATCGGCGGAGCGATAGAGGTCTGAGTCAAAGGGACCGTCTGTGCGGCGCCGGTTTGACGGTGTCTTGGCCTTCGTAGACTCAGGTCCTGTAGTCTTCCTCCGGCTACTGCTGGGTGTCCTTGATGGTGCAGGTGGCGAGCTCCCCCCGCTCTGGAACGGGTTATCGCTGCTGAACACGCCCTCCGTCTCAGGTGTCCGCTTGAAGAAACTCTCTTCCCTTGGCGGCTCAAGCTTGATCGGCGGCGTCGTAGCAGTCACCACGCGACGCGGTTTCCGAGTTGAGCGAGTGCCGGCGTCGGCATCGGTGCTTGTCTCGGTGTCAGAAATGCCGACGGCCTGGGCACTAGCGGACCGGGACTGCCTCTTTCGCGGGCTCTCGCGAGTGACGGGCAGACTGGGTTCCAGTTCAGGGTCCACCGACTCGCTCTTGTGCCTCGTGCTCTTCCGCGGTGACCGGGCCCTCGAGTCTGTTGGGGGTGGCATCAAGTCATGGTCATCCATGGTGGCGGATTCCTGAGAGTCGGCATCGACGATGCCTCTGCTCATGCGCTTCACCCTTGCGCGAGCAGCCAGAATTTTCTTGGATTGGGGCACGACATGCTCGTTAAAGAGGTCGATCAGCTGGGGCTTCTTGGCGGTTGATGGATACTGGACGTTGTGGGCGACGAGGATGGAGCGTAACCGCGGCACGGTTAGCGACTTGGGGTCGAAACCCGTCTGGAGGTAGTCGATGCTCTCATTGTCCGACATGGTGACTAGAGGCTGGGATGTGAAGCTGGGACTGAGATTGTCGCTATAGTCATACAAGATGAGAGATGGCCGGTCTCAACCAAGGCTGAGGGTTGGTGTTGTGCGATGAAGGAGTGCAGGCGCCTGCAGCTTTGAGCTCTGAAGAGAGAGATATGGAGGAATCAGTAGCTGGCAGCGCTGACGTTGTCCAACAACATCTGCTGCAAGTTGTCTTTGTCACTTCCAATGCCAGCCGAACAGTCGCGCTTGCTGAGTCTTTCAAATTGCTCAGCGACAGCAATTGAGACCAGGCGACAATGAAAGTCGATGTGATGGGATGCAGTCTGAGGGGGAGTAGTGGAGGCCAGAAAGTATTGATTTTTGACAGTGGGCGAAACGGGAAACTGACGCATTAGAAGCCGGTTGTCTGAGGCAACAGCTAGGTAAGCTTTGCTCTAACGTACTCCGGTAGAGGCAAAAAGGCCACTTGTCATGCGCCACATCATGCGCCACATGACCTAGCTACGTAAGCAGTCAAGCCACATGCCCCGGCTTCTCTCTTTTGGTGGCGGATTGTCATTCCTTGGTGGTAAGGTCAGGTAGGTTGGTTACCTTTCACTATGCGAAGCGAGTCACTCATGTACAGACTTGGGCGAAGTTTCGAAGCATGACTGTGGCTTGAGCGACACTGCGTCTGTATTATCATTATTGCGCTCAAAGGGCAGCAACTCCTCTGACCCTACTCCTAGACAGTCATGCCGCCATAATGGGGCAGGATCACCAAAGGGATCGGTCGTTATTCATGCCACTAAGATGAGCATCTTCGTGCCATCAGCGGAGTATCCCCAGTGTTCGATCCATAGACTGCGTGGTTGCCGTGTCTGCCCCCCTCTGTTGCCTGAGGAGAGAGGCACCATGTACCCTTACCCTAACATCGTGCCTTGAACCAAGATACTTGTCCTCTCCAAGAACGCCCCGACTCTTTATACAGCACACTACTCCCCTTGTCAGCTCTTCGCTTCATCATCAGACATTTTACACACCCCCGCCAGTTTCTTCTCTGCCTCCTCCGCCCGCCTGTTGGCCTCCTCAACCTCCCTCTGCAACTGTTTGATATAATCAATTGCCAGCTCGACCGTGCTGGCCTTACTATTCGGTATATTTCCTCCACCTCCCCCTTTCTTCTCCCTCTCCTTTTCCCTCTCAGCCTCCGCCGCTTCTTCTTTTGCGTCCTTCTTCACCTGCGGGAGTAGCGTGGCCATCTCCATCAGGGCAGAATTGATCCTGTTCCGCCGCCCTTGCTCAGCGATCTTATGCGAGGTACGCTTGGATGTCAAATTGGTGGATAACTCGGTCGGGTAAGACACGCCCGGCACAGTGTTACCCTCCAGGATCCGTTGATAGTTCGATTTCGTGGCAAGGAGGTGTGACGCAGTATCTTCCGCAGACTGGCCGCCAGGGCCACCTGGGAGGAGCGGCTTGATGTTCGGGGATATCTTGGGGAGGAGGGCCGGCGAGACGTGCACTGAGGAGATGCTAGACCGCTTTTTACTCCCTCGGGGAGCGAGAAGTGGGGTTTTCCTCTCTGAGGCTGACGAGTTCGGCAGAATTTGAGGGCTTTGTGTTGCCGAGGAGGTAGTCCTTGGTTTGACGAAAGGGGAATGGGTTGGTTGGGAGGTCGAGTTCTTGGTCGAGCCAGAGTCCGATGCCGAGAGAATCGGTGTGCGTGATTCTACCGTAGGTGTGATCTGAGGCGAGTTTTGCTGCTTGGGGAAGTTGGCCGATTCGGGGAGCTCGAAACTCTCAATGTGGTCGGGGCCAAGAGGCTCTTGGCTGCCAGATCTGCCTCCAGAACCGCGGCTGTTTGGGGAGCTTAATTTCATAAGAGAGGCTGGCGTTGCCGGGGACGGCATGCCCGGTATTAGGACATGGTTTGGTAGGTGATGTGCGTGAGTTTGAGCCGCCAGAAACGGAGATGGCTTGGCCGATTTTGGTTTGGGTATTGGGGGTGGTGGCATGTCTATTAGCGTGCTGTCGTGGAGAGCCTCCGGTGACACAGAGCTGTTATGATCGGAGTCTGTTGTGCCCGGTGTCGCCGACGCTGAGGTTGGTAGAGCAGGTAACGGCAGTTGTTGCTGTTCCTGTTCCGCAGCCTCGACTAGCTCGCTCAGCACTTGCTCGTTCAACAATGGTGTCGTAGTAGTCTTCCGCCGCTGCGGCTTGGTTATAGGAGACTGCCGGATGCTGGCCTTGCCTCGCTTGGCAGCATTCTTCCTTCCTTTCTTGGTACTACTGTCTGCAGAACCCGGTATTAAACTTGAGACAGGAGAGCTCTCCATGTCAAGTTTCGCCGGGCTCGTCGTTACCGACCCGTGTCTGTGCTCGAACGATACCAGGTTATCGTTCTGCGCATGCAAGGCAGGAGACGTCAGTGGGCTGAAGTAAGCCCCTGGGACGGTAAACTGAGCATCGATAGGGAAGTGTGTCTCAAGGGGTGTCACCGCAGGTGACACCAATGGAGTGAACAGCATCTAGACATCTATTAGTCCTGCGCGACAGACGGTAACAATACGAGGGGGCTCACCTCTTGCTGGTCCTTTAACCGCTGATAGCGGTAGTCTAATGGTTGTTGCTGCGGTGTCTGATCGGACTGGTTGTGATTTGAGTAGTAGTGGTGAGTCCCGGCCTGGATTTCCAGACTCCGAGGTGTGGGCGGTACGATGCGCTGCTGCTGCTGCACCGCAAACAGAGCGGCCTGTTGTTCGTGCAGTTGATGTTGCAGCTTTTGCTGCTGTAGGAATTGAATCTGAGCATCAATAGTGTTGACGATCGCCTCGGTAGGTGTAGGAGGGGGGATCAAGGTCGCCGGGATCGACTGGTAGGACACGGCCGAGGTCATGGCGGGCATTTGATGGAGACCAGCCGGATCCGAGCTCGCCAGCATATCTGGAGTGTCTGTGCCAGACATAGCTGTGTCCAGGTTCTGTGAATGCTGATTTGGTGGGAAATGATTATTCGCGCCGTTGCCGTCGTGGAAATCTTGAAAGTCGAACTGCATGCTGTCGCCTATGTTGGCCATCCCGTTCATATCTAGGAACTGCTGAAAATCATCGTCAGGGCCTGTTTGGATGTTGTGGTCCTGCCCGTTCCACGGCGAGTTCATGATAGACATGGCTGCTGTCCAGTGCGAGACAAGAGCCTCGGCTTCGCCCAACTGTTATTCGCGCCTTGCCGAAAGGCACGATCTAGGTCTCTGGACCCTCCTATACAGTCCCAAAACTTGAGCGCGAGGCCTAGAAACGGTCGCTAGGGCGTGCTCAAGCGTATAGAGTCAACACGGTCGTGTTCCGGGACATCAATTTGCGCATGAGTCCAGTCCAATGGACCCTAAATTTGGTAGCAAATGCTCGGTCGGATTCGGAGTTGCCGCCGCTTCTTGTTATATGTCCGCTGGTGCAGCTTGATGTCCTCTTATGAAGTAATGGTGAGGAGGTATAGTGCAGTAATCGCTGGTAAGAATGTAGCAAAGTATTTGAGTCGGGATATCCGCCGGTGTCGAGGGCTAGGCCGACGACGTTGGAGAAGGGTCTCTTGGAGGGGGGTGGGAGGACTGTGAGGTTGAAGGCCGGCAGCCGCTAGGTGGTGGGGCAGATAGAGATTTGAGATGGAGTCTTTCGGCGCGGCACATGATTGGCCAGTGCGGCGCATTACTGCACCCGGAACAGTGAGGGTCACTAAACGCAGAGGGTCATGGATTCGCCCCGGTCGGACCCGTTAACATCTCATTAGCTACACAACTTCTCAACATCCCGCGACGAACATGCGCTATTGCTGAAGTGCACAGCTATTTATTACGTATCAGCGCTGAATGGAATATTATGGCTATGATCACGATGTTGACACGCATAACACGACAGTAATAGTGAAGCGAAATGTACGGCCGCATCGAGATGGATTACCTTCCCCCCTTCGACCTTCTAGAAACCCGGGACCCTCTTTCGAGGCTAGTAGATGTCGACAGTACGCGCTTACGCAGGAGGATGCCCTGGATGCTAAGTAAAGGCTATTCCTCCGAGGGGAAGGTTCCTCAAAATTTTACGATACCCGCAGGATGAAGAATGGGACTATCTGACGAACTAGTCTACACAAGAACCATTTCCCGAGGAAATTGTCGGCGGCGAGAGCCGTATGTTCACCATCTACGTCGTTCGCATGTTGCACCAAAGCGGGAATCTACGCAACGACAACCACCTTCCACTTAAGCAGAGCAAAACGGTTCATTAGAGAGCCACACACACTTCTTTCACCAAGCGTCCAGCGCCTGGCCAATGGTTTGTCGTACCGGCTCCCCCATGCTGAGAGCTCGCCGCGCCATGGCACCGCACCGTCTCCAGATTAGGCTTGGGCCGAAGCCACTATGATGCACGGAACGCACATCAAGATCACCAGGACTAAGGAAGCCCGTCATGGCCGTGAACCTTTAAATAAGACCTGAGTGGGATCTTGACGTCTGGCTGCATTTTAGGCCAGGACTGTCGGGAAAGAGCAGTCTGGCCGACCCTGCCGACTAATCCTTGTGATGTATAAACAGGAATTCTGGACGCACTTGATCGCGATCCAGCTATTGTGGTGGACGATCTGCACACACCACCTCACAGTACTATGGAGTGTACCTAACATGACGAGTCTACCAGTGTCGTCCTCTGCCAGAATCAGGAAAGCACTCGATTTCACGAAACGTGGGGGTCAGGAGTTCTCGACCCCCGTCCTACATTACTGCATACCCCGGACCGCGCCTTGTCATCCCGGAATTGTGACCAGCCTCTGCATATTAAGCCACGATTCTCTTTTCGTCACCGAAGACACCCAGATGTGGACACCGACAAGCTCAGCCATGTCTGACAACAGCCTCCCCCGCGGGGAACATGTTATCATGTTTGGCTTCAGTGTCGTTCGACTTGGATCTTCACAGCAGATGCAGGCAATTGATTTCTTGCTAAGTACGGGTCTCGCTCCGGCACCGTTCTTCCGAGCACTTGCTCCCTTAGCCCTGTCTGTCAGAGCATCTTCCCAGAGAAGAGTGGGTGAAGCTAAGGAACAGAAACTTCCGAGACTGTCTTTCCTGGAATGTCCGACCACTTCCGCCTGACAACGTGCTGCAGCATCAACCTACTTATATCGAAAATCGGTTTAGTCCATAGAGTCTGGAGAGCTTCTGCCTTGGGGCATTGGGACGTCAAAGCTTACAATCAAGGTTTGGGCGCTTGTTTTATTGAGGCAAACCAAGTGGTTTTCATCCTATCATATCTCCAAACTAGTGTAGGTCTATTGCCATTCTGTGTACCAATATCAGCCCCTACGCTTGAAGAAACAGGTGAAGGATCTATCCGTGCCACTTAGCTTATGCGGAATCCCTCTCTGCTGATCCTCTTCAGCCCGTTAGGCACAAGAGGAGACCGGTAGACCTTCCAGCAAAGTCGCTGCAAATTTACAGCAGTTTCAAGAGCAATATCAGGTAGCATTCCAACTTCATGATATCTCATCAGCAGCTACCTCACCCGTCCCGTCGAGGATGACGACCGTTCAAGTGACCTACCTCTCCTTCTCCCTAAGTCCATATGACAACAATCGCCTTGCCATCCCATAGCTTCACCACTCTCCATTACCCGCGATTGTAATGCCGCCTCCATGCTCGCCGAACACACCTCACCGCCCGTGTCAACCGATCAAGCCATATAAGACGGCTATAGCACTCCTCGCAAAGAAGGCTCCTGTTCTCCCTGTGTATGATAGGGTAAGCATTATCTCTCCTCTCCCAGCATACCTCATCCAGGCGGTACAGCGGACAACGTATGAGAGCGGAGGCCGGTTGCGGTAAGAGGCTGGCGGTACATAGGGCGCACGTGAAGCTTATTGAGGCGTAGAAGCACATCGCGAAGGGTCCCCGAGTTCTATAAAGAGCCAGGGAGATAACCGTTCCCTGGAGAAGTAGGTAAGAATATTGGCAGGGCGATGATGTTCCCAGGTCCCCGAGCTTCAGTAGGTGTTCAGTTGAGAGGTCCTCTCAGGCAGGTACTCCGAACGGCTAAGAACTGATAATGAAGAGGAGGGCAGGGGACTCAAGTCTCCTAAGTGCTTTTTATATTGCTTCAGGTCAAGGGTGAGACCGAGTCATCCTCATCTTTCGGACAAAGAACCTCCACAGATGACACAAGGCATTGTCCCTTTTAGAAGTATGCGGTCGGCAATGAGAGCATTCTCGAACCTAAGCAGCATGGGTTATTCGTTGAATGTCCTCATATATTACATTACAACCATTACCGACAAAAAGAAAAACATGCAAAGACTAGGTATCTCAACAACAAAGAAAAGAAGAAGAAAGTCTAGTGAGAATGGAACCACTGGTAAGATCAACTCTCTTCCCGCCATACGCGATGAGCGAGGCCATGTAACCAGCTAAGCCATCGACGAGAACCAAACTCTCTTAACACTCTATCCGCCCTGGCCTCGGTACAGGAGCCTAGACGAATTCCAAGTGACTGATCGCAGTCTCGTCCCAGCTAGGAAGCTCGTCATGATTGTTTGGCGCCCGGACGCCAGAGCCTGTGATGTAGATACGCAGACTCGGCACGTCTCCCACATTGACAGTCCCTCTCCCGGCAGTCCTCAAGCCCACCTTTAGATGTTGCCTCAAATAAGGTTCTATATCCTCCGACTCCAGACTGCCGAGTTTATCACCGAGGACTCTGTCCTTCAACGCTGCTGTCAAGGGTATGGTGCCCGAGATATGCACCGTCCGCAGGTTCATCCCTGGCATCACCGGAGCAGCAAACACGCTCATCGTGCCGACAAGGCTATCGGCAAACGCCCAGGTGCTGCTGTCTGGAGGCACAGCTCCCAAAAAGAGATGAATGAAAAATGGTCCACCCAACGCCTGCTTGTCGACGCGTATATTGGCGATCCACTCTCTGTACCTTCCATTGGCGACAAGGGAAGCAGGCACATGGCTTCCCGGCTTCAGTCCACCCTTCGACTTCAACGCAAAGCTTGCTGGGCTTGGAGAGCCATACAACTTGTTGATCGCCGCCCGAACACGGGACTGGATCTTCAGATTCGCCTTGCCGCCGGTCAGGCTCACACCCGCGACTTCTTGGTATGAGTAGCCGAGGACTTTAGGGTCGCGGACCGTGTCGCTGTTCCAGAAGGTGCCGTCAGTCTTGGCGTAAAACGGAGTGAGGGCAGTTTTGCTGTCCTGTATCTCGCCTACAGAGGTTGTATAAGAGTTGACAATCGCCCGTGAGGGAGAAATCCAGGAGGAAGGGTAAAGAGCCTGCCACATGGCGAAGAGACGGTCGATGTTAGCGTGGTGAAGGAAGAAGATGGGGTCGAAGGCAGAAAATGGTATGTAGGCCATGTGGCCTGTTCCGCCGCCAGCTATGTTGTGCACCGTGTCATGGACGGATTCTAGAGAGTCGTATGACGTGTTTGTCTGGTCCGGAATCCAGCCTTCATTGCTGAATTGAGTGAAGTTGGCATAGTTTGAGAAGAGATTGTAAAGTCGCTGCTGGAGAGAGGCAAGATTCTGCGAGAGGGCCTTTTCCACCCAGGTATTGTTGGACTGGGCAGATGTGGTATTGGTCGTCGGGGCGCGGACTGTCGAGGGCCAGACGTCCCACTACGAAGGAGTCAGAGCAGTTCGATCGTCAGGCAATAGAACTTACCGGAGCTGTGTCCAAGAAGTCAGGCCGATCAAGAGGCTTGAACTCGTAGCTGAAGAGTGGATTTGCTATTCTTTGTTCTCCGTTGGGGCCACTGACATCGACGAACGCACTACCACCGATGCTACGGGGGAGGACGCTCTCCCCTGCTGGCGGGTTAGCAGCCCAGTCCCAGTAGGGGATGCGAAAGTTCGAGGCGGCCGTTTGATAACGCGTCCTGTCTTCGTTATTGGGCCAAAGAGAGGCAATATCTTGGATCATGCTGTAGAGGATGTTCTGCGTCGAGGTTGAAACGGTCAATAATGGTCAGTGCAACGGAGACCATCCAGGAGGGACACCATGTGCGACGACATACCTCGTACAGAGAGACATAAGGACGATGCCAGGTCGGAAACAGGACGGAGATATGGGTGCAATAGCCGCTCATTTCGTTTCCTGGTGTTGGTTTGACGCCGCCCCATGTTTGGAACGGGACGCCGTGGATTCCTGTCTTGTCAGAGAATGGACGCGAGAGATGAAAGCAAGTAGGTGAGACCATACCCGTGAGCTGGTACCAGGAAAGAGGATCGCTTTGATTGGTATACTGCATCATGCTGAGGCCGAGAAGATACAGCGTCCATTGGTCTCGATTCTGTTCCAGATTGCGAATCTCTTGACGAAGGGGCAGCTCTCCATCGACATGGGCGAGACTCTTGAGCACGAAGGGACCAGATGTGTGCCGCTTGACGTGCCTGTAGACCTCAGGTCCAAAGTTGTACCCTGGATACCGTAGACCCAGCACGGCGGACGCGAGGGAAACCACTGCCAGAAGCACTGTCCACATTGTGAATGCTATCATTGGCGCCGTTGAAATGGCAGAATGGGCGTTGCAGAGGACAGCTTGATATCGTTCGGCTCGATCCGGCAGCACAGTAACCTGATCCTGGTGATGCAGGTGGCCAAAAACAAGAGAGAGTGAGGGAGACGTAGCGAGGAGGTGATAACACAGTACCAGGTGGTAGCCGTTCTCCGTCGTTAACGACTGTCACAGAAGACGAAAGTGCATGAAGGTTAAGGATAAGATATTGCGGCAGTTGGAACCCAGAAGCTGAGTGAATTCGACTTGGAAAGTCATGCTCACTTAATAAAAGTTCTGGGAGGGTTGGTGGACAAGATATGGTTGCAAGATGCGGCCGCGTTTCCGAGAAATGTCGTGCCAGGAGTGTTTGCTTCCCTAAAGAGTCCCATCACGTTTGCTCGGACCGGAGGCTCAATGATTCGGAGCAAGTGGAAACTGCAAGGCAGCGAAGCCTTGCCAGTTGTGCCTTCCTCCTGACTGTCAATACCGACTCCATGTCCACGGAATATTCTATTTTCCACACATGGCAGTCACCCCAGGGCTTTCTTTCCTGCAACTCAACACTGCTTAGAAATGGGGATGGCATATTTCACCGGCACCGGGGGTGGCATCCCAGGATCACCGTCACCAAACATTTTAGTTAACAAACAGTAGATTGGAAGCGGTGAGCTACATGGCACAAGGAGTCACATCATCTAACTTGCTTTTATGGTTCTGTGGCCGGCCTAGTGTAGCCGCCGGTTAGATGCAGTGCCGCCATGTCCATCTTGTGCTTCGTTTCGTATTCCCAAGTATCGGCCGGGCATGACCTTGCCATCGTGGGATCTACTAATAGAAAGAACGTTTAGCACAGTGTCTGCCAAGATTGTGAGGATCAGCTGGGAGCTGTGAGTTACCTTGCCCATCTCACCAACCATGCAAGGCAAACCACAATGAGAGGAACCAAAGATCGTAACGCAGCGTCTTGTTTGGCCTTGAACTCCTAATTCAATTCACCAGTAGCAACTCTAAGCTACCGTAATCATACCGTTCGACAGGGGTGTTAATGCAGACTTTTCTATCCTTACGCCGTCCAATGTCTTTTGTCTCAACGGACCCCTCCGCACCGCATCCTTCGGATCCAGTCTATACTTCAGCTTGACACCCATAGCCGCCAGCTCGACATCGAGGAACTTGAGCGCGCCCGGCACGACGACGGTAGTCGTGTTGTCGCCACCGATCCACTGCTGACCCTGACCATCCTCCCATATCTCTCCGTCAACCTTCAAGAGGTCTAGATCCTCGATTTGATCCAGCCGCTTAGCGCAGTTGCGGCACCTGACCGCCGTGACCGCCTTGCGCTTTCCAATGAAGGGGGAAACGGTCGGCTGGACTGACAGGAACGATCCGCAGGACCGACAGATCCATGACCGCGAATAGTCGGAGCAGTTTAGCAGTCTGTCCTGGAGGAGGAAAGCTGTTCCATGTGCCAGGAGCGCATCTCTCTCCATTTCTCCAACTCTGATACCACCACCCTTCTTTCGTCCCTTGATCGGTTGTCCTGTAGTAGGAACCACTGGACCCGTCGTTCGCACCTGGTACTTGTCGTTAACCATGTGACGGAGACGCTGGTAGTAGACCACACCGATATAGATATCGCAGCTGAACTCCTCGCCCGTGATGCCAGAGTACATGGGCTCATTGCCGTGATAGTTGTAGCCTGCCTTCATAAGCTGATGCCCGAAGTAGTCTCCAGCCGTGTTCTCTTCATCAAACCTAAAAGGCGTCGAATCTTGTGCCAGGCCATGGAGAGCACCAGCTTTTCCAGCTAGGGACTCGACAAACATGCCGATCGTCATGCGAGACGGGAAAGCATGGGGATTGATGATAACGTCCGGCTGGATTCCGGACTCTGAAAATGGCATGTCAATAGCCGGCCACTTTTGAGAACAAACACCCTTCTGCCCGTGCCGCGATGAGAACTTGTCTCCGATAATAGGCTGGCGTGGAATGCGGAGCTTGATCGAGATGGTCTGTGCAACCTCGTTTCCATTCTCGCTGCCGATAACGCGGACTTCGTCGACGAAGCATTCTTCTGCCTCCTTGTACTTCTCAAAGTGAGTTATGCCATCTCGGTTGATCAGCTGTCCACTGTAGTCGGCCGATACCGTATGCCACGCGCATAATATGTCGCCTTCCCTGATCAACGTGCCGACATATGGCAGACCATCCTCGTCTAGGACGGCCCGTGCCGCGGCTTTGATCGGTGCACCTGGCGCGAAACCGAACATTTTCTGGACGTTCTTGGTAGCCTTAGTTCTAGCGTCATCCTTAAGCGATATCTTCTTGGTCTTATAGATTGTCCCCCAGCCGAAGCCACGCTCGTGCGCCGACTTGTTAATGATCATAGCATCGTCCATGTCGTATCCGGTGTATGAAATAACTGCAACGACTGCGTTCATACCGTTGGGGAAGTTGTCAAAGCCATAAGCGTTGTGCAGAGGTGATCTCACAATAGGCGTCTGCCCGGTCTGGAGACGATACATCTTGTTGTCCGTCCGGTGCCGCAGCGCAGTTGCAGGAGTTCCCATAGTTTGCTTGCCCATCTGACACTGGTACATGTTACGAGGGGATTGGTTGAAGTCGGAGAAAGGAGTCATGTTGGCAAGGATGGAAAGAATGTGGGTAGGGTCGAACTCCACATGGCTGGACTCCCCTGGAACGACTTCCGGCTCCGTGCATGCAATCGACATGTAAGGTTGCTCCAGAGGACCGACAAAATCTTCAGTGCTAGTGGGCAGATACTTGACAGGCCTCACCATGCGCGAAGCGGAAGAAGACATGTAGATGCCTGGATAAGAACCGCCGTTGGAAGGAGGAACGAGACCTATCTCAAGCTCTTTCGGAACGCCTTTGTTGCCTTGCACTTTCCAGTGCCGAAAAGTCTCTGCGAGTCTTTGTGATTCACTCGGGGTACACCATCCGATAATCTTGCCATCTAGCATGACGACGACACTCTCGTCAGTTGCTGCAGACGATATATCGACGGCTCCTAGTTCGACCGCCAGGCGAGGTATTTGTGTAGCATCAACCGGCTCGGTCATAATTTTGCACTTGTGAGCCAAGTGATTTAGGAGGCCGCAGGGAGCACCGTCAGGCGTGTGGACAGGGCACAGGAACCCCCAGGACTCTGGTAGCAGCTTGCGCACCGTGGTTGTCTTTAGCTGGGCGAAGAAACTACCACGATGGACAGCCCGAAAGTGACTTATGAAACGCAGGAAGTTGAGTTTCTCGGCAACAACTGTGAAGCCCGACGTCTGTTGAAGATCCAAGCCAGATGCACTGACAAGATTGCCAGTCGAGAGGAAGTACTCCAAAGTGTTTCCCAGGTTCTCATTGGTTCGTCGGAATATCTTGATTGGAAAGTCCTTTTTGAACTGCTCCGAGATGAATGTCGTCGTATTATTCCGGAAAAAGTAATCCCGAAGAGCTTCCTTGAGGTTATAAGACAGCAGATCGTCCATTCTTTCCTTCAGAATCTGGGCATACAAGAACCCGCCGAGAAGGATCTCTTGATTCTGAACGGCATCAGGATTATCCACGGCGCAGTCTCCGGCCGCAAGAGCGTACAGCTTGCGCATCATGAAAAGCAGCATTTTGAACTTGTCTGTGTCTTGCTCTTCTGTGACATTGACGCACCCTAGGTGGACAAGAACAATCTTGCGGAGGAACTCGGTACCGACTTCGTAGTTAGACATGGTGTCCGGGACCCCCATGACGATCCGGAACTTCTCTCCAAGATATGCTCGGGTTTGCGTCTTGCTGTAAAGGCCGTAAATCTTGTATGTTCGTAATAGCAACTCGACACGGTCTGTGAGGAAGGTGTTTTCGACGCCCCTGGAGTTCGGTGGCCCCACCAGACCCTCGAATATTTCTCGATCGTTCGTTTCGACGAGCGCCTTGAGGATCATCATCACAGGGACGAGATACTCGTTCTTGCGCCAAGAAAACCGGAAGGTGACATTGCCGTCGTCGAGGTAGTGGAGGACGTTTGTTTGCGAGGTTTCATCCGGCCGTACAGAGCGTAATATGATGCCGTATGGGGTGTATCCAGGGCCTCGATTTGTGAAACTTGGTCGATTGATCGCTAATGGGAAATTCCGACGGTTGACCAACAACAGACGTATGATCTTTTCGATGCCATTGACGATGAAGTATCCTCCCAGTTCCTCTGACTCTTCTTTCCGCTTGACTAGTAGCGCCGGCGAGTTATTCTGCAAGTGGCACCTGTTCGACTACATGACGTGTGAGCAGTCTCGCGAGGCAATCAAAAGGAGCACGACTTAGCTTACCTTGACCATAATGGGCAGTTGTCCAAGTTCACGGACGAACTCTACTGGATCACCGTTGTTGATGCGATACTCGAACGTTGCCATTAGCTTTCCCCTGTATGTAGAATGTCTCTCTCTGCATTCTGCGGGGAAGATTTCCCTGTTCTTGGCGAACTTGTTCGAGGGCGGTACTTGGGACTTCTGAAGCATAACATTCTTGCAACGCACAGTCAACCTGTTCTTCTGGGGATCCAGATATGTCTTGGTGCCAATCTCAGCAAGGCCATAATCTATGAGACCCTTACGGCCACCATCCGGGAAGAGCGCATTGAAAGACTCGATGTGAGGGTCGACAGCCGCCTGCAGAGCAGGGTAGGCTGTGTGATCGGTAGGAGGGTTCCGAAAGAGATCTTGCCGGCGAAGGAGGTTAAACTCGTGATCCCAGGTGGTATCTGTGCCTTTAGGAGCCATCTTAGGCGAATATGGCACCTCAGACTGAGGACTTTTGGTTTCGAAGTCTGCTCAGAAGATTTCGTCGCAGCTCAATCGCGACAAGGCAAGCGACACGGGAGCCGGAAAGTAGCTGTACTCAGTGTTGGCGAGATTGTGCTACCATGGCCGCGGAGATACGATTCAAACCAAGTAGACTCGACAGCTGCTTGGGCGGAGATATGATTCAAATCAACGCTTCTCAGTCGAGCAATCACAACCGGTGGTCAGTCTAAGATATTCTCAATGGAGATGCGAAGCCAGAGCAATAGTATCGCCAAAAACAAAAATTTACGGCCCACCTTGCTTATCGCAAGTCCGATAAGAGATTTAAGAATGAAGTGGGCTGGGCTTGGCTGTTAGTGGCTACCCCACCCGGAGTCTCAGTCATCAAGGTACTACTGGTACTGGCATTTCAAGTCCACCGAACACCGCAGAGCATCTCCATGTCGATATGGTCAGCCTCGTTGCCGTCGCGGTTTGATGTCATATTTCCAGCCCAGGTGCGGAGGAGCAGTGTCTGGGAGTCACGGCGTTGTTTGGCAGAGATAGAGTAGAGCAATCCGTGAACCGGGCGTTCCTAGGCAGTTCGAATTTATGCCTTACGACAAGGGTACAGAGTTGCACAACAGGAGCTCCAAAATGACGGGAGCCAATGCCAGTGTGGCGGCTCAACCATTAGGTCCAAAGATATTGATCCATGTGATAGTGGCTTCTCCTCTTCCTTTGGGGGCCCAATCTCGCGTTTGCCTAACAGAATTTGTGGATGACACAAGAGCAACTCGACACCTGCCCGAGGTATAGGGTGGGTATAGCTTGCCTCTACCCAGATGCGGCCGGGCAAGGCCACACCGCCGGCCAGATTGGACAGCAATCAAGCCTCCGGCTCCAACCCTCATCAGCCAACGAGTGTTCAATGTCCGCTTGAGACATTGTCTCTACTCTAGCAGTTGGCCCGGATTGAGACCGCTTGCCATCCGTCGCTCTCTCTTCCACCAGATGAGGTCTCGGCGTCAAGGGTAGCTCAGCACTTCCATGATGCGTCCGGTCGATACAGCTTGCTTGAGTAGGTACCAGAGCAAATACCAACAGAGAGCTTGACGGATAGTCCAACCAGCACGCAGACTTAGGTCGGTAGCACGCAGCAGGTAAGGTACGTACAGATTACGACGTGCAGGCATGTGCAGGGACTGCAGATTGCAGCCCAACCCTGGAGTGCAGTTTTCATGCACTGCCTGGCGAACTAGGGACGAAAGAGGAGATGGAGGTATGTTGTTGCAGTGCATTATTCTCCATGCGATCTTCTAGCTGCTTAACTTTTGCTGCTTGGCCTGTCATCGTAAGAGCAACCATCCCCACACTTTGCGAGTCTGCATGTATCTGCCTTCAATCTGCTTTTAATACTGATACCCATTCTCCAACTCTGCACTTGCCGTCAATGTGGGCTCTGCCATCAGTGACAGACGATAGCATCAATATCTAATTTGAATGCTAGAACAACTTTCAAGTATCTATCGCCTCTCTGCCGTTAGAGCCATTGGCTGGCAACCCTTTCAGTCCGAGCGTTAACCCCGCGGCTGGCGTTGCGGGCTTGCCTTTTCCCCTCTGAGTGACATCTGCGTCTCTACCGGATACACACCCGGCCTGCCTTGATCGAGAGATCGTATCTTGCACCAACCCGCTTTTGGTAGCTAGGACCTTGCGTAGAGGGTTGCGCTATTACACTGGTCATCAAGCGGGAAGTTTATCACCGGTGACCTCCTGTCCAGGGTCCGACAAGCGAGAGCAACGGAAGCAGATCATAGCCAAGATTGGAGGCAGGTTGCAAGCATACAAGGTCCTCAGCGGCAGGGGCAACCTCTCATTGTGTCGTTCGAGACAAGATACAGACAGGTACTGTACATCACTCCATCCTCAGCTCTGTCCGTGCTGCATAGCTAGCTCTGTCTCCCCTACAGCCCCTTCGTAGCTCGTTAAGGCCTACTACCCTGACTACCTAGGTTCCTTAGCTATATCTGCTCGTTATGTTCGTGCTAACGATCTGGTGCTTGCCGAAGGTCGAATCTCCACGTCCCGTCCCGTCCTGCCAACACGACAAGACCTACCTACCTCCAGCAGTTCCCTCTCAGAAGAAGCCCTTGACAGTCGGGTTCGTTCCCTAAACATAGTGGCAGCGGTCCCCCGCCCTAGCACGGTGCCACAAACCACTTCCCTTCGTGACCCATGGTCACTTCGTCATTGCGAACTTAGACCTTTTGTCTCGGATTACAGCACCTGCCAACGCGAAGCTCCAGCCGCGCTCGGAAACGAATGAGACCCTGGTCGTCTCTAGCCGCTGTCGTCTGTCAGATGCAAGGTTGACCCTCATCCTTTCCCACAGAGGCACGGTCCAACTCTTAACTTCCACAACAGCTCTGTGCTCCCATTATCCCGCGGTGGGGATCCTGTACCTCCATCACAGGCGTCACTTCTCATCTCTAAAAGTTCCTCCCCCGCGACTGCGAGTTTTTGGATAGCAAAGGCGAGGAGGGCTCACCGTCTGCGGGAGATTGATTCTCTTGCCGTGCAAAGAAGGTCGTACAAGACATCTATTTCGTTTATTTGCAGTGCCATCAAAGCACGAATCTTCACTACTTCAAAAGTATTTAACGTCGACAACCCAGGGACCCCACTTGCTTTGCGCTTCACCGTCTCTCCCCAGACCTACTACGCATTGCGCCCCCGACATATTTTGGCACAGGACTCTCCAGTAGTGCAGACACTTCTTCCCACGCAATTTGTAGCTCGTTGAGCGCGGTCTGTAGTCAACATGGCTGGCCTGTTTCGGAAAGTGTACGACTGGTTGCTCAGGACGTTCTGGTAAGTTGGTGGTTTGGCATCCAACAGTTCTTGGCCAAGACTCACATCTTGCGAAGGGCGACCGAGATGGATGTGACAATGATCGGGCTGCAAAACGCTGGCAAGACGTCGCTCCTTCGAGTGCTTTCGGTAGGGATGCCCTCAAGCCAAACCCTCAAAGTCTCCCACCGCTAATAGATCATTCACAGGGCGGAGAGTTCACAATCGAGTAAGCCATCCCTCTTGCGAACCGATATCCTTTCCCCCGAGCACTCGTGACACGGCACAGTCGATTGCGACACTATCGAGCAGACAGCAGCTGACATGCGCAATAACAGCACGATTCCAACGGTCGGGTTCAATATGAAGAGGGTGCAGCGGGGGCATGTGACTCTCAAGTGCTGGGACCTTGGTGGCCAACCCCGCTTCCGACCAATGTGGGAGAGGTACTGCCGAGGCGTAAATGCCATCGTCTTCATCGTCGATATCGCGGATGTAGCCGTCCTCCCAGATGCACGGGAGGAGCTCCACGCCTTGATGACCCAACCTAGCCTCGAGGGCATCCCTCTCCTCGTACTCGGCAACAAGTCGGATCTCCAGGATAAGCTCACAGTCGACGAGCTGATTGATGCCATGGACCTCAAGAATGTAACCAATAGGGAGGTGTCTTGCTATGGTATCAGCGCAAAGGAAGAGACCAACCTAGAAGCTGTGCTCCAATGGTTGATGAAGTTTGCGAATCGATGAAGACTCGCGCATCATGCAAGGATGCTTGACAATCTCCTCGAACCTGTCTCCCTCTCCTTCTTGAATTTCAACAACAGCTCGCCGACAGCACCGCAGAAACAACAAGCGCAAGCTTCCACCATCATATTGCATGACGATGGGTCAACTCTCTCGGGGGAAAAGAAGATGTTTGACCAGTATGGCCCGCAACGGCCGCATACAATTCGGCTCTCACGAGCTAAACCATGACGGATATGGCAGGAGCTCGGTCCTGAAACGCCTGTATCCTACACCCTTTTCTCTTCACATTTTCGAACTGTGTTGACACTTTGTCGGCGCAGTTGGACGATCGCCTTGGAGCTGGGCCGGTTATTAGAGAGTGGCGCTTGCCCAGTCTCTCGGAACACATTTCCCCGGGTTGGTTTGCATGTTTGCGGATGCTTGACGCTTGACGAAGCAATGATGCGAGCGGCCATTAGGATAATTTGTGTCTTGCCAGCTAGCAATGCTTAATGCTATAACGACGATGATGACGATGGTATGAAGTGCAAAGGCTGTTATGTGTCATTGATAGAGAAATGCAACGAGATATCAGAAACCGAACCTCGCCATCTTGTGACAGCGGAAAGCTTGCCTTGCCTGGGCCAGGCCAGTAAAGGCCTGAGATGCTGCGCTTTAGTTTGCAGCAAGTTGGGGCACTTGTTGCGAGGGGTGGCAGATACTTCAGTTACAAGTATCGAGCGACGGGAGGCAGAGAGTGGTCCTCAACCTGACCAGAGACGCCGACAGTGGCAAATGCAACGCTTGACAAACTTGCGAGAGTTCTGGTTTCTTATGTTTAACAGGGAGGAAATATATGTATAGAATGGAGAAGAGGTTGAAAACTCGGCGGCGGCGAGCATGCAGTACTTCAACAAAGATACGTCGTGCACGGATCCACCAGTTGATGCGCTGGCAATGCATCGCGGAACAGCGCCGTGCAAATGAGCGAGAAGTGCTTGACGTGGCCACGCATGCGTTAGTTAGCATCTGACGGGATCGCTACAAAAATAAAACATGGTTCCCGCAGAATATTCCCCGGAGCCCTCGATGTACGATCACATTGGCTCGATCTTGCAGATTCCTGTTCTGATGGCATGAAGCAAGATCCATCCCGTGAAACAGATCGTTGCGTGCCTGTTCCCGAATGGTCGACTTGCACGAAACAAGAGGCACTCCTGCTCGTAGCACCACTTAGCAGTACTAACTGCCAGCCCTAAAATACTCGATACTCGGCTCCAGGTCATTGACAAACCTGGAATATAATTCCTAAAAGTCTAGATCCTGACACCGTAAACTCTGCCAAATGTACTCTTCGGCCAGGGGTTGCGACCGCTCCTTCCTTCACAGTTTGAGGTGGTAATCAAGGAGGGAAAGAGCCCAGCTACCAACTGAGTCAGTCAAACAGCTTGTATTCATCTCCATGTTCTATCTCTTACCAAAATAGATTTCTGTTCCTAAACACCACTTCTTCACTTTCCCCTCTAGACCTAAGCGTTGAGACTTGTCCTCATCTGATTGTCTTTCCAGCGGCACGCTAAATTTCGAAGCGTCATATGTGCTCCAAACACATTGCACGGAATATCAAGGTCATGACATGGCCACATCAGTCAACCATCGGCCTGGCCTTACGCCTTTGGAGGAAGTATCGAGGTCTAGAAGGGCAGCTGAGCAGAAACCTTGAGCATCTTCCAAGTTGCCAGTGCTTGTTGTCGCGGCTCCAACCAGAAATGATCACATGGTTGAGATTCCGGGCGTGCATTGCTAATATGGAAAAGATGGATGGCTGCCTCTACATCGACCGTGTATCAGAGTTAGGTTTTTCGCCAAAACGAAGCCGCAACAGAGCTGACAGTCTTTTCCCTGCCTGTGTATGACCAATGGGCCGACGCGATCGTTACAAATACTCAGGGATAGAGCAATTCGCCAGGCGGTCATTTCGCCTTTCAAGCCCTTTTCACACACCAGGGCGTTCTTGTCAGTCGTTATGAGTCTTTGAATCACTGCTCACATCGCAAGGCACATCGCAAGGAGCCCAGAGTGACCACCCAATTTAAGGATTGTGTGGTTTGTTGCTGTTCTGCAACACCACTAATAATGACCCGCGCGATACCTACACCCGCATTCGGACACCGACTGGCAGCACACTAGCACAGAAGCTTGTCTGGCTTCAAGAAGTCAACAGATGACGACAGTTTCTACGCCTTGAATGGAGGGCCTCTTCACCTCTCTACACGACGGTAACATCCCGTTATCAAGACTAGGTTCAGACACGATTCCCTCAGCATGGCGAAGGTTGGCTCAATTGGTTGCAACTCTGCCCGACAATACGGATTACGAATGAAGCGGCCTATATGTAGAGCGCACTAGACACGATGATTACCAGTTACTTCTCATATTGAAGGTCCGACCACTGGCCGCCGAAAGCACGGTATGACCCAGCGAACCAAGCACAACAGAGACCAAGTCCACCGTTCCAGCAATCTCCACGACAGTGGCAGTGACTCGAGCGAGCAACCAGTGCGGACGATTGCCGAGATCATCCCCTCAAAAAGTCGCACTTAATTCATGACCAACCTGTCGGTCCTTGGTCTTCTCCTTTTCCACCACCATCTACTCATCTCGGCTCCCAGTGTGGCTAAGTTATGGAGTCCTCCCCGAAATCCCCGACAATGGTTTCAGAGCATGCCTACAGGTTGAAGAAGATGGCTTCTACACTCCCTCAAGAGAACCAACGGAGACGGATCAACAACCCGTTTCACTGCTCACGAAATTTATGTCCGGAGCATAGTGTAGACTTACCGGCCCAATCACTGCCGCAATACTCAAACATCGCAGATACCTCACTTACCCCCCTACTCTAACCACATGTCTCTCTCAATATTTCTTTGTTCCTCATGTTGTAACTTCAAGATCTTCGTCCCTCAACTCGTCGCTGCTTCATATAACGTGGAGTATTCGTTGGCCTAGCAACATCGATGAACGGTTGTTTACTTACCCCTGACACTTGAGAAACCATCTCAAAGGCTGCCAAAATTCTCGTATTGCAGATTGCTACGGTCTCTCCTGCATTCAGACTTTTGCAAGTGTTGAGCTCGAAGTCCAAATTACCCTCTGGGTAGCTGAGCCTTGCCGCCGTTTTCACAGATTTCGATTGTCCTTTCTACTGTATATTGCCCTGCGCGACAACATGCCTTGCATGAACTGTGGCAGACATGTCAGCTCGGCGTGAGCATGCTTCGCCGGTCAACTCACTGGCAAACTTTACAACACGGCAAATTCACGGCCTGTAGGCTGCGAATTTCGGACAGAACTGCACGATTAAACCACATGAAGCGAACGCTTGGCCGTCCTCTTGACCTTTTCGAATCCTCCGGGGAAAAGTCGAGATTGAGATGGTCCGAGTCTTTTGAACATGACGACGAACTGTCAATATAAGCCTCCAGATCTTCCAAAATGATACATCCTCTCCATCCATGCCCTTCGACGACGTGGCCAACGAGAGAGGCTCTGTTGAAGGCTTCGTCTTCACGACACTTGATATCGGGCGAGGGCGCTGCTCGCGGTCCATGCGCGCGAGTTCGGCATCATAGTGAGTCCCGAGACATTGGGCAATCTTGGCGTTCAGTATCGTTGTGACTGCCAGGCCACATTGTCTCCCGAGTCGCCCTGCCAGTCACCTACTACTAAAGACTAGCGCTACACTAGGCTGACTTACGACTTCGTTGAGAAGTCGACTTCAGTACCTACTATCATAGAAACGTACTGCTGTATGACTTGAACTTTACTGCCATACAATATATCTCCGACCAATATCTTGTCTGTAGTCAAAGGGCTGCGGTGAACAACCTAGGGAAGCGCGTCTGTGAACCACTGCGTAGTACAGAAGTGCATCTCTCCAAGCCTACCGCGTATCCGTACTGCGTATTTCGATGTAAGCTCCACGGCGCGGAGCAGCCGTCTCCGGTTACGGCAAAGCGCTTCGCTCTCGGCATCGGCATAAGTTGTGACAAACGTCCGACGAAGGCTGCTGCGTTAGTATTTGGGGTTGTGGTTAACTCAGCCCCTTTCTACACGTGTATTCGTACTGGGGTGAAGGATTTCAAATGTTCAATGGTAATAAGCCTTCCCCGGGGGTCCGAGAGTGCCTCACATCTCCACACTTGCATACCGGATCCACCGTCACGACCGTAGAAGCAGATACAATGTCTACGGAGGTCTGGCGATATTGTTCTTAGGAATGCCTGGGTTCTATTAGGTTCCAATTTTCCGCTCCGAACTGGTGGCCTCAGTGCCCCGGACAATTACCTGCGGCGCGCGCCGTCGCCAAGATATGATGCTGCACTAGCAGGCATTCTGGCCTGTCGGGCCTAGGTAGTTACAACAATGATGAAGTTTTCATGTCAACAGTCATTCCTTTTTTTTCGGTTGTCCTCGCGTGATGGAAGAGCCTGGTTCTGGCATGCCGCCTTCTCATGGCGACAGCATAGTACTGCGGTATGCGCCCTTGGCGCCCAAGCCACACGAGTCGATTGGGCATAGCTTTATCAGCTCGCAGACCCCTCACGGACACTCGGTTCATGGATCAAGCCCAGCAAATCGTCTGACCGTCAATACGTACGACTTCTCCGGAATGAAGGCACCCTGAACAATAACAGTCTCACTTGCCTCGACGACTGCTTGCGACTCCGGCGATATGCTTGCGCGAATGCTAGGGCTCAGCCCGCCCCGTACCCATGAAGTATGGTTCTCGCGCAACATCAACAACAATGAGCTGCAGGACTGGATGCTGGTGGTCAAGAACCGCAAGTATGAGCTTGTGCGGATGCCCGAGGGCGACTTCACGTTCAATTGCGGACGTGAGGATTACTGGACGGCGGAGCGCGAGCGAGCGACGCCGAGCCGCAGGACGCAGGGTCGCTGCCGTAGGGAACGTGACAACTGGATCATGGTGATCGTCGGCTGGTCGACGCTGTCCGGGACGGAAATCGACCGGTGCTTCGCCGCCATCTTACCGCACTACCCGCCCCGGCTTTCCTGGACGCAGTCCCAGGACTTTCTCCGTTGTTTCGCCAGCCAGCTCGTCAGCAGCCAGAGCCTCCATTGGCGGTTTCTGATGGACAATACCGCGGTCGAATGTCAGTCAGTCCTGCAACTCCCTCCACCACCTGCGGTTATCTTGCAAGAATACCTGCAGGAGCAGGCCCAGGCCCAGGCACCGGGACAGGGGCAAGGGCAGAGCGATTTCGCGAGACGTGCGGAGAGATTCAATATGATGAACGCAGGCATGATGAGAGCGCAGGCTCAGAACATGGCGTTGAACAACCAGCTCATGCAGATGCAGAATAGGTAGTCTAAGCTTCCGTAGGCAGGCGGTAGATTGACGAGGATATCAGGTCCTGCGTGGTGTCAATGAATGTACGATACCACTTACAAATTCAGGTACGATCTCTGTTGTTAACCAAAATCGACGTCTTGTCCTCTTTTAGGTGCTATCGGCAAAGCCATCGACAAGCAGGTAGAGAGAAGCTATATTTGATTCGGTGCCCGCATGACATGGCGGTTGACCAACATCGATATGAGGTGCATGTTGTCGCGAAAGCCTTTTTGAAGTATCCGAATGGGTGTGCCGAAGACAGACGTGTTGGATTTACAAATATCCCGGAAAGTAAATACAGTTCATCAATGCATTCATCGATGCCTCCGTGAAGTAAAATAATGATGGACTGGATTTCATGTTCCACGCTCGGCATGTTCCCACCTTGGGTACGTCTAGTGTGTACGTAACCCAGCCATGAGAAATAGGTGGGTCATTACAGATCTTCACGGAATACTTGCGTGCCGCAATAAGAATGTCAGCTTCGGATCGCAAGACAACGAAATGTTGGCGTACTCCGACGACCGAGCGGGGAAACTAACTCAGCGCAATCCAGCGTTCCAGAATAATCCAAATAATTTCACAATGTCGGGCCACTTTAGTACTGTATCAGTAGCCCAAGTCTTCAAGGTTCTTTCACTCGAATGCGGATGACAGTTTAAAGTGGCGGGAGGAAGCCAGCGATGGTGCCAAGCACTGGGCGCTGCCACGAAGTGCGTAACACTGCCACGATCACTGGGCCATATGTAAAACGCCAAATCGCACCTGTCTCGCCTCCTCTTTTGCATTAAACTCCCTCCTCTTCAAACAAGAATCATCAATCAACCTTTCTTGCCTTGCATCATCTTTGTGGCTTGCATTGATTGTTTCGAGCTCATCTGTCGTCATCCACAAGTCTCCAACCCACCGACATCAGACGTCGCAACCTTTACATCCTAGCTTGAACATTCCGGCTGTGTGTAACCCAACCGCACTTGGCCTGGTCTGATTTGCCTAGAAAGCTGCTTGGCCAACCCAACCTCATCCTATTTTGTCTCCTCGGACTTTCACAACCCTTTTTCTCAATTAGCTTCATCGAGGCACATCTTCAGATCTCATCATGGCGCCAGCAACAAGTATCGAGGGCCTAAATGGCCTCGTCGCACGACTGTGAGTATTCTTGCGCCGCATATTGCACCGTCTTCGGAAAATACCTGCTAACCTATGCTCCACAGTATTGGATCGTGTCCTAGCGGCTACTACTATAGCAACGGCTACTGCTACCGCAACAGCGGCTGGTATTTCTGGGGCCGCTGGCTCTTTGCCGGCATCGTCATTGCCTTCGTGATCGGTGCTCTCCTTCTCCTAGGGTAAGTCTGCTATTCATATGTCTCGCCGTCCATCTTGCTCTATCTGTAGCAGCTCTGACATCCAATGACAGATGCGTCAACTCGCGCCGCCGGAGAAAGCAAGGCCTCGCGCCACGCTACGGAACCGGCTGGATGGCTCCTGGCTACAAGTACGGTCAAAATAACGGTGCCTACGTCCCTCCGCCGCCGCAGTACAGTTCGACGCCTATGCAGAACTATCCTCCCCAAGGTCAGCAGCCGCAGTACACCGGTCAGACGTACAACAGCAACGACGGGTACTATGGTGGTCATAACGAGGGCGTCGCGCCGCCGCCCAATACGTACTACCCGCAGCGGGGTGTCGGCGGTGAGAACGTGTATGAGCCTCCTGCCGGACCGCCGCCCGGGAAACACGCTTAAGGGGACCGGGACTGACAATGGAGGACACAATTCTGGAGAGTCTGCATGTACATGACTGCAAAAGATGATATCGGACGGCTACATTGGCTAGCCGTTCACAGGAGGCGCTGGAGGCGTTGGTAATCATTTCTGGGAGCGTGTCGAGGCTCATTGTACTTTTTATCGCCGGAAGCCGGGATGCAGGATGCTTGCAGCCCTATGGCACCAGTCGCTTCTTCTGGATCCTATACGCGTGTGATGCCAACGGTCGTTTGTCGACCGATTATAGAAAGAATACCCACAGTCTACTGAGTTTTACGACTACATTCTTTGCTGACCCTGTGAAATATTGATGTGACCACACTGTTCACCTTCGCATCTTCCGTATCTAAACCGCGGCATGCAGGAGCATATAGCGACAATGCCATGATATTCCTGATGACGCATGCGTCCATTGTGGCTGTACCATCATTTAGTACAGGTGGCGTCATGTGGCTCGTGACCCTGTTTTCAGGTCACTCTCACTCAAACGCACGGATCACTGGACTCCGAGCACTGTTCCTGCCTGTGCCGACTGGGGCGCGGGGAGATTGTGAGATGCTGCGCTAGCGTCGAGCCCCTGAAAGTCGGCTGGAGCCCACTGAACTTGCAGTGACTTGCAGACTTGCAGCGGGGCTCTTTGCGGTACCTTGCATGGGATGTCCCGTTTTTTGGAATCGAATTTGGAGCAGAGTTAGATGAAGTTGTCGCCGAATGTCTGTAGATCTTGTTCAGAGATTACCAAAAGGCACCGCTAAAATTGAGGGAACCAACGTCAGATTTACACCGGAGCGGCACTTGAACAGGGTAAGTAGACTAACATACTCCCACTAGTGTAACCAAGCAATCCTATGCAGTAAGTCTAGTGATCTGACATCCCTCAGGACCCTTGGCTCTATTTCGGGTGGCATGCCGCAGGTACAGCCCCCCAAATCCCTCTCATGGGTCCCCAACCTCGACGTTTCACACCAACGCCGTGAGACGGAACCCAAGAATATCCTCAGCCCTTTTCAACTTTCCCTGGCCAATTGGTCTCCTCTCCCAAGAACGCCAACCGCTCAGGCGACCACGAAGGCTCCCTTTTCCGCCTTCATGGTATCCTTTCCTTAACACAACTCCATCTTACCGTCCTTCCTTTCGGCTTCTGTCCTCGTTCGATTCTACCGGATATCCTTGCGCGCAGTTGTCAGGCTTATTATTTCTTATTTTATTCAGCCGTTATTTGACGCAAACACATTATCTATACCTGTCCGTAATCGGATTTAGCCAGTCCTGTCCTGCGTTAGGCCCAAGAGAAAGAAAGGCTGTCGATTTCCTGGTTCACCAGACGATCATACACAAGCGACTACCGATTGTCAGGATGGATCTGTAGCTCCGGCTTCCTTCATTCAACAACACGATCTTATTTTGTGGGCACCTTGGATCTAGCGACACGCCCGCTGCAGTAAGGGGACATTCGTCGGCTGCTTCGCTGTTCAACAACGTGTGGCGGTGAGCTATACGTTCGCTTCACGGAAAAAGAGGAGGACCTATACCCGCCGCCAGGATGCCTTCAGTCAACGTGGCAATGGAGAGGAGTTTGAGGGCTGGGTTCATGGACCTCTTGTCCGCCAGCCTGCGGCCTGCGCTCGAACGCCGCGACGCCATTACTGACGCACAGGGCAAGATTAGCGACGTCAAGACCGCCTTCTCGAGCTGGGATAACTGCATGAACGCGGTGTACTGCAAGTATGCTTGCCTGTCCTCCACCTAACCTAGAAACCCCGGTTTCTCCATGTCGGTCCTTTTGCTAACGGTGCTCAGATGGCCTGTAATAGCAATAATCGTTGTCGGCGGCCTCATGCTGTTGAGCGTGGTCTGGTGCATATCCCGCTGCCTGTGCTGCGGCCTCTCCTGCTGCTGCGAGTGCTGCTACTGCCTCAAGTGCTGCGGCGAATGCTGCGGCTGCTGCGATCCCCCCAGGGGGAGAAAACACAAGTACTTGGACGAGCCGTTCGTTCCACCACACCACGCCGCCGGCGGGTATAAGTCTCACGAGCCCATGGCCGCTGGGCCAACGCCGCCTTTCTCGGCGGCGGCGACATCACCGTTTGCGACAGGTCGATCCGCGGCTGTACCAGAGCCGCCGCAGTACGCCGAGTTCGACGTTAGCAAAAAGGGGACGGCCGCCGGTGGACACGAGGATGCGCTGCCTGTCATGCCGACGTGGGAGAGCGCGGGAAGCAAGAAGGTTCTGGTTGAGGACGAGGAGGTCGAGATGGATCAGCTAAAGAAGCCAGAAGCCAGCACTGCCGGTGCGTCTACAAACGGGCAGAATGTGCCGCTTATGACCGGGGCGAGCGCGATTCCTGGGCCAGTAAGCCCGATACCGTCCCCGGACCACAGGAGTCCTTACTCTCCTCCCGGCGCACCAGGCGTGAACGGTGGCTATATGGACGCCTCTTCTACCGACCCTTACACGGCCAACGGTCGCGGATATAACAATTACGGCGGTCCCAATGCATACGGTCAGTCGCAGTCATCATTGGGTACAGACCAAGGATACGGCATGGCTGGTGCAGCGATGGCAGGCCCCGGTCGGCGCTCACCGCGGGACTACAACAACAACGGATACGGACAGCTCCCGCACAACCAGGAAGGATATCAAGACTCATACGGCCAAGACCAGGGATACCCCGCCGCTAGGCCGGGGGCAGCAGCAGGCTACAACAGCTACAACTCCGGACGCCAAGGCTCATACGACAACTACGACCGTTCTCCGTCCGCCCAACCCTACGGCAGGCAAGGTATGCGCTCGCCTCCCCGAGGCGGTCCCATCCAAGCAGCGGGGACCTACCCGCAGGAGCGCATGGGCCGCACCCCGCCGCCGCGCGCGGCAGAGTACGGCGGCGCGAGGACGTATTCGCCCGCGCCGATGCCGCCGCAGCCCCAACCGCAGAGGCAGCCCACGTACGAGATGCCCGCCGAGCCCGTCGCGTCCACGGACGGCGGGAACGGCGGCTTCGACTTCGGGACCGGCTATACTCGGCCGGCGCGGAGCACGCCCGCGAACGAGTACGCCGGCAGGCAGGAGATGCCGCCGGCGCCGGCGCAGAACGACGGGTACGGCGCAGGGAACAGACCACAGCGTCAGCAGGGGCAGCAGCAGCAAGGGAATGGCTATCCGGGATACAGGGGGTATAATGCCGGTCAGGCGCCGCAGCAGCAGGGCTGGAGTGGGCTGTAGTCCATAATGGACGGTTCGGCCGAGAGATGTAGAACCGAAATCTCAATCGGGGTGTGACATATAGACGAGCGATGTACAGTCATGAACGTATATCCAACATTCGAGTGTCTTCTCTGCAAAGGGGGTAATGGAGCATTTACGACCGGAAGTCCCATATGACAAGACACATGGTACGTTTCTTCTTGCGATTAGTTTATTTCTGAGGAGACAGGACGAGGGAGGTCATTAGGGTACAGGACCGGCGTTATTCTTGCGTTTCGCTACGTTGGACAGACAGGGCATGTGGTTGTAGCCCTTGTTGAGCTGGCAGGCTGGCATTCTTGATAAGATTTGGATAGTTGCACCTGTGGTGGCATGAGTATGGCTTGAAGAACGTTGTTTCTTGGCCAGGAGAGCCTTGTGTATAGATGACCAGTTGCTGTCAAGGACAATATTCAGCCCGCGTATCGCTCTCAATACAATGCCATCACACGATATATGCTTGTGACCCCTTATTTGTCAAATTTAAGTGTCAATGGGATTCCCACCCTCCAACGACGCTTCAATGCGCAGACTCCAAACACCCATACTTCTGGCCTTGCGTGTATAACCTTGAATATAACCAAACGCCAAACGATGGTGGTATGCAAACGCTCAGAATGATGCCGACCCAAGCAGAATGCAGATGCAAGCGGACAACGAATACAAAGAAAATACACGACACCAATGCCAGACGGAGGCCCCTATTCGTGCGGATACAGCTCCTTAGGCAGTAACCGCCGACTCTCTGCGGGCGTCCGACTGGAACCACTCCCAACAACAACTGTCTCGCTATCTCCATCCACCTCCGGATCATACTCCCGGTCCTGACTCGGCGATACCTTAGCCGCAGCCCTCACCTTCCGAACCACCTCCTCGTCTTCGCTCTCGTCACCATCCTCTTCATCACTACCCTGAGGGACACCCGCGTAGACTTCTCCACCACCCTCCGAACTCGTCTCTGATCCATCGTCAGAGCCCCCAATCTCCCCGGTCTCCTTGAGCTTGATAAACGAATCGATGATGTAGTACTGCATCGCGTTCATGATGAGCGGGAACAACATCATCACAAACACCACCTGAAGTTTCTCGTTGCCCTCGGTCCAGCCCAGGGCCCAGTCGCCCACGCGAGATATCCACGGCAGAGTCAGGAAGATGATCAAGACACACAACTTCATGCCAAACAGGCCGCAGAAATAAATGAAGCTCTGCTTCAGCCACCACCAGGCGTTTGGCGGGTGGCCGTAGTTGCCGGATTGGATCGACTCTCGCGGCTTGCCGAGCGGTGTCAGGGCGACAAGACTGGTGTAGATGCGGAGGAGGACGATGAGGATCGGGATTCCGAGAGTGGTCTTCACCATTGTTAGCATCTGCGTTGTTCTCCCGATTCGGAAAAAGGGGGTGAAAGGGGAGATATTACATCAATAGCCAAGTTCAGCAGGTAGAAGCTGCAAGGGTTGGGGGCATATTCGTCCCCCCGAACCCCCAAGGCCCTGGTCATCAGGAGGCTCGCCGGCGTGGTGGGCGTGAGCCCGATGCTGAACCGCCCCGATGTAAGCATCGACATGAAGACGTTGGCGATGTGCACCAGGACGCTGCCAAAGACCTGCTTGGAGACGTCGAAGAACCATATCTTGACCGGACGCTGAGGCCGCTCCCGCCAGCGCTTGTATACCAGAGCCAGCAGCGCCAGGCCGCCGAGGGCGAGCTGCACAAAGAGGGCGAAGGGGCCGAGGAGGCGGCATTCGCCGTTGTCGTTGTTCGGGGAGGAGGCTATTGCCGTTGACGCCGCTGGTGTGGGGAAGACGGCGGATGTAGGGGTAGACATGGTAACGGTGACTAGTGTGGGTAAGGCGGTGGTGGCTTCGGCGTGGTGGCTGGGGTCGTCGACGCCGATGGCTGAAGGCGGACGCTGGTGCGTCGGCAGGGAGGTTACTGCCGCTGCAAGGGGGAGGGATGCGGCATCTGCTGGAAGAGCGAGGGCGTGTCTTAACTGGAGGCCGGAATGCATCTGCAGTGGGTAATCTTGACAGAAGAAGCGGGTACACTTGGAAAGGAGAGACAGTCCTGTGAGGGTAAGAAGCAGCTCAGCGGCTCAGACGAAGCCCTATGAAGCCATGGGGAACCAAGAGGACCGATGGTGGCTCAAAGATTTCAAAAGAAGCGAAGAAGACGTGTTGCAAGTTGAAATCGACCAGGTGATTAGGAGGTAGAGGTATTGAAGGCAAATGCACGAGGTCATAGCATCTGCAGCAGCCTGCTACGCCAAGAGCGCCCCACATCATCAAGAATTCCCCACGTGTTGCCTCCGATCTCCACTTATCTTCAACATACTACGCAGTACACTTAGTGAATATACTGCGTAACTTGGGGTCGATACGTGCATGGAACTCCGGCCGAGGCACCGATATGAACACCGCGGCCAAAGGATTTATGTTCGACTGACAACCATGAGGCATAGACAGGAGACCAAACAAGCCAAGCAGCAGACCAAGGCTGTCAATTGACGGCTTGTGGGCTCGCGTACCTTAAGCGCACTCGTGTTCGTCTTCACTAGTAATGAACATGTTCTGTAATTGAGATATCTTGCTAGAATGTGCTGCTGGGAAATATAGCTCATACAGCCCAGACGTCATCTTCCACTGGCATTGATAATCTTGTACAAAACTCGACCGGAGACGTGGAAGAAGCACAGCTCAAGGAGCCTACGTTTTCCATTTGGTGCCAAAGGTGATGCCCTAGGATGCGTCAAGCAAGCTGCCGACCACTTGCAAGGCCGATAAAAGCCAAGTCATTGCAGAGACGACGTATCTAAGAGTCCCAACTGGCTGCCAGTCCGATATTACAACGCGAAATAAATAAACACCCAAACCCATAAGCACCTGTCAACCGTTTTCCCTAGTCGTCATGAATCGTGGCTGGCTAAGCCAGCTTCTGAGTTGCATGAGTTGCATATTTAAGAGTGAAGAGTGGAGCATCGCCCCAGCTGACCAGCATAATCCTGCGCGTAGTACTCGTCCAAAGGTCTGATAAGGAGTATTGTTACTCGAAGGCCAGCAATATCCGCAGGACTAGGTGGCCTCCTAGGCGACCTCCGGCACCGTCGGCAAGAGCTTCCGCACGAAGTGAGGGAGCGTCTGTCGTGCGTGGTGGTGGCCGACGGGATTCGGCTTGCCTTTCTTGGGGCTCGGTCTCGGTTTCTCCGAGGTCGTCCTGGTCGAAGAAGGCAGAGGAGGTGAAGACGGGCCTACAGACTTCTGAGTTGTCTGTTGGCGGCTCTCTGTAGGCCCGTCTAATCGTCAATCGATACCGTGCTGCTTCTTGAGGCGTTCTAGGTTCTCCTTGCGGACCTCCATGTCTTCTTTTGACCTGGCCATCTTATCTGGCTGGTGGTATAATACTGTTGACATTGTCAGCCCGTGTTCATCAGTCGGTGGCAAGCACCCGGTCTGCGGGTAGGGTCGACGTACCGACAAGGTATCGGTTCTGGAAGTTGAAGCCGTTCAGCTTGTCGCAAGCCTGCTTGGCATCCATTACGTCTTCATAGACGACGAAGGCGGTGCCCTTTGTGTTTGTTGCGATGCCCTGGCGGACCTGGCTACACTGGGAGTCAGTATGTCTTGATATCAGGTATTGTCTCGTAGAAGAGTGTCTCATACCGGATAGGCCCGAATTTTCCGAAGAGGTCGAAGAGCTCCTCTGGCGTAACGTTATAGCTGGGTACAGCGAGTCAGCGCGGATGTTCTCATGCAGCAGGATGGAAGTCAAGATCAATCTTACCTTAGATTCTTGACGAACAAAGCTCTATCATGGTCACGGGCTGTCAGCAAGATGCCACAATATATTCTGCGATGGCCCGGGGCCGGAGGGCCGTGTTGGCCGTCATGGCCGGGATGGGTAGGAGGGAGTGGAGACTCGGGGAAAAAGACAGAGAGGTGCGGCTTACCGGTTGACCTCTGGGGCAAGTTTGCCGGCGCGACTCATATCTTGATGCAGAGGTCTATATTAGGTCACCTTCACGATGTAGGTATCGCTCGGTATTAGTCGCAGAGATAGGATGCAGAGTGGATGATGGTGGGCTCTCTTTCGAGACAGAATGGCGCGGGATGATATGGGGAAGACGAGAGATCAATTCGCAATCCTGGAGAGGCGATCTCCTCTTTCACTCCACTTTCTGCCACCACCTGCATTGGGCAGTGCACGTGACACACACGGCCAACGGCAGTCGCCAGCTGGCAAGTGCATTTCATTAACACAGGCAGGTACTGCATACCTACCTTAGTCGGTGCGACAAAGCCAACCTCGCTTGCCCAGACTCTTCCAGCTTGCTCCTGCCAGCAAAGTGATGACATGTAGGCAGGCGATTGGCTTGCTTATTCTCTTTAAGTTACACTGATGCTTGATTGTCGAATCTTGGTTTACAGTCAGCCTTCCGAGCACGGTCTTTCTATCTTTGGTCGGCAATCCTCAAAGCACCAGGGATGCTAGGACCTTAAGACTAGGTACCCAGGCAAGGGTAACGAGGGCCGCTTGACCTCGAATTGAAAGGAAAATATGACGGCGATTCAGGCGCTGCCTCCTCTTTTACTTTCAAGTGACCAAGCGATGGAAATACTCAGCATAAAATATAATTACTGGGAGTCGCTAGATGCTGTGTGCATAAGGCAACATGCAGCAGGCATATCGTCTAGTTCAGTCGAGGCGCGATGTCTCAGCCATCAACAATGTCAGGGATCGAGCCTCTGACGCAGTTACAGTTCAAGATTATACAAGTTATTTCTAGGTAAGGCAAATGATAGAAATGGCACACAGAAGCCGAAAGCATTTCCAGAACCAACCTCGCTGAGTCTGTGCCAGCCGGGTGCTTTTCTTTTCGTTAAATAAGTGCTGCTGAAGCCGACTGTCCAACCACGAGCAACAGTGATGATCCATGCACCTGCACTACCACTCCTCTATCCCCTCTTCCGACTTCACTCCAACCACTGTCTTTACTCTGCAACTCCTTCTATCTATATTTAAGCCCACTTCGTACATAACCCGCCTTTTGCATGGCACTGGCTTCTCCGCCGATTGATTTTGTGTGAAGAAGTCAGAGCAGTCAAAGTAGCCATGCCGGCCGTCACCCAGCAACATCAAGAAACAATCACGCCCCCGACGGGCAAGAAGAGGAGACGAGACGACGACAGCGACACGCAGCAATCCAACACGACGTCATACGAGACACTCCTATGGAAACACACGCCGCTGGGCTTCCACCCCTCTACCGCCCACGTTCACAGTCCTACCGACCAGCAAAGTCAACATGCCATCGCCCCCTACACATCACCACACCACATCGGGCAAAGGAGACACTTCTTGCTACCAACGCCTAAGCGTCTAAGAGAAACCCTCGAGGATGATCCAGCTATCACTAGAGAAACCCGCTCTCTCTCGCCACAGCCCCAGAACCTCAGACCTCCGCACAGAGAATTGCAAGAAACTTCCCCGAACACCCGCCCTGCACCCGCCCGCCACGATTCCGCGCCGGCCGCAGGCCACCTGTTAAGCAGGTGCCACATCTGCCACCGCAAGCCGACGCGCAAAGCAGACCTGGACTCTTTTGGATCGTGCGAAGGCTGCGGGCAGAGAACATGCTTTGTTTGTCTGCGGGAGTGTCTCGACTGGCGGACGGAGGCACAGAAGAGGTGGAATGGGTACGGATCCGCGAGTCTTACCATGCGAGACGCGGATGATTCTAGTCTTGCTGGGGATGAAGACGGAGACTCACTAAGAAAGCTGAGAAGATTGCTGGAAGGGGACGGAAAACAACTGGACGGGACGGAGGGAAAGGATGGTTGGGCCAGCGGAGGACACAGGAAGAAGATATGCAGCCGGTGTTGTGTTGAACGTGGTCCGGATGGGGATGTGGTTTGCTTGGGGTGTCTGCCTTACGTTGAGGGGTGACATGGAAAGGTCATCCATATTTAGGTTCAACTCCCTCTCGACAACTCGTGTGGAGGCGGTGGAAAGTTTTCACGCATCAACAGCGATTTCTACAGTTCTTAATACTTCCTTCAACCAAGGAGAGGGAGAACGGTCGAGAACAATGGTGTCAGAAGCGACGTACCCAGCCCAAGGGAGAGGCATTGAGGACTCGTCGGCCAGCGCACGAGACAAAGGCCGAGCGACATTCTGGAAGGGTTCAGGCGTTGGGGATCCAGTCATTCACACAAGATACTTTTGGAGCATATTCTATCATCAATAGGACAGACACTGGGTTTCCGTGATCTTGTACAAACACTTCTACATTGTGAGCCATTGCCGAGAACATGTGCCTTTATCTCTCGCCCTACTATCCAAGCTTCACAAATGGATATTAGAGGGCTTTTTAGTTGGAAAGAAGCCTGTTTGTCAAGATATATGTCTCGCTAGACTCCTCATAATGGATACATTGTTCCTATTAAACTCCGCTGTCTTGTCTGCAGTCTAGAAATCAAATCCATGCAGATAAGCCCCGGTACTGTACAGAATACACGCTTATCAACCTCCCTCCAGCCTCTCTAGTTATACTGGGCATATGCAGCGGTAGAGTTGAACTTCAGATTGCCCTTGATGACCTTGTCCACGGCGCTGAGGAAGTCCTTCTCAGTAGCCACCTTTCTCCTCGCCCGGATGGCGAACATGCCAGCCTCAGTGCACACGCTACGCAGCTCAGCGCCAGTCGCGTTCGGGCAGAGACGAGAGATGAGCTCCCACCGGATATCTCTTTCGACCGACATGCTCTTGGCGTGGATTCGTAGAATGTTGGCACGTCCCTCAAGATCGGGCAGTGAGAACTCGATCTTGCGATCGATACGGCCGGGTCTCATGAGAGCCGGATCCAGAGTCGACGGCCTGTTAGTGGCAAACATGACTTTGATGTTGCCACGAGCGTCGAAACCGTCGAGTTGCGTGATCAGCTCCAGCATAGTGCGCTGGACCTCGTTGTCACCACCAGCGCCGTCATCGAAACGAGCACCGCCAATGGCATCGATTTCGTCAAAGAAGATAATGCAGGCCTTCTTCGTCCTGGCCATCTCGAAGAGCTCGCGCACCATCCTCGCACCCTCACCGACGTACTTCTGCACCAGCTCGCTGCCAATGACACGGATGAAGGTCGCGTCCGTCCGGTTAGCCACCGCTCTGGCACACAGCGTCTTTCCGGTACCGGGAGGTCCGTACAGTAATGCGCCCTTTGGTGGGTCGATACCAAGGGCCACAAACCGTTCGGGTGACAGCAGTGGCATCTCGACGACCTCGCGAAGCTTTTCTACTTGCTCCTTGCAACCACCGACATCTCCGTAGGTAACGTCCGGCTTCTCCTCAACCGTCATCATAGTGACGCTGGCATCGATCTTTGGCGGTAGCGGCAGCATGATCTGGTACTTGTTCCTGTCGACGCCAACCCGCATGCCCTCCTCGATATCGGTCGGACTGACTCGCTCGCCAAGCTGAACGACAAACTTTGCTATCTGCTTGACGTTGATGACGTATTTGCTCTTGTTCTCGTCCTTCTCGTCTGGGATGATTTTCGTGCAGCGGGCAACCTGAAGAGGTTGCTCTTCCTGCATCCGTTGGCGATCGGCGGCGACATCCCATAGATGGGGGGGTGCGAGACCAGTGTCGGATTCCTAAAGCTCCCAGGTTAGCCTTCCATACCGCTAACACACTTATGCGTGACCTGTATCACTAACTTTGACACCAATCTTATCATCCACACTCTGTTGCTTCTCTTTTATTTGCTGCTCTAGCTTCTTGATTGCGGCGCCATACGGTGCCGCGCCGTAGGTCTTCAGAACTTGAATGTCTTCATCTGTGAGCGGCGTGATCTTTTTCTCCTCGACCTCGTCATCGGCAAACTTCTTCTTGTATTTCTCCCAGTCTTGTCCTGTAGCAGAAGGCTGGTTCGGTTAGCAAGCCATAAGCTTCCACGGGCCTAGACGGAACGTACCATGATGATGGTCCGAAGGGATCAGAGTCCAAGAATCCGTGGTTGATGTGGAAGCGGGTCGGAAACCGATCAAGGCGTCGATGAAATGACCGGTATCCGGTAGGGCTGGTTCTGATCTGTGTTGCGGTGTGGTTTCTATTGTTTGAAGATTGGTGATGTTGAGGTTCGGACGCTTCGAGCAACCTAACAGAAGCAACACGGGAGCTATCAGGCTGCCCTGCTGCGTAATTGGTAACGGAGCACACTAACGCCACAACGCGCTAAACCTTCCATGTGAGGCCGTGCCACTCCGTTTCCTTAGCTGAGCGCAGACCCACCCACCTGTAGGCCCCTCGGTGGAAAGCACGGTCAAAAAAATCACAGCCCACTTAGGAGAGCTTCATGTTGCTTGCCTGGTCGAGATATTCAAAGAACATACCTTTCTTCACCGAGTTCTTCTGCACCAAGAACCAAAAGTTAGACATTTTACGAAAATGGCGACAGCAGCTCACCCTTCAGCGGGTGCAGGCACCTCAAATGCTTCCTTCAGGGTATGTCGAAAAGCTACATTGACAAGCTTCCAGAGAGCTCCTCCTGAGATGATACATTATAGGACAAGGAGAAGCCCATGGCCGTCCGGTCATCCAATATTGTCGCCGCAAGAGGTATGAGCTATCAGGCAAACTCTCTCTAGCCGTTATCATATTAACTATTTCTAGCCGTTGCCGACGCCATCAGAACATCCCTTGGACCTAGAGGCATGGACAAGATGATCCGAAGCGGAAAGGGCGAGACGATAATCACGAACGATGGAAGCACAATGCTGAAGAGCATGTCGGTCATGCACCCGACGGCAAAGATGTTGGTGCAGCTATCACACGCTCAAGATGTCGAGGCCGGAGATGGCACCACATCCGTCGTCGTGCTCTGTGGCAGTCTCCTCGGAGCCGCAGATCGGTTACTATCCAAGGGCATCCACCCTTCGGTCATTTCAGAAGCTTTCCAGAGGGCCGCAGCCGCCGCGGTAGAAGTACTCCACGGCATGTCGCAACCGATGGCCCTTACTGACACGGCCGCGCTCCTCCAAGCCGCGAATACGTCCCTCTCCTCCAAGATCGTTTCTCAATATTCCAATTTGCTAGGCCCAATGGCCGTCAATGCGGTCACCAAGACGATAGACCTGAAGACAGCGGATAACGTGGATCTCAGAAACATCAGGATAATCAAGAAGGTCGGAGGTACTATCGAAGACAGTGAGCTCGTGGACGGGCTCGTCCTCACACAACCGGTCATCAAGTCCGCGGGCGGGCCTGTCCGGATGGAGAAGGCCAAGATCGGACTGATCCAGTTCCAGTTGAGTCCACCAAAACCAGATGTACGTCTCTCAATCAAGTCCAGGGTTCGTTTGCGTCATGCTGACCTCTGTAGATGGAAAACACGATCCAAGTAAACGACTACCGCCAAATGGACAAGATCGTAAAGGAAGAGCGCACCTATCTCCTCAACATGGTCAAGAAGATTAAGAAGGCAAAGTGTAACGTCCTTCTAATCCAAAAGTCCATCCTTCGCGACGCCGTCAACGATCTCTCCCTGCACTTCCTACAGCGCCTCGGAATCCTAGCGGTCAAGGACATTGAGCGCGACGAGGTTGAATTCATCTGCAAATCCACCGGCTGCAAGCCCATTGCCGACATCGACAGCTTCACCGAGGACAAGCTCGGGTCTGCGGACCTGGTTGAGGAAGTTCACTCCTCCGGCAGCCGCATGGTGAAAGTGACCGGTACCCGCCCCTCCACCTCAACCGCCAGCTCCGCCTCCTCCCATCCTTCCTCCGGTTCCGGCGGCAATGGCAAGACCGTCTCCGTTGTCGTCCGCGGCGCTAATAGCCTCATCCTCGACGAGGCCGAGCGCTCCCTGCACGACGCCCTCTGCGTCGTCCGCTGCCTAGTCAAGAAGAAGGCCCTCATCGCCGGAGGCGGCGCGGCCGAGATTGAGATTGCTTCCCAGCTCTCCCGCCGCAGTCGCGAGCTGTCCGGCACGGAAGCCATTTGCTGGAAGGCCTTCGCGGACGCCATGGAGGTCATCCCCACGACTCTGGCGGAGAACGCTGGACTCAACTCTATCAAGGTCGTGACGGACCTACGCCACCGCCACGAGATGGGAGAGAAGAACGCCGGTGTTAGTATCAAGAGTGGAGGTGTGAACACGAATATCGCTAAGGAGAATGTCCTGCAGCCGCTGCTTGTTAGCACTAGTGCGATCGAGTTGGCAGCTGAGACGGTCAAAATGATTCTGCGGATTGATGATATTGCTCTCAGCAGATAGAAGGACCGAGACGGAGGAGATGGTCAGATATTAGTGAACTAGTGAGCGGTAGGACACTAGAGATGTATGGATACTGATACCACGCCGAAACTGCACATCTAGACTTTGTGCCGGGACAAGACCATCCCGTAGACGGACTGCTGCGGATAGTGAAATGCTCAGTCTACCAGTTAATTCATGGGTGCAGATGCTCATGTTCACGGGAACTGATCCGTTGGTCTTTTTCCTATTTCTGATATTGCAGATATCTACCTGTGTGATGGCTTGGCCAATAAAAACCTAACGAATTAGAAATACAACGAAGCTCCATCCAGCTTCATGCCTCTACCATCAACGAGCAAATCAGAGAGCTCTTGCTTGTAAAAGTCATCGCCTCAAGTTGGTTCAAACACTGCATGATCCGGTATTCGAATGCACCGCCATATGATCAAAACAGGTCTCCGAAATTCATCGACCACTTCGCAATCCATCAGTAGTTCAGTTCTCCACTACCACCACCCGAAACCTGATCCAGATCCTCATAGCTCTTGATGGTGCGACCCTGAACAGCCTCACGAGGGCCCATCGCGGCCCCACCAGCGGCTCCGTCACCCCATCGCGAAGCGCCAGGCGGAGGACCCCGGCCTCCTCTGCCGCCCATGCCAGCACCCATGCCAGCATCATAACGCTGACCGGGACCACCTCCCCGGCGGTCGTACGGCCCAGCACGGTTATTGAACCGGCCGCCACCGCCCATGGCGCCGCCACGACGGATCGGACCTGTCCCGCGATCCTCACCGCCTCCTGGGGCATGCCAACCGGGCGCTGCGCCCATAGCGGCCATCATGTTGCCGAACATTGGCGGCATGGCGAATGGGAAAGGCGCGTTCATGGAGTAGTTCTGCAGACTGAAGCCGCGAGGTGTCCCGGTCGGCTGGTTGCCGTTGGCGGGTGGGAAGTGGCCGTTTGAGTTGGAGTCGGACCTGGATGGTACGATATGCGCCGGGTCCATGACGTAGGCGTTAATGAGCTCGAACTACGGAGATGGTTAACGGGGCTATCAGGGAAATCGCAAGGTAATGCGTGCTTACCTCTTCCTTGAGCTTCTCCAGCCACTCAGAATGGCGTTTCTCGACGTGTTTCTTCCAAAAGTGGTCCTCCTTGAACAACTTGGTGCAGTCGGGAACTCTGCAGCGCCACTTATGTTCATCCTCCTGCTTAACGTGCTTCGCGAGTTCCTCGTCCATGGCTTCGTCGATCGGCTTGCCGCCAAGCTTGCGGACATCAACACTCTCAGGCTCTAGAATCTGCATGATCTTGTCCTCGAACGTCTTGACCCAGTTGTACGCACGCTGTAGCTGCTGTTCCGTCTTTGAGGAAGGGCGGAACTTGCGCTCGCCCGGATCTTGAGGCGTCTCGCCCTCCTCCAGCTCTTCAGCCTCCTTGCGCTTTTTGCTTGGGAATGGTTCACCGAAAGCACTCGCTCGCGCCACAGCCTTGGCAGACGATGACAGAGTGCTCCTTGGCCTACGTAGATGTCCGCCAGGGCACTTACGCGTGAGCTCATGGATCGAATCGCTCTCAAAGACACAGAAGAAGCAGAAGTTGAAGACGCGACGGAGATACTCGATCATAAGATCAAGCTGCTTCTTCTTGACGAGAAGGTCCTCATCGTCAACTTCATCGTCAACTGCACCCTCATCCTCATCCTCGTCCTCTTCAATCTGCTCCGCCTCTTCTCCCTCCTCTTCGTCCATAGCAACATCCATACTTAGGTCTCGCTGTTTCTTCTCCTTCTTGAGGACCGGAGTTGGAACAGCAGGTTGTAAACGCCCACTGTTCTTCATGTCCTCGACCTTCTCTTCAATCTTGAGTATGGCGTTGAAATCCGACCCGAAGTCTTCCTCAAACTTGTTGATGAGGCGCTTGGCAAGCCCGAGATCCTTCTCGATGCGCTCCGGTGCCGAAAACAGGTCCCACAATGCCTTCTTGCGGGGGTTGGTTGGTGGGTTGTGAACACCGACATGGCAGGTGAAGTCGCCACGCTGCTCGTCCTTGACAGTCTTACCATTAATTGCTTCAAGGGCCTTTTGAGCAGTGGAAACTGGGGCCGGAGACTTGGTATCGACCTCTCCATCCTCGTCTTTGACGTCTGGGCGCTCAGGCTTGACATCGCCAGACTCCGAACCGGGGTGGATCATGATCCAGCCAATGCGATGGTACCTCTTGCTCGGGTTGGGGTCGCTCAAGGAAAGCCACTTGTAACCGCCCTCGCCTTCACCAAGATGCTCCTTGCAGAAGGCCTCGAGGTTTTTGCGGCTGACAGATGGCGCAATGGTCTTGATAAGCAGGGTTGGCTGATATAGATTCTCGTCCCGGATATCATTGCTATTGACCGGTACCAGATCGCCGACCCCAAGAACTTCGTTGGTGTTGGTGGCCTCGCCCTCTTCTTTCTCAACTATACCGCCGGCGCCGTTTGTCTCGCTCTTGGGAATGCCCTCAAGAGAGAATTCATCAAAAGTACCGGACTCGAGGTCTTGCTCCCACTGGGTATAACCTCCTCGTCGATATTCGTTGAGCTGCTCTTTGAAGGAGCTGCGAATCTCGGGAACGTAGCGTTCCTTGAACCACTGCTCCTCCTTATGCTGCTTGACGAAGGCCTGAGCCATCTTCCCCTGGAGCTCCTCCTTGTAGGCATCGTAAGCGACTTGAATCTTGGCCCTCTCCTTCTCGCGCTCTTCTTGGATCTCACGCGCATTGCGGTGGCGTTCTGGCTCCCGGCGGCGTCCGGTCCGCTGTCGTTCCTTCTCCTCTTTGATCTTTTCATTATTTCTCCACCATTCGCTGAAATAGGAGAAGCCCACTTGACAACCCATCTTCAAGGGGTCGATCACGGGATTGACCAACGGTTGAGGGGGTAGCGCGGGATCCTGACCCGGCACGTACCGATCGATATTGGCTGGAGGCGAGCCGATGCGGCGAGGCCGGTCATCTCTCTCGGCTCGGTCACGAGGTGGTGGATAATCATCGCGGCCACGTCCTCTGGATGGTTCGTAGCGGTCGACACCGACGGGAGAGCGAGATCGGCGCCGCGGGCGGTCAAGACCTGGTAGTCCTATGTGAGCAAGGATGCCATTACAGAAGCGAACGCATAAACGCCAGCATTCAGACCAGCACAGATACACAGTAGTCAACATTGCAAAAGAGATACAAAGAGTAACGCACCAGGAGATCGGTTCCGCGAGAAGCTATCGTGCCGATCGTCTCTGCCACGATCATCGCGAGCGCTCCAGGTTCGGTCGCCCGGGGAGCGGGCAGAGTCTCGGTACGAGTAAGAATCCATTGCTTCTCAGTATTCGATTCGCAAGTGACGGTCGGATTGTGAGAGGAAGATGTGCTCCATATAATGTCAGGCGCGTGGAGGGGCGGTGTTCAACAATTAAGGCGTCCAGCTGCTGTTTGCTAGGTTATGCCCACAGCCTGTCGCCAGAGAGCTGCTAGAAGCGGTAAACTGTTTGCCGACATTATCGCCGTTAGAAAAGAGGTTCTCAGAATGTTTGGAGGTGCTGAGGGAGACAGGGAGGAAGCGGCCACGGCTCAAGGAAGCAAATAAATGAGGGAAGCTTGGAGCATGAAGCCGCCAGAGCAAACAAAGAGTAGACGAAGTAACCAGATAACGAGAGCAATAGGTCATAGGGCTCGGGCAATTGGGCTTTGAGGGTTTGAGATTGGTAAAAGGGAAGGGTCGTCAATTGACGAAGAGGCGAGGCTGGGAGACACGCTTCCGGCGCGAAAGACAAGGAATGCGCAACCAAGGCAAGAGTCCAGCTGAATGAAGTAAGGTCAATGAAATGTTATAAACGAACAATTATATCAGATCGTGATAAGTAGCGTCTCTAGCTGGCGCATAAAGGTTGAGATGGTTGAGAGAAGCCTGTCGTGATGAATCGCGACACGGCTGTGAACAGCTGCGCTTGGTCGCGGAGTAAGAAGTCCCGGGCCAGATGCACGGCAATGGGGCTGGATCAGCGAAGTGGCCAGTGAGCACGTGATGGCAAGCACGCAATTGGTTCCAGGCTCCAGCGCTTCGGCGCCTAGCATACTTAAACGCCGTAAGCGCTACTCACCAGAGAGCTCATGGCTAAGGTAATTACTGCGTGAAACTAAGAACATCAAGCTCTCATCTAGCTATTGACTCACACTGGAGCAAAATTGGCTACAGGGCCACTGGACGATCATCGCTTCCAGGTGTATAACAGAGGTCTGTGTGATGCATCAGGTAACTGGGCTGTTGAGGAAACCGTATAGAACTAGAGTTCCACATGCTAGATATGATTGAGGGATGCAGCGGATTGCATCCGAACATAAAATGACGAAAAGCACATCAAACCACCATACTACTCGTTTCCGTCTCAATTGACATCGTCACCTCATCTTAAACAGCTCTATCATTACCATATCCGTGAATGTGAGTCGATGTAGGATAGTCCCTTTCAGAAATGAAAGCGACTTTATCCCAAAGTGGAAATATCACGCTGTCGAGTGTATCCTCGGCATTACGTCACGTGTGGTTGTGGCATGATGGCTTCAAGTCACCCACTTGAGCTCACATAAATCTCACAACACCGAATGCTCTAAGGATGGAGAAAAAATGTCACGGAACAGCAAGAACAGTACCAAGGGCAACTCGAACCAGTTCGAGTTGCTCAACATTGAGGACGACAGTACGAACGACAAGGTCGGTAGCATCACGGTGGCCAATTCGACAAAGGCGGCCAACGCGACCAACGCAACGAGAGCAACCAGCGCACGCGGTCGGCCCCTGAAACCCACACGGCCATACGACCCAGAACCACAAGCATCTGAAAAGATTGTAATTGATATTAATGTGTATTTTGTGATTACTGTCACTGAAGATATCGATGATTGATTGTCACGAATTGAGGCCCTTCTAAGACGTGTCGAGGAACGGGCGGAAAGGGCTGAGAAGCGTGTCGAGTCTCTG